>CM047429.1:6896020-7185293 GCA_026168455.1 Theocolax elegans
CCCGGGAATAGAATGTCGAAAATAAAATATTAATGCAAAACGTAACGTATATATATATCTGTATAATTTAAAAATACAACCATCGCAATCGGATTGGTGATATTATAATCCTGTGTTTAAAATTAACGACCGAAATAAATCTCGAAATGCATTATTAAACTATTTTTTTTAAATAAATATTAAATTACACTTTGAAAAATCAAAATTAAATCGCGCTTACGCAAATATATATGTATGACTCGAGTGAGAAGGAAAAAAGGGAAAAAAAAAAATCGTTGAAAGTAAACGGCGCACGAGAGATAAATGAAGTTCATTCACACTTATCATCGTATAATAATAATAATAATCATGAATAATTATACATATGATAATAAATCTATATGGGTACAATTTAATAAATAATAATTAAATGTAGTTAAATAATAAAATATTTTTTAGTTTAATTTAATATTATCTAATATATAATGATTTTTCATCGAGTCAGCGTGAGCGAGCGAGGATTTTCGCTAGTTACTATATTAATCACTTATTCTGGTTAATCCTTTAAGGGGCAGCGTATCATATATGATACACCCAACTTTGTTCAGTTTTTTATCCATACCGCGACCGTTTTCAACTTAATTGCTCTCGAATAAACTTCTACAACATCATTAGTACTTAGGCTTCGTAATGCTTTAATTGCAAACGTTAAAATTTATTTATTTAATCATTTATAAACAATCAAAGACGGAAAATTTTCAATTTTTTGGAATAAATTCGGCCTTGGGCAGAGTTTTTGAGGTAATCTTATAAAAATTTGTATAAAACGATTTTTGGGATCGCTGATCACGAATCCGGTATCAGAATTTGAAAATTCAAAATGGCGGATCCAATATGTCGACGATTTTAGGTTAGACTTGCGGTTTTCTGAGCAATTCACTTGGAAAAAGTTATACGGGGGTTTTTGGAGTTGCTCATCACGAATATAAATTCAGAATTTCTATATTCAAAATGACAGACCCAATATGGCGACTATTTTACGTTAGAATTTCGGTTTTCTATATAATTCACTTGGAAAAAAGGTGTAACGGGGTTTTCGGGATTGCTGATTATGCATCTAGTATCAACTTTTTGAAATTCAAAAAATTGGAACCTTTATGGCGGCTTTATTTGATTTTTCGGGTCGCCGATCATACACCTGAGTTCAGAGTTCAGACATTAATAATTTTATAAATCTAATTGCCTCCTATCCTATCAAAATTATGTTTTACACGTGATTCCTGTTTGGAATGCTTGGAATTGGAACAGCGTAGAATTTCCCATACCAACAAACAAAATTTTCAGAATGTAGAAATTTGATAATCTTTGCACATCATTGAAAAAAGCGTTCAGCAAATACTTTCAGATTTTGCAGAAGTAACTAACACGTTTTTCAAACGCATTTTACGCTCATTTGTACAAAATACGTCTGCTAACTTTATAAAAAAGAACCTTTAGTCTCCACCATGTCTGCAATGGAAGAGATCATAGACATACCTAGTGATGCGGAGTCAGAAAATGAGTATGATTCTCAAGATTTTTCTATAGAGGAGGTGCCTGACATATCTAACGATACATTATGTCCAGATCTTGAAGCAGTTAACGATACTAAAGAAGAGGATGATACTCCACTAAGTTCTCGACTGGAAAGGATAGATGGTATCTGGGAAGCAAAAAAAGAGATCATTTCTTGAACCTGGTTTTTTTAAACACGTTGGTCCAAAGAATCTACCTGATAGTGTGAAAACTTTAAAAGATGTATTCTTATGTTTGTTTTCAGAAAAGCTGATTGACATCATAGTGGGAACAGTCAAATGTTTATTGTACTCAGAAACAAATGAAATTTGAACCCATCACCAATGATGAAATAAAAAAGTTTTTGGGGATAAATATAATAATGGGGATTAAAAGTTCACCATCGTATAGAGACTATTGGTCTACGAACTTTCAGATAAATGATTCATATATCTCTTCAATCATGCCTGTAAAGCGATTTTCATTCCTCTTATCTAATTTACACTTGAACGATAATTCTCAGGAACCACCAAGGGGCAATACCAATTTCGACAAACTGTACAAAGTCAGACCATTGATGGATAATCTTTCTGAGACATTTAAAATTTTTTACGGTCCAGACAGACATCAAGCCATTGATGAAAGTATGATTAGGTTCAAAGGTAGAAATAGCATAAGGCAGTATCTGCCAATGAAACCTATCAAGCGGGGCTAAAAGGTTTGGGTTAGAGCTGACAAATTTGGATATGTCTGTGAATTTCAGATTTATACCGGAAAAACGAACGGTAAGTCGGAAAAGTTCCTTGGTGAAAGAGTAGTTAAAGATCTAACTCACGATTTGATAGGTAAATATTATCGTATTTTTTTTTGATAATTATTTCACCACCGTTACATTGATGTCAGACTTGTGTTCGAAAATATTGGCGTGTGGGACTGTAAGGAAAGATAGAAAATATTTACCTAAATTACAGAAAAAAGAAAAAGAAATATCAGTTGGTGATAGTGAATTTCGCTCCTCATATAACGGAGTCACTTGGCTGAAATGGATAGATAAGAAACCTGTCCATTTCTTGTCAAATTTCCATGATGCTTCTAGAATTTCTCAAGCCAACAGGAGGCAAAAAGATGGACCTTTGAAGAAAGTAACTTATCTACAAATAGCCGTAGACTATAATGGTTTTATGGGTTGCGTTGATAAAGCTGATATGCTGAAGTCATATTATGAAATCAATAGGAAAAGTAAAAAGTGGTGGCAACGTATTTTCTGGCACTTTGTGGATGTTACACTGGTGAACTCTTTTATAATATACTCGCAACTTTTCAAAGAAAAACATGAAACTCAAAGACTTCTCATTGTCAGTCGTAGATTCCTTGATACAAATACCTAATCGTACAAAGAGAGGCCGGCCACCCACCAAATCACCAATGAATCATGAGAAGAAATTGAAAATCAGCGACTCAGTAAGAATAACGAATGTTGATCATTTACCAGTTGCACAAAACCAACGTTTTAGATGTCGCCTTTGCAGTACGAAAGAGAAGCAGCAATTGACATAATTCTACTGTATAACTTGCAACTGTGGGTTATGCATAAATGCAGATCGAAATTGCTTCCAGAAATTTCATCAGCAACAACAATGAGTTTGAAGAGAGATGTAATCTTATAAAATAAGCATTGCTCTGGAAATAGAAAAAAATATTAAAAAATAAAAAAATATTAAAAAATAAAAAAAATATTAAAAAATAAAAAAAATATTAATAAATAAAAAAAATATTAAAAAGTAAAAAAAAATAAAAAAATAAAAAAAAATAAAGCAAAAGTAAAAAAAATAAAAAAATAAAATATGGAGCAAGTCCTCTTCCACGTCCACGTCGAAATCCCTAACTGATTTTATCTAAATGACAGGAAAACTCACAAATTCCATATGCTATGGCCGTCAGATTAGATTTGCCGCCTTGAATTATGATATTCTAATGTCTGAATCCCTGAAAAACTCGCTGATTTAAAATACCATGGAAACCGTATTGGATATGCCATCTTGAGTTTCAGAATTTGGAACTGATATTCGTAATCAGCGACCCTAAAAACCCCTGTAAACCTCTTTCTTAGTGAATTAATTAGAAAACCACCATTTTAGTCTAAAATCGTCGCCATATTGGGTCAGCCATTTTTAATATGGTAATTCTTAATTCATATCCATGATCCGTGACATCTCAATTTTAACCTAAAATCGTCGCCATATTGGATCCGCCATCTTGGATTTAAAAATTTTAATACCAGATTCGTAGTCAGCAACCCCAAAAACCCCCATATACCTTTTTCCAAGTGAATTGCTCAGAAAACCGCAATTCTAACCTAAAATCGTCGCCATATTGGATCCGCCATTTTGAATTTTCAAATTCTGATACCGGATTCGTGATCAGCGACCCCAAAAACGTATAGAAACACATTAATACCCAATGCAGCTCTAGCACAAAAATGTGCCCCTCAAAGGGTTAAAGTACCGTGTGACATCTAATAATTTTATTTAATTTATATGTGTTATTTTTTTTTACACATGTAAATGTTTGTTAAACTAGACATCTATTTTTAATCTCCGCAGATGTTGTACTTTTTATATTAGTTATTAGAACTTAGTTTTTCAGATATCTTATATATTTTGTTTAATATTTTCTGATTCAAAAATAAAATAAGTAAAAAAATATTATAGTACTTAATAACTAAATAATTAATTTTATAGTTACACGGTTTTTTGGCTGTAAAGAAAAAATATATATGTATGGGTGGTTCTCTGTGACATCGAAGATGAAAAAAATAAATATTTCTATAACTGTGGGAATATGTTTTAGAGGTATCCAGTAGTTCTCCTGAATTTTTTCAGATTTTTTCTGGGCCATTATTTTAAGTTACAGAGAATCAAAGTTGACATTTTAGCACTTTTTTGCATTATATGCCCATTTTCATGAATTTTTAGCTCCCAAGGGATGCATTTTTCACTAAAAACATAAGTATGACTTTTTTTGTAAAATTTTCCGAACTTTTCATTAAAAATACTTTTAAAGACATAAATGTATGCTGTCACACTCTTGTAAGCCATTTAAACCTTAAATAGTGAAAATCAGCAATTCTGCTCCGGACTCTGGTAACCTAATACTATCTAAAAGATGTCTTTTTATAGTCAGAAACTGCCTAAAAATTTCCAGAGTGGGTCTAAATCATTAAGATCACTTATGGTCAAAATATCCGGGAAAAGTGCCCAAAATATTAATAGAAATGTATATTTGTTGCCTTATAACGATGAATCTAGTAGCATGATCATTGCAAAAAAATTTATGCACTTACCTTGGAATGGTAGAAAAGTATCTCCACTTGTTTCAGTATCCATCTAATTCCCTGAAAGCTGCTAAAAATACAAATATTATTATAAAATTATAAAAAATTAATTTTTAAACATTTATAATGCTGGATTTTTAGTTTTACATCCCTTACAAGAATTATAATACTAATCTGAAGGATTACTATAAAAGTATCAACATTATTATTATTATTATTCAGCAATACGTTGTTTAGATTTCACAAACTTGTCACTGTCACGTTATCATATTATTCATTATAATTATATGTCCGATTTATTTATATATCTTTTGTATTAAATACGTATATTCAGTTATTGTAATAATGATGTTTATATATTTATAGTAATCCTTCAGATTAGTATTATAATTCTTGTAAGGGATGTAAAACTAAAAATCCAGCATTATAAATGTTTAAAAATTAATTTTTTATAATTTTATAATAATATTTGTATTTTTAGCAGCTTTCAGGGGATTAGATGGATACTGAAACAAGTGGAGATACTTTTCTACCATTCCAAGGTAAGTGCATAAATTTTTTTGCAATGATCATGCTACTAGATTCATCGTTATAAGGCAACAAATATACATTTCTATTAATATTTTGGGCACTTTTCCCGGATATTTTGACCATAAGTGATCTTAGTGATTTAGACCCACTCTGGAAATTTTTAGGCAGTTTCTGACTATAAAAAGACATCTTTTAGATAGTATTAGGTTACCAGAGTCCGGAGCAGAATTGCTGATTTTCACTATTTAAGGTTTAAATGGCTTACAAGAGTGTGACAGCATACATTTATGTCTTTAAAAGTATTTTTAATGAAAAGTTCGGAAAGTTTTACAAAACAAGTCATACTTATGTTTTTAGTGAAAAATGCATCCCTTGGGAGCTAAAAATTCATGAAAATGGGCATATAATGCAAAAAAGTGCTAAAATGTCAACTTTGATTCTCTGTAACTTAAAATAATGGCACAGAAAAAATCTGAAAAAATTCAGGAGAACTACTGGATACCTCTAAAACATATTCCCACAGTTATAGCAATATTTATTTTTTTCATCTTCGATGTCACAGAGAACCACCCGTATATATATATATATGACCTGCTAATCTAAAAATTAGTTATTGCATCTATTGTGATATATCCCGCTTCCTTCCATCTCCAAAAGTTTTGCATTCTTTCCTTATAGGTTGTTCATTTGTACCACGTTTTTGTCGCTTTCTACTTTTTAATATTAGTATCAATATAATGTAATATTAATCGGCCACGCAAAACAATTATTTTAAAATAACAATAAAAGGAAATAAATTATGGAACTTAACAAAGCTTGGATAATAATAGACTTAAAGATTAATATATTTGTAGGTGCTGGCTGCCTGGTGGGTGGATTAATAATCACAACCATAGATATGAGTTTTCCTCATTCATTTTCAACGATTTTAGAAGTTGATTACGACACTCCATATGATCGGCATGTAATTATAGAAGAAAGTTCCGACAAAAGAGGAATTCATTTTTGTAAAGCTAGAAGTATAGAAAATTCCATCAGCCAACAATTCATAAGGTATATATTGATTATATTTTAAATCCCTCTAATTGCTAGCCTTTACTTTCACCATAATAATCATTTTACTGATTGTTCCAAAAATCATTCACCAGTCCGACGGGCTGAGTCTTTTCGATAATTAGTGTTGTTGACGATGCTGCTCACGTCTATTATCGCTTGGGTAACGGGCTTATAAGGACTCCGTTGATATCGATTCTAATACAGCTGCTACTTCGTGTATATTAATGGAATATATACTATAGTAAGGATAAACACTATTTTTAGTAAAATAACAAACTGAACGAATAATTTTCTCTCAAAATTAATAAACTTCTTCCTATAACAATCTTTCTAATCTAACAATTTTAGATATAAATTTTGTAATATTTTGATTAGTGCATGTATGTAGTGTTTACATCATGCTCAATTTCTTTTGGTTTACCTACCTAGGTAGAAAGTTCCCACGATGTGAATAGGAATCATCTTAATTCCTGTGCAGTGTCGTCAGCAATATCAATCACCTAAGTCATATGTTGGGCCATATGCACAGGGATTAAAACCGGGCTAGGCAGTAATCGATGAAAAAGACAATAACACTAAGGACGAGTTACTTATCTTCATTGAATGAATTCAATCATCTTAATTACATAACTTACCTCGCCGAATTTATTTATTTTATTAGAAACAATTTATATAATACAGTCACACAATCGTTGGGGAATCGGACCATTAAATATCCCCAAGGTCACTACAAAAAGAAATATCAGAATGCGAAAAATTGTGACGGGCCTGTTCTGCCACATTATACAGTTGAAATTGAAATAAAATTATAATCTTATATCAATATCTCTCCTAGAATACATTGTTATGCTTATATATGGAATAATATCTTCAATGCATAAATGACGTATACATGTTCTCTGTGAAATCGAAGATGAAAAAAAGAAATATTGCTGTACCTTTGGGAACATGTTTTAGAGGTGTCCGGTAGTTCTCCTGAATTTAAGTTTATTTGTACAATACAAAAATTTACAAATTGTTAAATAAAAATAAATTTGATTCCATAATATTGTCTTGTGTGTCTGGGACAGGGACTGTCTGCGCCCCACTGATGAGTTCTGGCGGACGATAAATAAATAAATAAATAAATAAATAAATAAATAAATAAATAAATAAAATAAATAAATAAATAAAAATAAATAAATAAATAAATAAATAAATAAAGATAGCTCAAAATCCTGAAAGTTTGAAAAAGGTTTTTGAAACTGTTTGGGAACATAGAGTTGAAGGATTTTTGTTATCGTTAAAAGTAAATCTTACATTTGTTTCAATGGTCTAGGTCGTACAGAGAATATTTGAAGGTCATCTTAAGGTCTAAATTTGAAAAGTGGTTGAAGCTATTTAAAAATCTTAATATATACGTTTTCTGAAACGCTTAATATGTAAAACAGAAACTGGGTTACTATACATATAATGACCTGTAGGTGATCTTTAAAGATCAGCAATTGCCAGATTTAGTGATCTAAAAAATATAATAATTGAAATTTTTTCATACACGAAAAAAAATCTAACCTCAATAATACGTAGTATCTTTCTCGCACAATGTGGGTATGCTATTACTTTCGCAATACGTCAATTTAAATCGTGCGCGTATGAATTTGTGACGTTAAGAGTATATTACGTTGTTTACCGTCAGTGTATAAAGACCATACCACGGTTGAAGAAACGCCGCACGTCCAAAGTAAACATTATCGGTACATTTAATTGTAAAGAACCTATACTCCACAGGTATACGAATTACGCAATTGAAATAGTTAGTCCGTTGTAAGCGACCTATACTTTAGCGGGAGATGAGCGTTTCTACTCTAGGTAGTGCGAGTGCGTACCACCGGTCTATAGCGACGCTACCGCAAGAGTTCAGCATCTATAAGCATATTTGTAGAAGCTCTAACTCTGAGACTATATGGTAATAAATACTTTAAAAATTTGTATATAATCGGTATCGGGATACTAAACACTAACTGCAGTAGTATGAAGCGTTTCGCACTACAGAGGTTAGATTTTTTTTCCGTGTACGTTGACCATGAAATATCCTTTATAGTGGTAAGTGACCTTGAAGTAACCTTAATTTGACTTAATAAATGTCAAACGACCTTAGATATGAGATCAGCGACCATAGAAACCTGAACATAACCATTAAATAAAAAAATTGGCTAGAGAACAGAAATATGACTTTCAGAGTTTATGGCCTTAAATAACCCTAGCTCCTCCTGATTCTGAAATCGAATAATTGCTATCTATTTATTCCGACGTGATGGAAATTAACTGACCTTGGATTTGAAATTAGCAAACCCAGAAATCTTAAGATACATCACTGAAGTCTCTAGATAATTCTTAGATCAAATGCTGACGTGTACAATCTTTATCAAGGTATAATTAAGAGGCCTGCGATGGCTCGGTCGGTAGGGCGTCGGGCTCGTAATCTGGAGATCCCAGGTTCGATTCCCGGCCCCGGTCGATTGATACAAGCACCACTGGGGAATGTATTTTCAACAGGTGCTTTCTTAACAAAGACATCCTATGACCTCCGTCGTTGATTAGCACCGATCTGAGAGCATAAAAAAGCGACCTTAAAATAATAAAATGAAGGTATAATTCAAAATGGTTACAGTTGATGCGGATAGAACTTAAATTAAATGATTTTTTATGTATATTGTTTTTTCTACGTTAATAGTTATATTGATAGGACAATGATAAAATTCATAAGTTTTATTATGTACGGAAGTTTCAATATTATCAGTGAAATTTTTATCAGATATTACTAAATCTAAACCTAATTCTGATCTACTATCTACATATATTATTGTATTATTATTGTGAATAAATAAGTCTAATTGGTGCATTTTAATAGATTTTATCCAATATGCTGCAGTTCCAAGCAACATTATGCAAATTAACATCTCGCATTATAATATTATTTTCACTATTTGGCACATTCTCAAATATTTCTTCCCACTTCCTTTATTTTAGCTTAATTTTTGGGGTGGCAGGGGCTTATAACACAATTAAGTTGAAAATTGGAGTTGCGCCCGTTACATGCGGGCATATATTTCTTTTGGCAAATCTGAGGGTTTATTACATTCAACTTCTTTATAAGTTATAGACCTACGGATAACAATCACAATTCCGCCTTTAGAATCACCTAATCTATCTTTGCAAAATGTTACATAAGCATAATGAGAAAAATTACTTATCATGACAGTTAGCCATATTCAACGCACACAAATAAGTTGACGTCCCGAAGTAACGAATGTTTACAAAGTAAAAACTCCTCCGTGCGGTGTGAAATATTTCAAGCGTTTCAGTATACGACTTTGAAATTAGTATTTTTGTTTTGTATCGTTGAAATTCTTGATTGCTTGAAGACACTTCCCCATTTAATTTTCATTTCAGTGTCGGTATCGATAGAGATATATTCAGAGTCTTTTCCTACACGAAAGCAGTTAATTTTCTTTAAATTGTTTTTTAATCTTGTCAATTTTGATTTGACGCGCGATTCCTTGATTAACAGATATATTATATTAATCAGATTGTCTATGTTATTATTATCTTGAATAATTTAAAATGCTTTAATGTAATCATTATAGTTTCGGAATTATTACTAAAATTATTACTAAAATTTACGAAATGTTGAAACTTCAACTACGTAAAGGGAAGACTTCCTTACTATCAGACTCAAAAATTGATTTTACTGCTTCCGATATGTTATCAAAATCAATGATTTTAAATTCCTTCTACTTTAGATTTTTTTTCTTTTTGTGATGTTGTTATAGCAGCTTGTGTATTAGTCAGATGTGGATTGCTAGAAATTTCTCTGTTTGAAGTTGATATAAGTGTATTCTAAGTTGTATTTATCGTGTTATTATTATTATTGTGAGCTATTCAATTTTCGACAGATTTTCCACTTCCTGACCCACATCTGTTTGTGTACTTCAAAAATACTTAATCATTGTTTACATTTGAGTAAATTAAGCGAATTGCCGACTCGGTAAAAAGATATTTCCAATTTGCAGTATCTACGTATAAGAAGTTTAATGGTTCAGGCTACAAGTGTTCTTCTTCTTCTTTATCATTCTTGTTTTTTAAGGCATATATTTCTTCTTGATAAGTTATCACCGAAGGGACATTAACTTACAAGGCGTAGTCTTTTATAACACAGGTTTTATTTTTAAGGAGATTAACTTGAGTCTCATCAGTGTGTTATACAGACACTCTTTATCCAGATATTATAGAAATGTACTTCATATTTCTCAATTCCATTATCAGGTCAATTCAATCCAGATAGTCATCTATTGAATCAATGATAAATGCATTTTCACGTTTTTGTGTAGCTCTTTGAGTACATACAGTGGCGTAGGTTTCATTTGATACATTCACGGCATTAAAAATTTATTCTTGAGTGTTGTAAATTATTGCAATACTTGTAGATGGAACTAATCTTTAGTCTAGTGCAGGAAAACCTCCATTATCAGTCGACATCCCAGAGGCCCAGTACCCTGGTCAAAACCGTAATACTTTCGAACAAACACTTTTAACACTTACACAATGAGACAGACCTTATTTTGTAAGTTACACAGAATTTTTAGAATTTTAACCTTTAGGTTGCCGGGATTTGAACCTTTAATGTTCTTTTTAAAAGTGACCATATTAGTGTCTTGTATAATGTATCAGCTATGTACAAAGTTCTTGTCAGAGGTCAAGTCTATATATGGGCTTTCCATCAGGGAACGGTACAGAAAAAATTTTATATCGTAATAGTGTATTATGACACTGTTGTGGGAGATGGTTTTCTACCATCTCGAGGTTGGTTGCACAAGCGAAGCGAGTGAGAACATCGAGAAAAGTAAAAAAAATCTTCCACAATAGTTTCATACAATATTTTATAGCATAAAACCTCAAAATCTGAAATGAAATTGGGATTTTGAGGTTAAAATGTTATAAAATCTTTTTATCGTTAAAACTCGTCCAAATCATGATCCCGCGGTCAGATTTGACTAATTTATGTCACGGGGCACCAATTCCTTCCCCCCCCCTCCTTCCTAAATGCCCTAATTTTTTGTTGTTTCTGAAACTCGGTGAACATATTATATCGGAGGTTTTTGAGATCGCTGAGCACGAATCTGTGGTCAGATTTGATCAATTCATGTCAGGGGGCACCAATTCCCCTCGCCCAAATGCTCTAATTTCTTCTTATATTTCTAAAAAAATAAGATTTTTCAAGTCTCTTTTAGAATTACCCAGACTTAACGACGTGAACGTTGTGACGTGGTATTCGCGTACCCGATTCAATTAATTAATTAATGTAATTAATAAAAACCGTTGGGCCGCGTTGCCCAATACCGCGCACACAATTATTTATTTATTCATCCGAACTGCGGGCTGTCGCCAGGAACGCGAGTTCGCTGAGACGATCGGTGTGGAGGATTCGGGCAATCCTCCTTGCCTCGACACGATTACTTTAAATTAGGAATGTCGGCGGGAGCGGGGAGAACAATAAATACTCAAATAATTAAAATAAAAATAAAGAAACCATTTATTTAATTTTAATTAACAATTGGCCATCCAGGCCGTGTGCCGCGACAAAGGTTGTTTCGCGCGGGCGGAGGTATCGGGAGCCAACCGGATCGAGATCCTCGTCTGCGGTTGACTTTACCCCGATCTCCGCTATTCGTGTACCGGCGTACCCGAATACACTCCCGATGTACTCACACACATACACTCGGGGAAAGGGGGGGGGGGACGCGCGGTAATACAAGAAGACTTACCGGGGTGCGCCCCGTGGATGGCCCAGCCGATCCGTGTCCCTTTGTCCTCCTGGGCAACGGAGAGTGCCGCGGCGAGTACCTCGCGAACCGCGTCCGCACTCACACACTGACTTCCCATCCTTAACACACACTCACCAAATCACTCGCGGCTCACTCACGAGGATAGTCCGGGTAACCGATGTTAGCCAGAAAAACTCTCGATCGGGCCGGATATGGTTTGTCCGCCTCGAGCGGCGGATCGGGACATACTGATTAGGCAATCGCCTAATTTTCGAAAAAGGGATGAGAGTGGGAAACACACACACACTCTCGCGCTCTCATCCCTACGTACTATTGCGCGCGTAATTGTACACTTGTAGGAAAATAAACAAGTGTCGTCGGTTGGCCTTGACATACGAAAGGCTCCGACGACTTACAATTCGACAATTTAAATACTCTATTCGTCGTGAATAGATTGTGTGACGATTTCCGTCACAACGTAGAGAGTGTTTTGTAGCTCCTATTTTTCCGTATTTTTTGCATTTTTTTTGTATTTTTTATTTTTATGTTTTGTTGAGGTTTTCTTTTTATTATTATTATTTTTAGTTCTAGTAGTTTATTATTGTTATATTTTTTTTTATAAAGTTGTCATGAATCAAGACAGAAATTTTTTTGTATGATACATTTCGAAGCATAGATCTATACACAATGCAACCTGACAAATATTACATTTATAACTACTTCGACGTCTTATCTTGGACATAGCACAGAAATAACACTGATGCTGCTCTACTTTCTTAGAAAACTGCCTACCGATGAATATAAGGTAACCTATTTTACATGTTTGTTCGCAGTCTATCAAATTAAGCTTCAATAAACCTCTTACTATTTCTAAACGGAAGTCAGGATAAGAAAGTGGGTCAGTAGTTTGCATTTTGTATAATTTATGGGCATTACATAATACAAAATCAACTAAATGAAAGAATGATTTTTGATACCACGTCATGCATTTTCTAACAGATTCATTGGTTTCATTATATCTTCTCTTGTTTTCCAATGCTATTTTACTGTACTACTGTAACCAGTCTCATGAACAATTGTGATCATATATACTTCCTTTTTATCCAACCACTTTAGTATAAGCCAAGTACCAGTATGAGCAACTTCAATTTCATCTTTATTCAATTTGCTTTTCAACTCAGGCATTCCTTTTCTATTCTTTTTTACTGTTCCACATATCCCAGTATCCCGATCATGGAGAAATTCAGCAAGCATAGGAGATGAATACTAATTGTCCGTATAAACTACATGCCCTTTATAAAAATAAGGCTTCGAGATATAAGTTACGATGTCTCCGCAAATTTCCAAATCGAATTTTTCAAATTCGGTATCTGTTCTAGCATAGATAATAAATTCTAACAAGAATCCAGTATCACAATCTACTAATTCAAAAAATTTACTGCCAAAGCGGTGTATATTTAAGGGCAGACATTGTTTGTACTGTAGTCTTCCCTTCCATAACATCAAACTCTCATCAATACAAAGGGGTCTATTAAGCTGGACTGGTCATTTGAGCAGAATCGCAAAAAAAACTGACAGGAATGTTTAACTACTTTTTTCCTAATTTACTACCAATTCTAATAATTTTTAACCACTGCTGAATTCATTTTAACACCTAGTTAGACCAGCTTAATACTTAAGCTAGCCTCACTCTTTTATAACTCCGGTTGCAATAGGGCTAGAAAAACCTGCTGGAGCTTAAAATTTTTAACTCTTCGAGTACTTGAACAGAGGCTATCACCGATTTCATTATTATCACAAATTAACCCCTTTTTAACCAATGAAAAATCAAAATAGCCGTAAAAAACAAGATATAAAATTAATTCAACATTCTCCCATTGGTTACGATAAAATAGCTAGAAATACAATTTAATACCATCACAGAATATTTTCAACCTTTAGTATCCCTTAATTAACCCTTGGTCTTTGCTAGGTTAATACTTAAGCTAGCCTCACTCTTTTATAACTCCGATTGCAATAGGGCTAGAAAAACCCGCTGGAGCTTAAAATTTTTAACTCTTCGAGTATTTGAACATACGCTACCACCGATTTCATTATTATGAAAAATTAACCACTTTTTAACCAATGAAAAAATCAAAATAGCCGTAATAATCGAGTTATGACATAAATTCGACATTTTCTCATTGGTTACGATAAAATAACTTGAAATATAATTTAATACCATCGCAGAATATTTTCAACCCTTAGTATCCCTTAATTACCGTTGGTCTTTGCCAGGTTAATACTTAAGTTAACGTCACTGTTTTATAACATCTTTAATAACCAAATAACCCAATAACCCAATAACCTAATAACCAATGAGAAAATGTCGAATTTATGTCATAACTTGCTTTTTACGGCTATTTTGATTTTTTCATTGGTTAAAAAGGGGTTAATTTTTCATAATAATGAAATCGGTGGTAGCGTATGTTCAAGTACTTGAAGAGTTAAAAATTTTAAGCTCCAGCGGATTTTTCTAGCCCTATTGCAATCGAAGTTATAAAAGAGTGAGGCTAGCTTAAGTATTAACCTGGCAAAGACCAAGGGTTAATTAAGGGATACTAAGGGTTGAAAATATTCTGTGATGGTATTAAATTGTATTTCTAGCTATTTTATCGTAACTAATGAGAGAATGTAGAATTAATTTTATCTCTTGCTTTTTATGGCTATTTCGATTTTTTCATTGGTTAAAAAAGGGTTAATTTTTGATAATAATGAAATCGGTGGTAGCCTATGTTCAAGTACTTGAAGAGTTAAAAATTTTAAGCTCCAGCAGGTTTTTCTAGCCCTATTGTAACCGGAGTTATAAAAGAGTGAGGCTAGCTTAAGTATTAACCTGGCAAATACTAAAGGTTAATTAAGGGATACTAAGGGTTGAAAATACTCTGTGATAGTATTAAATTATATTTCAAGCTATTTTATCGTAACCAATGAGAAAATGTCGAATTTATGTCATAACTTGCTTTTTACGGCTATTTTGATTTTTTCATTGGTTAAAAAGGGGTTAATTTTTTATAATAATGAAATCGGTGGTAGCCTATGTTCGAGTACTTGAAGAGTTAAAAATTTTAAGTTCCAGCAGGTTTTTCTAGCCCTACTGCATCCGGAGTTATAAAAGAATGAGGCTAGCTTAAGTATTAACCTGGCAAAGACCAAGGGTTAATTAAGGGATACTAAGGGTTGAAAATATTCTGTGATGGTATTAAATTGTATTTCTAGCTATTTTATCGTAACTAATGAGAGAATGTAGAATTAATTTTATCTCTTGCTTTTTACGGCTATTTCGATTTTTTCATTGGTTAAAAAGAGGTTAATTTTTCATAATAATGAAATCGGAGGTAGCGTATGTTCAAGTACTTGAAGAGTTAAAAATTTTAAGCTCCAGCGGATTTTTCTAGCCCTATTGCAATCGAAGTTATAAAAGAGTGAGGCTAGCTTAAGTATTAACCTGGCAAAGACCAAGGGTTAATTAAGGGATACTAAGGGTTGAAAATATTCTGTGATGGTATTAAATTGTATTTCTAGCTATTTTATCGTAACTAATGAGAGAATGTAGAATTAATTTTATCTCATGCTTTTTACGGCTATTTCGATTTTTTCATTGGTTAAAAAGGGGTTAATTTTTGATAATAATGAAATCGGTGGTAGCCTATGTTCAAGTACTTGAAGAGTTAAAAATTTTAAGCTCCAGCAGGTTTTTCTAGCCCTATTGTAACCGGAGTTATAAAAGAGTGAGGCTAGCTTAAGTATTAACCTGGCAAATACTAAAGGTTAATTAAGGGATACTAAGGGTTGAAAATATTCTGTGATAGTATTAAATTATATTTCAAGCTATTTTATCGTAACCAATGAGAAAATGTCGAATTTATGTCATAACTTGCTTTTTACGGCTATTTTGATTTTTTCATTGGTTAAAAAGAGGTTAATTTTTCATAATAATGAAATCGGAGGTAGCGTATGTTCAAGTACTTGAAGAGTTAAAAATTTTAAGCTCCAGCGGATTTTTCTAGCCCTATTGCAATCGAAGTTATAAAAGAGTGAGGCTAGCTTAAGTATTAACCTGGCAAAGACCAAGGGTTAATTAAGGGATACTAAGGGTTGAAAATATTCTGTGATGGTATTAAATTGTATTTCTAGCTATTTTATCGTAACTAATGAGAGAATGTAGAATTAATTTTATCTCATGCTTTTTACGGCTATTTCGATTTTTTCATTGGTTAAAAAGGGGTTAATTTTTGATAATAATGAAATCGGTGGTAGCCTATGTTCAAGTACTTGAAGAGTTAAAAATTTTAAGCTCCAGCAGGTTTTTCTAGCCCTATTGTAACCGGAGTTATAAAAGAGTGAGGCTAGCTTAAGTATTAACCTGGCAAATACTAAAGGTTAATTAAGGGATACTAAGGGTTGAAAATATTCTGTGATAGTATTAAATTATATTTCAAGCTATTTTATCGTAACCAATGAGAAAATGTCGAATTTATGTCATAACTTGCTTTTTACGGCTATTTTGATTTTTTCATTGGTTAAAAAGGGGTTAATTTTTTATAATAATGAAATCGGTGGTAGCCTATGTTCGAGTACTTGAAGAGTTAAAAATTTTAAGCTCCAGCAGGTTTTTCTAGCCCTATTGCATCCGGAGTTATAAAAGAGTGAGGCTAGCTTAAGTATTAACCTGGCAAAGACCAAGGGTTAATTAAGGGATACTAAGGGTTGAAAATATTCTGTGATGGTATTAAATTGTATTTCTAGCTATTTTATCGTAACCAATGAGAGAATGTAGAATTAATTTTATCTCTTGCTTTTTACGGCTATTTCGATTTTTTCATTGGTTAAAAAGGGGTTAATTTTTGATAATAATGAAATCGGTGGTAGCCTATGTTCAAGTACTTGAAGTGTTAAAAATTTTAAGCTCCAGCAGGTTTTTCTAGCCCTATTGTAACCGGAGTTATAAAAGAGTGAGGCTAGCTTAAGTATTAACCTGGCAAATACTAAAGGTTAATTAAGGGATACTAAGGGTTGAAAATATTCTGTGATGGTATTAAATTGTATTTCTAGCTATTTTATCGTAACCAATGAGAGAATGTAGAATTAATTTTATCTCTTGCTTTTACGGCTATTTCGATTTTTTCATTGGTTAAAAAGGGGTTAATTTTTGATAATAATGAAATCGGCGGTAACCTATGTTCAAGTACTTGAAGAGTTAAAAATTTTAAGCTCCAGCAGGTTTTTCTAGCCCTACTGCATCCGGAGTTATAAAAGAATGAGGCTAGCTTAAGTATTAACCTGGCAAAGACCAAGGGTTAATTAAGGGATACTAAGGGTTGAAAATATTCTGTGATGGTATTAAATTGTATTTCTAGCTATTTTATCGTAACTAATGAGAGAATGTAGAATTAATTTTATCTCTTGCTTTTTACGGCTATTTCGATTTTTTCATTGGTTAAAAAGAGGTTAATTTTTCATAATAATGAAATCGGAGGTAGCGTATGTTCAAGTACTTGAAGAGTTAAAAATTTTAAGCTCCAGCGGATTTTTCTAGCCCTATTGCAATCGAAGTTATAAAAGAGTGAGGCTAGCTTAAGTATTAACCTGGCAAAGACCAAGGGTTAATTAAGGGATACTAAGGGTTGAAAATATTCTGTGATGGTATTAAATTGTATTTCTAGCTATTTTATCGTAACTAATGAGAGAATGTAGAATTAATTTTATCTCATGCTTTTTACGGCTATTTCGATTTTTTCATTGGTTAAAAAGGGGTTAATTTTTGATAATAATGAAATCGGTGGTAGCCTATGTTCAAGTACTTGAAGAGTTAAAAATTTTAAGCTCCAGCAGGTTTTTCTAGCCCTATTGTAACCGGAGTTATAAAAGAGTGAGGCTAGCTTAAGTATTAACCTGGCAAATACTAAAGGTTAATTAAGGGATACTAAGGGTTGAAAATATTCTGTGATAGTATTAAATTATATTTCAAGCTATTTTATCGTAACCAATGAGAAAATGTCGAATTTATGTCATAACTTGCTTTTTACGGCTATTTTGATTTTTTCATTGGTTAAAAAGAGGTTAATTTTTCATAATAATGAAATCGGAGGTAGCGTATGTTCAAGTACTTGAAGAGTTAAAAATTTTAAGCTCCAGCGGATTTTTCTAGCCCTATTGTAACCGGAGTTATAAAAGAATGAGGCTAGCTTAAGTATTAACCTGGCAAAGACCAAGGGTTAATTAAGGGATACTAAGGGTTGAAAATATTCTGTGATGGTATTAAATTGTATTTCTAGCTATTTTATCGTAACTAATGAGAGAATGTAGAATTAATTTTATCTCATGCTTTTTACGGCTATTTCGATTTTTTCATTGGTTAAAAAGGGGTTAATTTTTGATAATAATGAAATCGGTGGTAGCCTATGTTCAAGTACTTGAAGAGTTAAAAATTTTAAGCTCCAGCAGGTTTTTCTAGCCCTATTGTAACCGGAGTTATAAAAGAGTGAGGCTAGCTTAAGTATTAACCTGGCAAATACTAAAGGTTAATTAAGGGATACTAAGGGTTGAAAATATTCTGTGATAGTATTAAATTATATTTCAAGCTATTTTATCGTAACCAATGAGAAAATGTCGAATTTATGTCATAACTTGCTTTTTACGGCTATTTTGATTTTTTCATTGGTTAAAAAGGGGTTAATTTTTTATAATAATGAAATCGGTGGTAGCCTATGTTCGAGTACTTGAAGAGTTAAAAATTTTAAGCTCCAGCAGGTTTTTCTAGCCCTATTGCATCCGGAGTTATAAAAGAGTGAGGCTAGCTTAAGTATTAACCTGGCAAAGACCAAGGGTTAATTAAGGGATACTAAGGGTTGAAAATATTCTGTGATGGTATTAAATTGTATTTCTAGCTATTTTATCGTAACCAATGAGAGAATGTAGAATTAATTTTATCTCTTGCTTTTTACGGCTATTTCGATTTTTTCATTGGTTAAAAAGGGGTTAATTTTTGATAATAATGAAATCGGTGGTAGCCTATGTTCAAGTACTTGAAGTGTTAAAAATTTTAAGCTCCAGCAGGTTTTTCTAGCCCTATTGTAACCGGAGTTATAAAAGTGAGGCTAGCTTAAGTATTAACCTGGCAAATACTAAAGGTTAATTAAGGGATACTAAGGGTTGAAAATATTCTGTGATGGTATTAAATTGTATTTCTAGCTATTTTATCGTAACCAATGAGAGAATGTAGAATTAATTTTATCTCTTGCTTTTTACGGCTATTTCGATTTTTTCATTGGTTAAAAAGGGGTTAATTTTTGATAATAATGAAATCGGCGGTAACCTATGTTCAAGTACTTGAAGAGTTAAAAATTTTAAGCTCCAGCAGGTTTTTCTAGCCCTATTGTAACCGGAGTTATAAAAGTGAGGCTAGCTTAAGTATTAACCTGGCAAATACTAAAGGTTAATTAAGGGATACTAAGGGTTGAAAATATTCTGTGATAGTATTAAATTATATTTCAAGCTATTTTATCGTAACCAATGAGAAAATGTCGAATTTATGTCATAACTTGCTTTTTACGGCTATTTCGATTTTTTCATTGGTTAAAAAGGGGTTAATTTTTTATAATAATGAAATCGGAGGTAGCGTATGTTCAAGTACTTGAAGAGTTAAAAATTTTAAGCTCCAGCAGGTTTTTCTAGCCCTATTGCAATCGAAGTTATAAAAGAGTGAGGCTAGCTTAAGTATTAACCTGGTAAAGACCAAGGGTTAATTAAGGGATACTAAGGGTTGAAAATATTCTGTGATGGTATTAAATTGTATTTCTAGCTATTTTATCGTAACTAATGAGAGAATGTAGAATTAATTTTATCTCATGCTTTTTACGGCTATTTCGATTTTTTCATTGGTTAAAAAGGGGTTAATTTTTGATAATAATGAAATCGGTGGTAGCCTATGTTCAAGTACTTGAAGAGTTAAAAATTTTAAGCTCCAGCAGGTTTTTCTAGCCCTATTGTAACCGGAGTTATAAAAGAGTGAGGCTAGCTTAAGTATTAACCTGGCAAATACTAAAGGTTAATTAAGGGATACTAAGGGTTGAAAATATTCTGTGATAGTATTAAATTATATTTCAAGCTATTTTATCGTAACCAATGAGAAAATGTCGAATTTATGTCATAACTTGCTTTTTACGGCTATTTTGATTTTTTCATTGGTTAAAAAGGGGTTAATTTTTTATAATAATGAAATCGGAGGTAGCGTATGTTCAAGTACTTGAAGAGTTAAAAATTTTAAGCTCCAGCGGATTTTTCTAGCCTATTGCAATCGAAGTTATAAAAGAGTGAGGCTAGCTTAAGTATTAACCCTGGCAAGACCAAGGGTTAATTAAGGGATACTAAGGGTTGAAATATTCTGTGATGGTATTAAATTGTATTTCTAGCTATTTTATCGTAACTAATGAGAGAATGTAGAATTAATTTTATCTCATGCTTTTTACGGCTATTTCGATTTTTTCATGGTTAAAAAGGGGTTAATTTTTGATAATAATGAAATCGGTGGTAGCCTATGTTCAAGTACTTGAAGAGTTAAAAATTTTACGCTCCAGCAGGTTTTTCTAGCCCTATGTAACCGGAGTTATAAAAGAGTGAGGCTAGCTTAAGTATTAACCTGGCAAATACTAAAGGTTAATTAAGGGATACTAAGGGTTGAAATATTCTGTGATAGTATTAAATTATATTTCAAGCTATTTTATCGTAACCAATGAGGAAAATGTCGAATTTATGTCATAACTTGCTTTTTACGGCTATTTTGATTTTTTCATTGGTTAAAAAGGGGTTAATTTTTTATAATAATGAAATCGGTGGTAGCCTATGTTCGAGTACTTGAAGAGTTAAAAATTTTAAGCTCCAGCAGGTTTTTCTAGCCCTATTGCATCCGGAGTTATAAAAGAGTGAGGCTAGCTTAAGTATTAACCTGGCAAAGACCAAGGGTTAATTAAGGGATACTAAGGGTTGAAAATATTCTGTGATGGTATTAAATTGTATTTCTAGCTATTTTATCGTAACCAATGAGAGAATGTAGAATTAATTTTATCTCTTGCTTTTTACGGCTATTTCGATTTTTTCATTGGTTAAAAAGGGGTTAATTTTTGATAATAATGAAATCGGTGGTAGCCTATGTTCAAGTACTTGAAGTGTTAAAAATTTTAAGCTCCAGCAGGTTTTTCTAGCCCTATTGTAACCGGAGTTATAAAAGAGTGAGGCTAGCTTAAGTATTAACCTGGCAAATACTAAAGGTTAATTAAGGGATACTAAGGGTTGAAAATATTCTGTGATGGTATTAAATTGTATTTCTAGCTATTTTATCGTAACCAATGAGAGAATGTAGAATTAATTTTATCTCTTGCTTTTTACGGCTATTTCGATTTTTTCATTGGTTAAAAAGGGGTTAATTTTTGATAATAATGAAATCGGCGGTAACCTATGTTCAAGTACTTGAAGAGTTAAAAATTTTAAGCTCCAGCAGGTTTTTCTAGCCCTATTGTAACCGGAGTTATAAAAGAGTGAGGCTAGCTTAAGTATTAACCTGGCAAATACTAAAGGTTAATTAAGGGATACTAAGGGTTGAAAATATTCTGTGATAGTATTAAATTATATTTCAAGCTATTTTATCGTAACCAATGAGAAAATGTCGAATTTATGTCATAACTTGCTTTTTACGGCTATTTTGATTTTTTCATTGGTTAAAAAGGGGTTAATTTTTTATAATAATGAAATCGGTGGTAGCCTATGTTCAAGTACTTGAAGAGTTAAAAATTTTAAGCTCCAGCAGGTTTTTCTAGCCCTATTGTAACCGGAGTTATAAAAGAGTGAGGCTAGCTTAAGTATTAACCTGGCAAATACTAAAGGTTAATTAAGGGATACTAAGGGTTGAAAATATTCTGTGATAGTATTAAATTATATTTCAAGCTATTTTATCGTAACCAATGAGAAAATGTCGAATTTATGTCATAACTTGCTTTTTACGGCTATTTTGATTTTTTCATTGGTTAAAAAGGGGTTAATTTTTTATAATAATGAAATCGGTGGTAGCCTATGTTCGAGTACTTGAAGAGTTAAAAATTTTAAGCTCCAGCAGGTTTTTCTAGCCCTATTGCATCCGGAGTTATAAAAGAGTGAGGCTAGCTTAAGTATTAACCTGGCAAAGACCAAGGGTTAATTAAGGGATACTAAGGGTTGAAAATATTCTGTGATGGTATTAAATTGTATTTCTAGCTATTTTATCGTAACCAATGAGAGAATGTCGAATTTATGTCATAACTTGCTTTTTACGGCTATTTTGATTTTTTCATTGGTTAAAAAGGGGTTAATTTTTTATAATAATGAAATCGGTGGTAGCCTATGTTCAAGTACTTGAAGAGTTAAAAATTTTAAGCTCCAGCAGGTTTTTCTAGCCCTATTGCATCCGGAGTTATAAAAGGGTGAGGCTAGCTTAAGTATTAAGCTGGCCTAACTAGGTGTTAAAATGAATTCGGCAGTGGTTAAAAATTATAAGAATTGGTAGTAAATTAGTAAAAAAGTATTTAAAAATTCCTGTCAGTTTTTTTTGCGATTCTGCTCTAATGACCAGTCCAGCTTAATGCGGCCAATACAAAGATTTTTCCAGGTTTTAATAGTTAGAGGAAAATTTTTTATTGAAAAAATCACTTATAGGTTTGATTTTTTTATATGGTGACTTGCAATTTCTTCATTATTTGAAAAATGTAAATAACGTAAAATTTGGAGATATCTATTACGAGTTATTATTTGTCCAAATATTAGAGTAGATAGTGGATCTGTACTCCAATAATTTTGTATATTACCTTTAATCAAATGTCTCATATTGATGGACAGACCAAAAAATTTACGTAATTTTTCAATATGTATATCTTTTCACGATGCCATATTTTTACGCATTGATTCAGGATTTTGTTGTTGATATTGATTAGTTTGTTGAACATTCAAGTTTAATATTCTTGAATTGAAAAAATAATCAAAATAATCTAAAAGTTTTTTTCCTGGTATAGAAATATTCTCAGAGATACTAGATTGCCCAATAAAATCTTTTATAGATGGATAATAGATCGAATCATATGACAGTTCGTGATCCTCTTCATACTCATAAATTATTGATTCTGACAGATTAGCAGGTTCAGAAGCACCAATCATATCCTCAATTACCTCCTCTGGTTCTGATTCCCCACTGCTCCAATCCATAAATTTTTTTATACAATTCAGAAATCAAATTTTATAAGATTACAACAAAAAAATACAAATGATTTATAAAGATAACGGTAAATTCATAAAATAACTCCTTTGAACCAAATAAAGTAACACATATATATCAGATAATAAGACATTGACTTAGAAGAATCGGGATAGCCATATAAACTAATCAACTACTTTCTTTTACTATAAACTACTGACCTTTGTCTAGTCTTTACTAAATTTAAAAAATTGTGCAATTTTCTGTATATATAAAGCTAAACTTTAGTATATTTAGAAACATGTATACATTGTCACCTTAGCGAAACAGTATCCACGATGATTTTTATCATTTGTAAAAATGGCCAACACTTACAAAATTAAATCCTATAAAATAAAAAAATTTATGCGAGGAATACATCACTTTACATATATTTAGGCTTATTTTTCACCGGGTATCAGTTATATCAAAGAATCGGAAATTTAGGAAGGTGAGAGTTGGGAGCTTCTTGACATGAATTTATCAAATTTGGCTCCAAATTTGTGATCAGTGACCCTAAAAACTCCCACGGTAAAATTTTCGCCGACATTTAAAAATATAAAAAATTAGGGCGTTTGTGAGGCGGGGGTGGGGGATCCTCCAATGGGAATTTACCAAATCTGACCCCGGATTCGTGATCAGTGACCCCAAAAATCGCCGGAATATTGTATCTCACAAAAAAATACTGATATTCCTCTAAAGCCTATGTATAGGCTTTCCGGCAGTGAACGTTAAACTCACGAGGAGCTACTTGTAAATACGTACTGTTTAAGTGCTCAATTCGAAACCCAAAATTAGAAAGACGTTAAATAGAATAAAATTTCTCTGACTATGTTATTACAATACTAATAATTCTATTAATAATGATATATTATTTAATTATTGTTACAGACAAGTATCTTCCAAATTAGCGATTGAAAATAAAGATGATCGACAAGGAATTGTAAATGAAGGATGTCATTGCACTTCAGTGGAAGAAGATAAAACTACATGGTCTTATCCATTAAGAGTAACACCATAATAATCGATGGTGTTTTTATTCTAAAAAAATTAGATTTATACTTATTGCTGTAGAAAACTGCAAAAACATTAATCATTTTTATGATCTATAATAATTTGGGGCGGCATATTAGGTTAAATGTGCCATTTTTGTAAAATGATACAGTAAATAATTATGATGGCAAAGTTTCAGACCCCTAACTCAGACATAAATAATTTTTGTTCTTGTAATTATATACTGTAGATCAATTTACAGATTTTCAATTCAGTAATTATAACAAAAAAATCATTTTAGCCCGAGTTAGATATCTTAAACTTGGACATCATGAATAGATTAATAAGAGCTTTCAATTAGGTTGATTGAAAATGTGTCGATCTTCCCGAGTCAAGTGTGAAAAAGGAAAGGATGAGTAAAAAAATTTAACACATTTATTTCCTTTTGTAACGTAACGTTTCGGTGGTCAATGCCACCCTCTTCAGACTGTAAAATTTATTATTCACAAAAAGATTAAAATATATCTCGGATGATACAAAACAAATAATAAGTGAAACAAAAATAATAGGTTACCTTCTAATGTAATGTCGCGATTTGTGCGATTTGTTTTGTATCATCCGAGATATATTTTAATCTTTGTGTGAATAATAAATTTTACAGTCTGAAGAGGGTGGCATTGATCACCGAAACGTTATGTTACAAAAGGGAATAAATGCGTTAAATTTTTTTACTCTTCCTTTCCTTTTTCACACTCGACTCGGGAAGATCGACAAATTTTCAATTAACCTAATAGAGTAAACCACCGAGTGATAAAATCAAATCAACAACATGAATAATAAGCTTTGTTTACACATGGATAGCATACCTCAAATTTTGATTAGCATTAAATTAGAAATATGTACAAAGCATTATTAAATATTATAAAATATAATGCAATAGATGAATATTACCTACCTTTTTGATAAATAAACACATAAAAATCCGTTTAAAGAAAATACAATATAATAAGAAAAATGATAAAATACCAATATTTTTAATAAACCCAAAGTGACTTTACCATATATACAGAAAATTTTGATAAAATTACTCAAAGTTAAAAAAATATATAATTTTATGACTATTTCCTTAATTCCGAAAAGTTTAAATTCAATTATAAAACTAGGAAAAGATAGGATAAAGCAAATAACGTTGTTTATCGATGCAAATGTAAAAATTGCCCAACATTACATGTTGGTGAAACAAAAAAAAACAGTAAAAATCCGAATTAATGAACATAAAAATATTAAAAATGATAATTCGGTGGTTAGAGCACATCAGTTAAAGTATAGTCATCAATTTAATTGGGAATATATTACAATTTTAGACGCGGAATTTAATTATAAAAAAGAATTATTTAAAAAATGGCATATATGAAAAGTAATAAAAATAGTATAAATAAGAAAGAAAATATATATTCTTTGAATAAAAGTTATTTCCCTCTTTTAAGAAATTTTAAATAAAATGTCTAATTATGATTAGTCACCTGTGTTTTCATTACGTACTTGTTTGACACGGATTTATACATAAATAGGTGAAATCGATAGTATACATTTAATACGATGAGATTATTCTCATATTAATAATGTAAATTGAGTTGATTTGATTAAAGTTTTCTATTATTCGTTTTGTTATTGTGTATATTAATAATAAAAGTTACTTAGTTTAGACTGTGACGGTCCAATTTATCCATATAATATAAAATAAAAGTGAAACTCCTTTTTTTGAATTTCCATCTTATTTAATTCATCGATCCGTGGAGGGTAGAGATATTATCCCATCCAACAGCAAATCGATAAACGAGTTTTTATTCGTCGAGTTGATTTGTTATTGGAAACCACTTGTGATTGCGACACTACTTTATTTCAGTGACGTAGTTCAAAGAGAAAACAAATTCTCTTATCACGCATCACCTAATGAATTGAAAAGTATTTACAATCTAAGTCTACAAATCTCCAATTACATTCAGTGACGAAGGTCTGAGAGAAATTAAATTCTCTCATCACGTGTCACCTTAAGAATGCCATTAAGATCCTTAAGACTTAATAAGAGGTTGCCAAAAATGGGTGATTTGACATAAATTAACATTTAATAATTAAAAGGAAATTAATTAAAATCAAATAACAAGAGTTTATTGAATATTCATGTAGGTGTTGGAGAAACCCCTTTACACGAGCTTGCTTGCGGAACTAACAGTTAAAACTATATAAATCTGTTCACGCGGGACTCGACCAGCGCGGAGAAGCCGCATGATAGGTTCGTCGTTCTCGACGAAAATGCTGCCGAGACAGTGAGAGCCGTTGGTTTCGTCAAGGCTTGGCGGTGGTGGGGGAGACTCTCCCGTTTCGGTAGACTCAGCTTGATTTTGCCGAGGATCTAAGTCCCTCACCATCGGCATCTCATGTACACGCATCGATATATGCGTGTGTTAGCCTGTGACGTTGTATGCTGGCTGTTCGTTGATATACTTTTATAATAAATGATAAATGTATTGATAATTATATTGTTTAAATATAATAAACGTAGTATGATGTTTTACAAGATGCATTATTTATGCATAAATATAGTTACGCTAGTGCTATATTATTGTAAAACTTACAATTTCATTGAAAATTGGTTTGATGCCAATTCATTGTAAATTGTAATACATAATAATTTCAAAAGCTATATTTTAGTGTGGTTTCACTCAAAATATTTAACTGAGTTTTAATAATTAATAAAAATTGTTTAGTTAATTAATTATTAACAACTTTGTCATTTTTGGTGTTATCGCATCGATATTTTGACCAAAAATAGCAAATATGTAAGAAAAAATAATAAAATTATAAATTTTACAATTCTCGACATTTTAATGTTTAATTTAATTATTTAAACATTAAAAGTGAAATAAAAAAAATCTGCACTGACCGGAAATCGAACCCCGTCATCGAAATGTGATTGTACGATACATGTACTATAAAAGGGAACCGCTACATGGGACTTACACGTCCGTCTACAGATCCAAGGGAGCGGAGCAAATCGGCTTGCGAGCCGTGCTCCGCTCCCGTGGGTTCTGCTATTGTTTGTACTTGGGCATAATGCCGTTTTCACTGCTAGAAAATCGAAGAATCGATGGAATTGCATACACTTCATTATGATATCTATAAGATTGATAATCACGTGTATCGTACTACTTAGATATATTGTATCTCTTGAAATGACAAATTGCGCTATAATGTAAAGGTACGATACATGTAATATAAAAGGAAATCGCTGCATGGGACCTACACCACCGTCTACAGACCCAAGAGAGCGGAGCAAAAATCGACTGGCGAGCCGCGCTCCGCTCCCGTGGGTTCTGCTATTGTTGTAATTGAGGGTAATGCCGTTTTCATTACTAGAAAAACCGAAGAATCGATGGAATTGTAGACACTTTGTGGTGTTTTCCATAAAATTCTTAAACACTTATATCATACATTTTAGGTATGAAAAATATTGTGTAAAAATGAAGCTCAGATATTTTAATTTGATCAAAATTATGCAAGAAATAAAATTTTACGAAATTTTGGCCTAAAGAATCGTCAAATTTTAGTGCTAAATTTCCGTTAAATTTTATTAAAATCGACATACATATCCACGCTAGGCGTATGTGTTGTTATTAAGAAACAATTACACCATTATCTCTCTCTCTCCCTCTCTCTCTCTCTCTCTCTCTCTCTCTCTCTCTCTCTCTCTCTCTCTCTCTCTCTCTCTCTCTCTCTCTCTCTCTCCCTTTCACAACCGGACGCTATGTCTATGTGTAATATTATTTTTATGATATGATGGCTGTTGCTATTATAACAAGACGACTTCGTTCGACTGCGAAGTATTCTGTATCTCATCTTATATGCTCACTCTTAGAACAAAAAATATTATTGCCCCTTCCTAATTAGCCTAAAACTTAAATATAAATGAATATAAATTTTCAATCATGACAAAAGTGAACTAGTTAGTCGAAATTTAAAAACTTTAAAAACATTAATTTAAATTTAAACATTAAAAATTATATATAAATATATTTTAACTAATATCGTGTCATATAAGTATAATATAATTTAGTAAACTTACGAATTAAGTATGTACATTCAAGTTTATGACTAGACCAACCTTTGACTTAAATAAGACTTATATAATAAAATGTTATGCACTTTTGACATCTAAATACTATGAATAAAGTAATGAAATTTAAACCTAAGTTATGCTTTTCTTCGTCCGAGGCGTCAATATGTTAATAGTGAATAACATTTTAAACAATACTTTTAACATAAAATGAAATAGTTGCTTGTATATATCGTGCAGATGTCATAAAAACCAATGTGCGTGTTATCTAAATATTAACAAAAATAGCAAGTAATAATAAAACCTGCCACTATGCATTATTATTCGCGCTGTTAACAGTATTACCATCGTCTTTATAATTTTTTCCGAAAACTAATGCTCGATGTAGATTTCCTCATTTTAAATCTATAAATACTGCTTTGTATATATAGGGTGTCCAAAAAGTAACGAGATACCTAAAAAATGTATTTTAATACCTAGGAAGTTTTACAGTGTTTAGTTACTTTTTGGACATCTTGTATACATATCATGCGGTAGACGTTTTATTACATTTTCGCGCGAAACAAAGCATTTTACACACACTGTGACGATGTGCTTACATCACATGTCACTTGTATATTTCACTCTATGTAATAACAAATACCACCAAGCAAGCGAACTATAAGATGCTCGAAGAGAGGAGACAATACACACACTTTTCTTTCCGGTAAACCTCCAGCACTAGTCCTACTCCTAGAGAATGATCCTCCCTGATCCTTGGATCCAACACCACATGAAGAAACAGTGCAACAGCAGTACAGGCTATGAGGTTCGATAGCGCTCCCAGAGGTTATACATAGAGTGGCCTCGCTGCAACAACCAGATCCTCGCTGCAGTCTAGTACCGAGTACCTGTAATATACAATTAAAAGGGTAATATACAATTCTCTCAGGGAGTACAAGGAGGCACAGGAGATATCTCGCCCTAGTGTTTACACTAACAAGAAGGGGTTCCACATTCCGGGAAACGGATTTCGTTGCAACTTTGAGAGCTATTTTGTGGTACCCAAATATGAAAGAATTTATATAAAATTCAATCTCATAGGCTATTTGACGAAAGTTATATACAGTTAACGAAAAATTGTGAAATAAATATGTTTAAGCTTAATCGCCAATAACTCGGAAAGAAATGGACATAGTTGCTCAAACTTAAATCCATTAAACAGTTGAGATCAAGCACATATAGTTAAAGAAAAAGAAGCTCAAATATTTCAATTTGGATAAAAGTTATGGAAAAAATAAGAATTAGATAAAATTTTAACGAAAATTTAGTATTAAATAGACTTTTTTGGCAAATATTTCGTCTAATTCTTATTTTTTAATCTAATATTGTCTTTCCTATTAATATTATTTACTTCAAGTTTAATGTGTAACATTTCTGCAATAAGACGCTTTTTATAATTGATCTCCCTATCGACAATTTTAACACCATCCCAATCAAATTCATGTTTATTTAAAACCATATGTTGAATAATAACTGATTCAATATTGTTATTCTTTTTGTGTTCATTGATCCTCGTTTTAAGTAAAGGTTTAGTTTCACCAACGTAAGATGCAGGACAATCTTTACAATTTAATTTATAAACAACATTCATCTGTTCAATCTTTTTTGTACCATCTTTACCCAGTTTAATAATTGAATTCAAACTTTTTTGAACAATGGTAGAGTTTGAATATTAACAGACCTTAATATGCGAGATAATTTATCAAAATTCTGAGAAAAAGGTAATGGTAAATAGGCAAGACGTTTAATTCTAGAAGTAGATTGAATATTACTTTTAAATTTTAACTTATTTAGACGAAAGTGAATATTTTGTTTAATAAATTTGATATTGTAGTCATTGTCGATAAGTAGATTTTTTACAATATTTAAATTAGTTGTATGATATCGTACATCTGATAATAAAAAAGCTCTATCTACTAAATTATATATAACATTCTTTTTTTGTTGAGTTGGATGATTTGAAAAATAATTAATCAATCAACCAGAAGCTATAGGTTTTTGGTACCAATTTGTTATAATACGATCAGTTTCTCTAATTAAGGTAATGTCAAGAAAATGGATTTTTTGGTCCATTTTCAATTCTTTAGTAAATTGTAAGTTTTTATTATATGAATTAAAAATATTTATAACTAAATTTACATGTTCTTTCTTAACACACATGATGGTATCATCAACGTATTTAAAATAAAAAAGTGGTTTGCAATTATGTTCAGTCAATAATCTATTTAAGCAATCATTTTCCAAATCATCCATTACAATATCAGCAAATAACGAAGAAATCGGAGAACCCATGAGAGTACCATGAATTTGTTGATAATAGGTATTGTTGAAAACAAAAAATGTATTATTGTAAAGAAATTTTGTACATACTAAAATCTCATTGTACGGAATGTGCGAACCGTAATTTTCTTCGATATATTTGAAGTAGAAGCACATCAAGATGTACTTGAAAAATTGGATTAATCTTAACTACCGACTTTCTGTGGCAACATCACAGAGATCGTCAAATGCAGACACAGTGACATTGTTCCACAGCATATTCTTGACATGAGTAAGCGTTTTAAAGCTCTGTCTTTCCAAAGTTTTACTTGTAAAAACAAAATCAAGGATTATAAGAACTATTTTTTAACAAAAATTTTGAATCTGGAAATTAAAAATATTAATTTTTACATAAATTTTATTCGTAAATCTCTCAATAAACTTAAGCAAAAAGTTTGTGAGTGTGTGACAGATAAAGATGTATTTAAAGTTTTCTTTGACATGACTTCAGAAATATTTTAAGATACTAAGTAAACGAAATGTTCTTTTACTGAAAAAATTTGAACACTTAAAGGTTTTAAAAATTAAATCGTTAAAAAAATGGTGACTGTGTCAGATAAGAACAGCTGGTTAATTAATTTAACAAAAATAGATATTCCTAATGAAGTTAAAGACATTGTTACTCTTGGTCCGAATTTTAGTCTTAAATCAAATTTATCCAATAGTCATTGATATCATCAAAAGCACGGAAAATTGTTTACAAACTTTAGATATCAGTAACGTTGTCAGTTCAAATATTAGAGAACAAGTGATAAATAACATTAATTTAACCATAAAAACTAAAACTCATTTAGATAGTAAAGAAAAAGTATTTATCAATAAAATTAATACTACAAAAATTTTTTTAAAAAACAATCCAAACATATTTTTTACTACATTGGATAAAGGTAACAAAACAGTTTGTATGTACATATCCGATTATGTTACAAAAATGACGAACATTTTTTCTGATAATGCTGTCTATAAGTGTATTGCTAAGAATCCTTTAAAAAACTTACAATCTTCTACTTCTAAAATTTTGAAACATTTGAATAATCATGAATTTTTAGAACACAAATTTCACAATAATGCATTCACCTGTTCTAATACTGATTTAGCGAAAGGTTATGGTTTACCAAAAATCCATAAGATTGATAACCCGTTAAGACCTATCATTTCTTTAGTTAATAGCCCTACACATTTTCTTGCTAAAATAATTTATAATGAATTAAAAACAGCTATAAAATTACCGAAATCTCACATTAAAAATAGTTTTCAGTAAAAAGAAAAATTAAAGGATGTCACTTTAGACGATGATCATGTTTTACTTTCATTGGATGTTGTTTCACTTTTTACTAACATCCCTTGTAATTTCGTATCAGACAGTTTAGAAAGATGATTTTCTCCTATTAATAATAAATGTCGCATTCTGATCAATGAGATTTTAGTATGTACAAATTTTTTTTTTTTTTATTATTTTAACGTCGCTCTTTTTATGCTCCCAAACCGGTGCTAATCAGCGACGAAGGTCATACGATGACTTGGTGAAGAAAGCACTTGGTAAAAATACATTCGCCAGTGGTGCTTGCATCAATCGGCCGGGGCCGGGAATCGAACCTGGGACCTTCAGATTACGAGGCCGACGCCCTACCGACCGAGCCATCGCAGACCTCTATGTACAAAATTTCTTTACAATAATACATTTTTTGTTTTCAACAATACCTATTATCAACAAATTCATGGTACTCCCATGGGTTCCCCGATTTCTCCGTTATTTGCTGATATTGTAATGGACGATTTGGAAAATGATTGCTTAAATAGATTATTGACTGAACATAATTACAAACCACTTTTTTATTTTAGATACGTTGATGATACTACCATGTGTGTTAAGAAAGTACATGTAAATTTAGTTATAAATATTTTTAATTCATATAATAAAAACTTACAATTTACTAAAGAATTGAATATGGACCAAAAAATCCATTTTTTAAATCATCCAACTCAACAAAAAAAGAATGTTATATATAATTTAGTAGATAGAGCTTTTTTATTATCAGATGTACGATATCATACAACTAATTTAAATATTGTAAAAAATCTACTTATCGACAATGCCTACAATATCAAATTTATTAAACAAAATATTCACTTTCGTCTAAATAAGTTAAAATTTAAAAGTAATATTCAATCTACTTCTAGAATTAAACGTCTTGCCTATTTACCATTACCTTTTTCTCAGAATTTTGATAAATTATCTCGCATATGAAGGTCTGTTAATATTCAAACTCTACCATTAGTTCAAAAAAGTTTGAATTCAATTATTAAACTGGGTAAAGATGGTACAAAAAAGTTTGAACAGATGAATGTTGTTTATAAATTAAATTGTAAAGATTGTCATGCACCTTACGTTGGTGAAACTAAACCTTTACTTAAAACGAGGATCAATGAACACAAAAAGAATAACAATATTGAATCAGTTATTATTCAACATATGGTTTTAAATAAACATGAATTTGATTGGTATGGTGTTAAAATTGTCGATAGGGAGATCAATTATAAAAAGCGTCTTATTTCAGAAAGGTTACACATCAAACTTGATGTAAATAATATTAATAAGAAAGACGATATTAGATTTTTAAATAGCTCTTATTTCCCGGTTCTCAGAAATTTAAATGCCTGATTTGACAGTTGTACAGTGTTTACGTTACATTACCTTTGGCGATATATATAAATACATCGAGTTTTGCTTGATTGACTGTTTATCTAACCGCTTGACGTATCGGTTATCCGATTAAAAAAAAGATATTTTTTTTATATTAAAGTTCTTCAATATTGTTTGTACGTTCTATTAATTTGTTATTTGTGTGTTATCAATAAATAGCCTGAAGAGGTTGGCAGACCACGCCAACGAAACGTCGCTTAGAAGAAAAACTTTTTGTTTTTTTCTCTTCCTTCGCCTCCGTCAGATCGACAAATTTTCCTACTAATTACCATGGAGAGCGCTCATCATATTTATAGTAACGTCTATGTGTTGTATATAAGTGAGTCTGTTTACTTGTATTGTCTATCCGTGAGACGCAGGTATATTGAACTCTGTTATATCGATTAATAGCATATATCATTAGTCGATAATGAATCAATTAATGATCAAGTGACTTTCTACGTTATCTACTGATTTTATGTTAAATAAGGTTTTTATTTAAAATATTTGTTATATAAAAAATATAGAAAAAGATATGACCGTGTGTAACAGGTCACAATTTACACCATTTGTAATAGCATTTTACAGTATATTCGAATTTTGTAATTAATATTTACTTTATTATTATCATTTATTAGTATTTATAACTTTTCACGAGTCTTTCTCAAGCACCATTCTAATACATGCTCTAACACCATATACCTTAATATTACCATATACCCACTTGACTAAGACCTTCTCGCTACTCATAGTAATCCCAAGCTTGTAAAATAAATTTTTGCAATTGGTTGCATGAATTTTTAATAACAATGAAATAGTGTTTCTAAGGTTTTAAAACACACACGATATATAGAAATATATATATTAAAAAAAATATAATTTTGAGTTTCCCTTCGTTTTGCTTTCTCATATTCCCTTGTGAATTTTGTTAATCGTTAACACTGAGTTTCTCGCTTTTAATATTTACCTAGCAGCTATAAAGATACCTAAATAACACTTTATTTATGGTTGATAAATAATTGGTGTTTTTATCTTTAACAACAAATGTAAATCAGATTGAGCTACATTTTTCTTTAAAGAAACAACTGGAATTACCCCTGTTAAAGTAGTTATTGCCTATATATATATATAATTTTCTTTTTATTTTATTCTCATTATTTATATTTGCATTAAACTCGTTGCGTAAATTTAAAATGGCGTCAGGAAATTGGAGTTTAACACTCCAGACATTAACGGACGAAGACTTGAATAACATGTATATGGAAGAAGGTATTAGTCGCATTAAACAAAACGTATACCAACTATCAAATAATGAAGTCATTAAATTTGCAAATGTCAAAAATTTAACATCTTCAGACTCAATTGGTAACATAAGAAATAGAATTGAGAGATACGAAATCAGAAGATTTAATGGAATAATCGCAACTGACTGGGATGCTAGTATCAATGAAGCCGATTATGTATCATTGGATCGTTCGGTAGGAAATTTCTTGGACTTAACACCGTTATTATCTAGGCATGTAACAGGGTTGTCAAGGAACATAGCCGACATGCAAACAAGAAATACGGAGATAAGCAAAGAAAGTAATAATCGACAATACCTGGTAACTACCAACAGGACAGTCAATGGGACGATACCAAGATCCAATATCTCTAAGAAGCTCGTATTCTCATACACCAATAATTGAGGAAGATGCAAATAGATCACGACCAGCAAATTTTATCCCCACAGCGTACTGATAATAGATTAGACGTAAATTTCCCGTTACCGACATCAACATCGGAACCCCTCCAGCCCCCACTAGATTTATACAGACTCCAAAACAGATTAATTATCCCACCGTGTGCCCAGTCTACACAATACCCAGCGTTAACTGTCAATAGGACAGCAACTATAGAATCGAGTGGAAATATGAACCCAACAGACACGATAGAGATTCATAGAGATCGTAGTCAAGACATGTTAACTGAAGACGACCAAAGAGGTCCGAGAATGTATGACCAGGCATCTTATCTGCAATATGGAGGTGTCGTTACAAGAAATACCACATCAATCCCGAGAAGTCAACGCATAGCACAATCGGCTCCAATCTATACGAAGGCGTCACATGGCATAATAGTAAAAGAGACCAACAAATACCAGCACCGAGAGTAAGATCGCCTCCGCTAGAAAGGATAAACAGCAACAGAAACGAACCACACTTTGCTGCACAACATGAACCCATCCAGCACCAGTAATTACAACATAAATTTCCCCCCTGTCGAGCACCCACATCCTACTTATAATTCACCCCACCAAACAAATACACATCATACAAGGCGTCAAGAATCGTCCCTTGATAACCCCACATTTCAACGAGATAAACGAGTTAGTGAAATGTTAAAACAATGGCATGTAGAATTTAAGGGATTAAAGAGAAAAGACCCAGAATCTTTCATAGCCAATCTAGACGAATGTACTAGAAGATATCAACTGACAATAGACGATATAGCTCGATCTCTCCCAGCTATCCTCGATGAAGAAGTATGGTGTTGGTTTCGTAGAAAAAATAGGAATTGGTTAACATACTCCTCCAATGGAAGAAGATGAGCCTTTTTTCAACTCGGCATATGAACCAAGTAAGCCTAAACAATGGGGCAAAATAGCTGCAATAAACCCAAAAATAAAAGAAACGGTAATACCAGAAAAGTCAACGATGACAGCAGCTATCCAGCAACCTCCACCAACATGAAAAACCCATTTTTCCCCGTCCTATAATACAATACAAGTTGAAAACTGTGCTAAATTTTCTGAAACGGATAATAGAACTGATAAACGATTAAACGATAGGTTTAAACAATCAGTTACACTGCAACCAAGTAAGATCTACCAACCAAATAGAGTAAAAACCGCAAGCACTAATAGAAATAATATAAAAACGAAAAGTGGGGGAGTTCGCAAATGTTATACATGCGGAGTCGAGGGACATAGGTCTGATGAGTGCCCAGACAATAGGTGTAGAGGTTGCGGTAAAAGTAATACACTAAGATGCGATTGTACCAATTGTAGAGTTTACAAATGGGCGGAAAACGAAAGGCGGAGGAGACAATAAGGATCAATGTGTCCTCCTTAGAAATAATTGGTAAAAATGACCCTAGGGAATTTTCTCCTCCAGCTCCACCTAGTAAAAGAATTAGAACAGTTCTGGATAAACCTGTTAAGCATAATAACTCTTCTGAAGCCCCAATAACGAAAGTAAATTCCTCTCCAACTTCATTAACTAAAGATAACTTCCCTCCAGCATCAATACATAAAAAAAAAAAAATATTACCCGGTTCCTCAAGGAAGAGAGAAATCTCCTCTCCAACACCAAGAAAAAAACTAAAAATATAACCTCAAGCACCCAAAACAAAAGAAGAAAACTATATTCCCGTTCCAGTTATTCATGATACGGATAACTCTAAAGAATCTGAATACAAACTAAATAAGATTCTAAAAAAAGAAATTTATGCAATAGCTGTATTATCACCAGATTCTCTCATCCAGAAACAATTTTTAGGAAAGCTTGAGCCTAGGTTATTTTTTACAATCGAGTTAAATGGGAAAAAGATGATAGGACTATTAGATGCTGGATCTGTTTATTCCTATATCGGAAAAGGATTAGGAAAAAAACTTAGTGGGAAATATAAGCCGTGCAAAGGAACAATAAGTGTGGTAAACAGGGTAACTGTACTAGTACAAGGATAATTAGACGTAATGGTGAATATCGATGGAATGAAGAAAACGTTAGCCGATGGTTTACAGTACGAGTGTATCTTAGGGATTAATTTTAAACGTCTGTTTGAACTCAAGATAGACTACGGAAACGATACACGGTGGACTCTAAAGGGAGAGATCAATCAGTTTTATCCCTATGGACAAGATCCCAGTTACATTCCAGCATTAGCCAGTATAGATGGCCTACTACGTGTCTCAGAGGAAGACAAAGAGAAAATTAAAAAAGTTCTTGATGACCTTATCCTACCAACTTCAAAAAGACTTGGAGCTACAACTTTAACTTACCACAAAATAGATGTCCAAGGTTATGAACCAATACGACAAAGGATGAGAAGGTACTCTCCAAGAATGCTAAAAGCAGCTCATGAGAAAGTAGACCGAAAGTTATCTGAGGATATTATAGAACTATCAGAAAGCCCTTGGGGCAGATGTCCAGTAATAGTATCCAAATCGGATAGTAAATATCGATTTTGCATTGATTATACACAAGTCAACAAAATAATAAAACGATTTGCTTACCTCTTAAGGAATATGGACGACATTCTGTACAAACTAAGAGAAGCAAAATATATCTCTAAATAAGATCTATCAAGCATATCACCAAATATTGTTAGAAGAAGACAGTTGAGAAATAACTGCTTTCGGAGTACCAGGGAGAAGTCCACATCAATTCAAAAGAATTCCTTATGTGTTAACAAATGCTCCAGCAACTTTCCAGAAAATTATGGAAAGGTTAATTAAGCTTAATTGGGAACTAAATGTATTCGTGTATTTAGACGATATAATAATTGTTACTCAAACTTTTAAAAACCATATATCCTGGTTAAAGAGAGTTCTAGCAAATTTATAATTAAGTCGAGTTAAATCCGAATTTTGCTGTGCAGAAGTTAAATATCTGGGTTACATTGTAAATGAACATGGATTGAATACCGACCCCGAAAAAATTAAACCCGTAACTGACTATCCAGCACTCACCAACCTCAAACAACTTCGCAGATTTTTAGGTATGATCGGATGGTATTCCCGATTCATTTCAAATCTCGTGGATATTAAAACCCCTCTTACAGAATTAACAAAGAAAGGTGTTCGTTGACATTGGAATAACGACCAGCAAACAGCTTTTGAAAAACTTAAAAGAGCTCTCACTCAAGCACCCATTCTAGCACGCCCCAACCTTACATTACCATTCACCCTACAGACGGACGCAAGCAATTACGCGATAGCAGGTGTGAGGTCCTTTGGTCAGCGAAGAGGTTAAGAGGATACCTACAAGGAGAACAGTTAACAGTAGTAACTGATCATTTTAGTCTACTATGGCTAAACAACCTTAAGGATTAGGGATAGCCGATACCTTGAAAAACTATCCAGATCAAAACAACGACTCCACAAAAGTATCGAAGTACTTGATGGTATCGATGCATTGTCTGCACACGTACATAAAATTTATTTAATATATATTTAATATATTTAATTAATGTATGCTAAATAAATTTACCTATATTTATCAATATACTATATTTGCATATACAAAATGCATATGCAAAAAGCTCTTGCTGCAACGTCATTGTTTAGAAGTTGCAAATATTCCCAAAGCTCCAAATTGCTTACTTTAATTACAGGAAAATCATTAATTAAAAAGTACAAAATGAATCTGCGAGGGTCGAGACCTACTACAAAACCAAATGTAAAGAGAAATTTTGGGTTATAAAACGACAACTCTTCTAACGTTAATTTTGTCATATTAAAAAATAAATTACCTTCATTTCGGTGCACCATCTCAATGACTGGACTCACCATGATATCTAGATATCAATTGATTTGATTCAATTTTAAAGCTAAGAGAAATTTGAAAGAATTATTACGAAGACAATTAGTAGATTTCAAATAACTCTTGCAAGCGCAGTCTTCTCTCTTAGTCTCTCGTGACAATATATGTACGCTCCGCGGCCATTTAAAATAAAGTATACTAAGTCTCAAAAAAGTAATTAAAATAAATTTTAAATTTTTGCAGGATTGTTTTTGTATTTTTAATGTAATTCAAAATTGTTATTTTTACTCAAAGCAATAATTTTTTTCTGCAAAAAATATTATTATGAAAGGTACTAGTATATATTTCGATACTATAGTACGAAAGTGTTGATTTTCGATTAAGTGCGGGTTTATGCGAATGCTAATCATGCCAATAAATGAATAGGTAGAAAAAATGAAATGATTAAATTACAAGGTGAAATGACACGCATACATATTCATTCAAGCTAATAATTTATTCTTATCAACATCCACACATGAAAGTATCTTACAATCACGAAAAGTTAACTAGTGAAATATTTTAAAAATAAATATACATATAGATAAAGATATGTTTAACTCCACTCTTCATAGTTGAACGAACTCAAGAATAACTATTCATTTCAATGCTTACTAGTAAGCTTATTCCGATTGTAACGTTTCACGAGCTTAGACCTTGAAAATTGACGTTCAGATGGAAGAGTAGTCGATAGCGCAGTCAAATGCTTCAATGCTATTTTAGACAAATTAGGGTAACTAGTTTCAACATTTCTCCACTAAGCAAAAACGTTCTCAGTACGATCGATGCACTCTAACTCTAAATACTGTTGCAATTCTAACAAATTTTTTTTCTGTTTTTATTTTTGTTTAGCTAACAACTGTCACGTCCAGACTTGTACCAACTACCATAAAAATGTTACAAGAAGGCAAATGGTTAATAAACCATTCGCGTTCCTTTTGCTCTTGTTTGACTAGGACTATCCTTACGTCTCCGGGAGTAGCGAGAAAAGTTATTTTGAGAGTAGAGATGTAGGATATAATGTGGGATAATAAAATAATATATTCTTTCATTCGTATTAATCATGCATTATTTATTTAAATTTGTTAAAATCATATGTTGTTTTCATTTAAATGAACATGTTGTGACAAGGCAAGTGTCCCTGTCATGGTGCAAAGCGAGCACACACATTCCTATCTACCTATTACCCAATATATGTACCTAAATCCTATAGATAATACGTCTAACACCGAGCACACATATCCCTAGCTACCCATTATGGAAGATATTTCCCTAAAGCCGAACAAGCTACACCCTGGAACAGAAGCGGAGCCAGCACACACAGGAGTCGAGGAAACCAGTAGCCACCAAGAGGCTACATACAGGGCGAACAGCACTCGGAGAGCCTGGAGACATCAGCTGAGTACGAAGTCAGCACAGGAGCATAGATAGGGCACCGAGGTCCAAAGTACAAAGAAGACGGCTATTGCAGCAATCATAACAGCACATTCGTAGTAGCCTCAATCCTGAAGGAGCCATCCAGCAGCAACAAACTCGTACAGGGAGATCAACCTGTAAAGCATAATAATGAGTATGTTTTCAACACTAAGGAGCAGATAGGAGTACACAAGACTGTGTACAGGAGTAGAGGTGTATAGGAGCCAGGGTTAGAGGTTATGTGAGCATAAACATTGCTCACATATACTAACTAAATAACCAGGCACCTGTCAAGTACTCCTTACCGTATAATAGCAGCCGCGCAGTAGACCCGAGGAACAACCTTGGGAGCCAACGCCGTGAAGAGACGTCTCAGCAGCCAAGAAGCCACGAAATAGAGAGAGAGACGAAGAAAGCGACACGTACATGTATCCGCCGAGCAGCCACGACTCGTTAACCACGGCAGTAAGGTTCGTTGTCCACCTGAAATAAACTCATGGATCGATTAGCCGATAAATAACAAGGAACGAGTTAATAATTACCAATCAGCAACCTTGTCGTCGGCAACTCGTCGTCGTCGTCGTCTCACTCGAACAGCCTAGCAGAACGCCATTAACAACACCAAGCCGCTCTCGCTATAAGGCCGCGCTCGCACTGCGCGGAGACGTTCGCGATGCATGCGCGCGGCGCTCTCGCAGGACGAAGGCAGAGAGCTCGGGAACACGGCCGTGAGCAGACGCAACGAGGCGAGATTTTGTACCCGATCGACCGTTTTTCCGTACGATAAGAGAGTCTGGAGAGTATGCACCGGGTGCAACTTAGAGAGCGAGTTCGCAATACAAGGTTTGTGCAACGTGCTACCTATACCCGTGTTCCTCTCCTCGTAAAGTGTGTGTGCTGCGATTTCCCCTTTTGCGCGTATTCATACACGTGGCCGGCGTCGCCATTTTCGTCGATCGAGCGGATATTCGATCGTGTAATAGCTATATCGTCGCGCGTGCAATACTACCGAGCCAAACTACGAGCCCTAACAACGTTATAACTAATTAAGCGTAATTGTTAATAGCTAGCAGCCGTCAATATATAGCCGCGAACACGACTGGCAACCGTGTACTTAAATTATATCAGTTAATAAATTCTCTTTTTTTATAATTGATATCGATTTTATCACCCGCACCCTGATCCCCAGTGCGGTGTGACAATGTGTAACTAAATTCTTCTATCTTTTTAATGGGCAAAAACACACATAAAATTACACTACTTTATTAACACTTGCATAAAATTATTTAAGTCAAATAACGATTTTAATTTTGATTAAATAAACAATTGTACGGCGAACCCGTTAACAAATTATAGAATGAAATATACACAAAGTTATTTTATTATAAACATTAATAATTAATAATCGAAACAAGAATTATTATAAATAAATGCAGATTAAATTAAAAATTGTTGCCGTTGAGAACATGAATTATTGTCAATAAATTGCAATTCAAACAATTAATATTGCAAATAAAATGCAATGCAAAGAGGAATTATTATAAATAAATTGCAGTTCCAAATAATAATTTGTGTAAGAGAAAACGGTTGGTTCAGTAATTGAGATAACATAAAATATCAGGTTTGCTTTTACGAATATTACAAGCGTATAGATAGCCGAAAAGAATATACCTTGAGTACCCAAATATATATAGATATATATATACACGGTGAGGAACGAAGGTCCGCCTCGAACGTGGATAGCGGTGTCAAATGGCTTGATAATGTCCTGATAGACCTACAGGCGTCGACGTTGCATGCGTATGCTTTCGGAGTCCGATGATTTCCAGATGTCGAAGTCATAGTTCCTTAACTATGGCTCGAATACAAGATCTCTCTTGATTTTGAATGCGTATTTCTTTAAAGTCCGAGTAGCAGTGCCACGCCCTCGGATAAAAATCAAAGAGTTGACTAGCAGAGCTTCGCCTTACGAAAGCTTTAGACGAAAAATTAGGAGTGGCTCTGTCTGTTCTGGGTCCTCTTTATATACCCTAAAAATCTATGCATCTGTCCTCGTCTTATGTTTTGCTTTAGATGGAAATTCCGTAAGTAGTTCTCGATTTTTCAGTGCTTGCACCCGATTGGGCCGTTATATGTGCGTGATTAAAAATTATCGGATCCCGTGCATTTTCTGTATGGCTTCGTAGTTAATTCGGAGAATTTGCTGTCCCCCTTTTATTACTGCGACGTTACCCAAAAACGGCTTAATTTATTACTTCCTTCTAATGCTTGAGTTTTCTAGTCCATGTTTCCCATCGCCGGCTCTTCTCCGAGCATTGATTTTATAGTGCAGTACAAAAGAAACTCTTGCGCAACCCTTCGTTTCGATCTCACTATCGGCGATCCCGCTTATATGCGTATTGGCTTTGAATAATATCTTCAACTCTACTTATCAGTCTCTTTTTCGTTTGAAACACTCGTAAATTAATCTGTCCCTTAGCTCTATAAATCATATTTTATATTACTGCATTTACTTAGAATCATTCTTTATCAACCTTATTTTGTTCGTCTTCTACGCCGTAATTTTATTCTAAACTACTCAGTACTTTTTACGAAAAATAATAATATAATTTTCGTCTGGACGCGACACAACTTTTCATGAACTTCCCAATGCTTACCACCACTGGTTGCAGAAGATTGTGATTGCGTGCATGAATCCTTAATTTTGTTTTGAAACATTGAGCTGTCTGCCTGTTCTAATTGTATATTTATGTAGTCAAGCGCCTTGAAAACTGACATTGGAACATCAAAATGCATTTTTTTAAATCTGGGATCTAAAATTGTACTTACAGCTGTAACGCAATATTTCTCTATAAGACCACATCTGGTTTTATCACGCATCCTCTCCAACAGTTCTTTCTGAAACGAATGTCCAGTTTCAGTCACACTTTGTTCACTCTGTAAGGTTGATTGCAAACAATGTATAAATGGAATTGCCAAACTACTAGTGGCATATTTCTCACCACTCATTTCGGTTATTACATTACATATCTGTTTAACATATCATTGGCAGATGTCCATCGCCTATGGACATCTTGTAATAAATTTAGTACAGCTGAAGAATCCTGAATATTGTTTAATTGATACGCCTGTTGACATTTAGTAGCTGGAATACTTCTAATCAAAGTGACGATTGATTTAAATTTTCGTATTACTTCTTTCACTTTAGGACATTCGTCTACAGCTTCTGGAATAAGTTTACTTAAAACATGAGCTGCACAGGCCAAATGCCTGTCGAGTCCTACAATTTCCCTTGCAGCTTTTTTTAAGGCAGCTTCTCCATCCGTCAAAAAAGCAGAAATTTTGTTAATAGATATTCCAAATTATTTAAACAGTTCTAAAATAGTATTCTTTAATTACTCCGCTGTATGACGTTCATGTAGTAGAACTGTGCCCAAATTTCTAGTTTTTATTGCATTTAAGTCTCTTAATCAATATTGAATAGTAATTCCAATATAGTCTGCATTTGAACAGTCAGACCAATTATCTGATGTAACGCAGTAATAGGGACATCTGCAAATTCTCTTTGAACTATTTGTTTCATAACTACGAATTTTTGTTCTAGTCTAGAAACAAATGTCTGTGTAGACGGGACAGTATAATGTGGAGATAAAAACTTCATTGAAGTATTAAAACCTTCATTATGACGTACTGATAGAGGTTGCAAATCTCTACATAACATAAATAAAATCAAGTCAGTAAGTTTGTCTTTGGCTTTACCACCTGAAATTGTATAAAATCAAAAAAATCGAACAGTTAACCTTATACCTTAATAAAAAATGTTATACCTCGTAAAGAATTAATTGTATCAAATGCTAATTGAATACATGCTATATTAGTAACCTGAAAGGTATACAATTTATTATTATACATCGAATTTAGGAATAAATGGTAAGTAAATACTTTAACTCACGTTAGACAGACAAAGTATTTTGCTAGGCACCTTTGCATCATCGCTACCAATCCGACGTTCAGATGTTGGCGTTGATACTTTCACTGAAGTGCTTTTATTTTTAATAAACAGAGGATGCATTTTTGTCAGATGCTTCAGCATATTAGTGGTGCATGATGTATATTTATATTGATTTTTACAATAGTTGCACTCACAATACTTTGGCACGTTATTTTCTTTGATTAGTCTTACATGACTCCATATTATACTTGGTTGACGTGCTCTGAAAAAAACCAATATAATATTTTATAAATAAATATAGAAATAACAAAAACAAAAATATGTACACACCCTGACTGTGTCTGATCATTAGCAGGTTCAATATTCACTCTGGGCCTATTCGATACATTTCTATTGCTTGAAACATTCTTGAATGCGCTTAACTTCTCTTTGATAGTCTTGTTTCTTTTATGAAACTCCGATACATCTTCTGTGTCATCTGTAGAGATCGTTATAAAATAAAATATTTTACCCTTAGATTGACTGAAACGTTATTTTTAATAATTATATCTTTACACTCTTTATTTGAATTTACTTATTTTGCTTTCGACACCTCTGAATGTTCCACATAAATCAAATTATCTCCAGGAAGAGCTGCGCGTACACTGAAATATATATATATTATAAGACGTTATAAAGATTTGTATGTATTAAATTAATATTACTGATCCACATCATTATTTGATTTATATAATATTGTGAATTCTTCTCCATCTTCCAACACATAAAATAATTTATCTTTAACAAACTCATAAATGTATTGACTATTTCCTAAAACATCATACATGGATAAATATATTGTAGAAAGTTTATCTTTTTAATTTTGGTAGAAATCCTGAACCTTTAGTCCTAATCCGGAAACACCTAGAGAAACCTACTCCTCTTAATGACTCAGAGAAGTAGTCAGATCGTATGAAAAGACTGCCAGCTCTTCACGATCTAGTAAAAAAACATATATAAAACGCAACAGCTCGTCAAGCAAAATATTATAATAGTAATAGATGAGACAGTACTTATCAAATCGGAGATAAGGTGTTACGAAAAAACCATGTACTATCATCTGCAGAAGGAAATTTTGCAGCCAAACATGCACCGAAATAGGTAGGCCCGACTACTGTGGTTGAAATCCGTTCACCAACAGTATACATAGTACGAGACGACAGTACCGGGAAACGTACTGAAATATCAATTGAGGATCTCAAACGATATATAGCACCCCGTAGAATTGTTTCCAAAAATTCTACTTTTATTTCAGAAAACGCAACGAGCAAGTAGCCTACAGAGAGGAAAGGGAGGAAGAGCGACGACTATCAGACGCCCAGTAATGGGCGAAGCTAACCTATTTCTCCTTCCATAGAATATTGCACTGATGCTGACAACCCCTCCAACACCATCACAGCCAAAACCAAACTCTCCAGCAAAACTCAAGGAGTCAGAGCAAGTCCTGACATACCGGTACTGGGGATACGTACCGCATCGGGCAACCGTAGGAGAGAGTCACGGAAAACCGTTGGTACCTCAAGAAACCTTGCGGCCTGTGAGAAAATCCAGCCCGGAAGGTATAATGTTCCCTCCAGCACCACCATCAAACCCGTCCCCACCTAATTCCTTATCCTACGCCCAATCAGTTATTCAAGGACCCTTTTACCCGACACCACGACTCCCTAACCCAATTACACAAATCTCCCAAAACCCCTTTTCGACCCAATCCCCATACCTTATCATCTGCTTCGTACCAATCCTCGAAACCTGCTTCCCACCAATCTCACGACCTCCAGCACCAATTACACTTATGCCCACTACACCCACATTGACCACCAACCCCATAACCCTTGTAAAACCCCCTATCGCCCCCCTTACGTCACTACGGATAGAACCCCCTCTCATACTACCCACTCTCTTAAGCACCACACACAACTAGCCCCACAATCCAGCAAGATCAGCTCGGCACACGGGAGCCATACCAAGGAATCAAAACCTCCATTTTATTCGCAGTCTCCCACCGAGGCCAACGGCTTACAGTGGTCGTAGGTTGCTGGAACTGTGGGAGCTGCCAGCACAGAGTTTTTGCCGAGGTTGTGGAAGACCGAACCACACCATAGAAACGTGTCCACATTGCCACGAAGAGTGGCTGAACGTCCACCCAAAATAAATTATGTTTTTTTTTTCTTCTCTTTTCTTCCCACTCTGTAAAAATTAATAAACTCATATAGTAATAAATACACCTGGTAACATTTCTTTATTAATCTTAACCCACATTTACACTATTTTTACAAATGGTAAAATGTTATATATTTATTTAATGAATAATAAGTATGCAAATATAACATCATTTTTATGGTGTCATTTTTTTATCTTAATCACATGATAAACTAGTACATGAAAAACAAGAAATAAGGAACGCAGTGTCAGATAGTGTGAGTATCTTACTGATTTTATTTATAATTTTGCACATTAATACAATAAATTTATAACGTTGCATAATAGAAAACCAAAGCCATTTTCGGAGAACTAACTCAGCAGGTACGTAGGAATGATATTTAAACATGTGATGCTGGTTTACAATTCCATATAAATAAATATTATTTAAATAAAACTACTTCCGGATCCCAACATCATCGAAAGAGAAAAACAATAATATTAATTTATTCGTCCTGATCACCCGGTGGACTCACCCAGAGGAAGTTCCGTTGAATAAAATAATAGTTCCGAATACCTATGAAACCGCGTAACGAATATTAACACCCTTAACAAAATTTAGATATATATAATTATATTACGGGATCTAATAATAGATCCCGTGGCACCACTAACCACGAGAAAGAGAACGTTACTTTATAATTAATCAAATAAATAATTTAATTTAATAAGAAAAACGCGCACTGAATTTATCATTATTGTCCACACTAAATAAATCAATTACTATTTTAATAATTAAAATAACTCACCAATGCGATGCAAATAAATCAATAGAACAATCAATATAATATAAATAATATCCGAATATACTCCTTGTGGACAGATATCTCTATATATGTATATTGCTATAATAACTCTTCCTCCTTATTTATGTTAAAATAAATCTAAACCCTCCTTAATGACAGAAAATTGCTGAATGCTTTAATGGTAGATATGATTAGAAGATACAGAACACTACTATCTGGAAGATCGATAGGATCAGAATAATGAAGCAATACTGTACTCTGCGATCGATAGAATCAGAATATAGAAAAACACTACTATTATATGTAAGATCGATAGGATCAGAATACAACACTGTACGATCGGTAGGATCAGAATGTCGTTCTGCCCCGTCTTCCCCGATTTTCTATCTCCCTCAATCTCCTAATATCCCTATCTGTTCTCTCTCTCGTTACCTGCGAGGGATACGGCAATATTATAATTCTTCAACCCTTCCGTATCCGTCACAGGTGTAATAAAGCTACCCGTATTTACCCTACTACAAATTAAAATTACAACTAATTTACATAAATTATCATTGTCCCAACTAGTATTTCGAATTTCCGTATTTAATTCAATTACAGTCATATAACATAATATGCTATTATATTTACCCATACGGAAGTCTTATCTCTAATAATATCATCTATTGATTGGTTCAATAGATCACTAAATTATTCTCTATTTAACAGCGCGAAATTCAAATATAAATTTATCTCTTTACTATTACACACGTGTTCCCCCACTATCCGCGTTCCGAAATCCCTATACAATATGCGTGCTATCCCCATATCTATACAAACTCGGATCGCTTGTTCAGTGTGCGCGCGCTTGAATCTATATCGATTCAAGATGGCGACAACTGACAAGAAAAGTACATGACCTCCGGGAAACGGATATCATCCTAACTTTGGTATGTCTTTTATAATATAAAAATATGAAGAAAGTCAAGTTATCTCTTGCCAATGGCCACTTTTACGGAAGTTATTCGACTTCCAATAATAATAGCAGTAAAAATTACTTCCAATTCGGTCGCTTATAACTCAAAAACAAATAAAGATAAACAATCGAACCAAAAACCAGAACAAAGTTAATTTCAAATAGATATGGTTTGAAAAAAAAGAAGCTCAAATTGCTTAATTTGAAGCAAAGTTATGAAGAAAATAAGAAATTGAAGATTATTAAGTCAAAATTCAATATGAAAAATTTATTGTTTCTTTTGGCCTAATAGTCGTCAATTTCTTATTTTCTTCATAACTTTGCTTCAAATTAAACTATTTGAGCTTCTTTTTTTGCAAACCATATCTACTTGAACTCAGCTTTCTTCTGGTTTTTGGTTCGATTGTTTATCTTTATTCGTTTTCGAGTTATATGCGATCAAAGTGGAAGTAATTTTTATTGAAATTATTGTTGGATGTCGAATAACTTTCGTAAAAGTGGCCATTGGCAAGAGATAACTTGGCTTTCTTCATATTTTTATATTATAAAAGACGTACCAAAGTTAGGATGAGATCCGTTTCCCGGAGGTCATGTACTCCCCTTGTTAGTATCAAGCCTAAGCAGACAATTAATTTTATTTTTTAAGTTAATTTTAACTTTTGAAAACCACTTTTATTTTTCCTATAACTAATACCCACTACATTTTTTATTCTATCGGTTCTATATGTGCTGTTTCTAATGTTAAATTTAGAATTTCCCACAGTAAATTTAAATTACTATCAATTTCACTTACCCCGACAAAATGCTTTCTTCCGTGATTCCTTTTAATTATAAAATTTCGTTTTTATTAATATTTTCATTCTTTGTTATATTTTGTAATATAAGTAAACTGGGGCCTGCTCCTGAATCTAAAATAATAATTATTTCCTCGTTGTTTCTTGGATTTTGAAGTTTAATAATTGGCGACTTGCAATTTTTACTTATTCGAACATATGCTTTGATGTTGTTTTCCGATTTTCTTAGTTCGGTCGCTTTGTGTACTCGGTATCTCGTCTTGCGCCCTATTGCCGGAGAATATTTCGTTTCCTGATCGCTTTCCCCGATTTCGATTATTAAATTCCCGTTTTCTACATTCTACTAGAATATGGCTCTCTTTTTTACAGTATCGGCATATTCTTTATGTAATTGTATAAATTTGTTTTAGAAAAGTTGCATTTTGGTGACCAACATATTAATTTTCTCGCTACTTAAATACATTCGTCCGTTTTTCAGCTGGCCATTGTTGCGATCCGCGTCACTCTTGAGACTCTGGCCAATTATTTGTAGGCCGTCTTTCCCTGGTTTAGGGTTGTATAATTTTTTCTAAATGCCACCATTTCGGTCCCAGGTAGGCTTGTTATGTCTCGATAGAATGAATTCTTTCTGTAGCATTTTTATTTTCTGTTATGACTTTAATTGTTCTATTAAATCTTCCGCTTCATATCATGCAAAATCTATCTTAATTTCTATGGATTATGCAGTGACTTCATCTAATTCACGCATGTGTCACATTCATGTTTTTATTAACCGATGCAAAAAGGGAATACAAAATTTTACTACATCATTTTCTAAAGATTGATTGAAGTTATTTATAGTTAACAATCTCTTCGAGCTGCTTCAGTTATTTCTTGGCAGATGGATTTCTGCATTTCGATACGCAGATAATACAGGAACTTTTATCACAATAAATTTTTCAATAACTAATTCGACTGCAGTTATTACTATATGAATTCAATGCAATCGTTACTGTTTTTGATATGCAGACGATGCAGAAATTATTAAACCAATAAATTTTACAATAATTAACATTACAGCTATTGGTATACCATTTCCACGCAATCGTTTTCTGTTTTATGATACGCAGACGATGCCCGAATTATTTATACAATAAATTTTACAATAATTAATTTGATAGCTATTGTTGTACACTTTCTATGCAAGCGGCTTCTGCATTTAGATATGCAGACGATGCAGGAATTTGTAATACAACAAATTTTACTATATTTAAGTTGACAGCTATTGCCATACACTTTCCACGCAATATTTGTCTGCTTTTTGATACGCGGACGGTGCGGGAATATTTAAACTATTAAATTTTACAGAAATAATTTTCCAGCTATTGCTATACACATTCAATGCAATCGATTTCTGCATTTTGATACGCAGACGAAGTAGGAATTTTTAAATCAATAAATTTTACAAAAATAATTCTACAGCTATTGCTATACGCTTTCCCTGCAATCGTTTTCTGTATTTTAATACGCAAATGATGCAGTAATTTTTAAACCAATAAAGTTTACAAAAATAATTTTACTGCTATTACTATACACTTTCTATGCAACCGTCTTCTGCATTCAGATATGCAGACGATGCAGGAATTTCTAAAACAACAAATTTTGTATTAATTAATTTGACAGCTAATACAATTTTTAAGTATGTAGGGTGTGTGATATTACCGTTGGTTCGTCTAATCGTCAAACTCCAATGAAGAATCGAATTGTGCTACTTATTGTGTTACTCATTAACAATTTAAGGAACCGTCGATAGAGTACGTGTTTACTTGTGGCTTCGCGCTCTTGATCTGCCTTCTTTGTCGCGCTCGAGTTCTCGCTTGCGTTCCTCGTTGGCAATTATCAGTCGTTATCATTAATGATTTCTGGAGCTAATGCGCTTTCCGTGCTAACGGAGCGCGTGCAGCAACGGTTCGAGAGTTTTGCAATTTCGGTCGTTGATTGAAGTCGGACTTGAATTGTACGTGACACGTCCGATGCCGCAGCGACGGCGTCTTTGTCGTCGAACGATAATTAAAATTGTTAACGATTTCATTTTGCGAATGTCGATGTGTGTATATGTGTGTGAGTATGTGTTTACGTGTGTAGCCGCTTGCAACTTACACGTGTTTGACTGTTTCTCCTTTTACAATCGTTTACTTGCACTAATATATATTAGAATTACATTGTAGTTGGTGTACATACATTAATTGAGCATTAAGATACGTACATTATTTATGTATATAAAATTTGTAATTTATATTGTTTATGTTATACGACCGCGTTTGCTGTGGTGATTTGCCTCTAGTTTAATTTAGTGATGAAATCCTGAAGTTAAATAAGGTCTGCTTGTTGTGGTTCTAGCCGACGCTTTTTACATATTTTTGGTGTTATGAACTTCCTTGCCATTATTACGCTGAACGCGATAGCTATTATTAACAAGCCGGTGATGTTTGTACTGTAATACCATTGGAGGAACCCTATTTTTGTCAGTTTATGATCGCTTAATTTGCGCGCTTTCTTGATTATTTGGTCTAATGATAATTCGGATTTTAGGGTACTATCTGGAGTGTCGCTGAGTGTGTTTACAATGATGATTTTTTCTGTCGTTAGAATTTCCTTTATTAATTCGGCGATGTCGCGGGAGGAGGTTGAGTTGCGTTTGATATTCTATATGTGTGATGTTGTATCCGGTGAAGGGGTTTGTGTATATTCGTTAGTGTAGTCTGTGTGGGTGGATGTTAGGCGTGCGTCGCTTGTGTGAGCTGTACTGTCTTTCGTCAGTTAGATTATACCTGTCTGTTGGAGCGATCGAGATATGTAGTCGTTGTTTCTGCACTTGATAAATATTGTTTCGTGTTGAGATGCCGAACAAGCCCAGATGTTAGAACTATGTAGGCGCACCCAGAATGTTTCTAAAAGATTGATAATTTTTAGGTTACAGTTGTCGAGAGATGGGTATAGATTTCCGGCTGCAGTTTGTATTTCACAGGGAATATGATTTTTTTTTGCTGTGGCTCTATGTTTTTGTATATTTTTCACATATATTTAGAGTTTGAAAGGAGTGTAAGTGCTTGCGATTTTGCAAAGAAAGGGTATTCGGGCCAAATGTATACGGATGTTTTGGATGAGTTGGCGATGTTGTGTTTTACAGGTATAGGTGTTGTTTTGGTATTGTTGTATTGGTATTGTTGAGGTTCTAGTAGATAAATTTCTATTCTATATATGAGTTGCAATTGGGAGAAGGCTATGTTTATGTCGGCTATATTAAGGATTTGTAGTATGGAGTGTGATAGTTCGAATGGGACGATTGTGTCGGATACTGTCCTTTGAGCAGTGTAAAGTGAGTCTTGTATTGTTGTTGGTGATAGGAATTGAGAATGTATTGTGCCCTTGGTGGCGAGCAGTATTACATTGATTAGATTGATGTTTATTGCGTGTTTAGTTGTGTGTTCTGACAGCATGGTTGCAGCCAGATGAGCGGCTGGGTGTGATTCAGCGAGTGAATCCTTGGCTCTAAGAAAATTGACTGTTTCTTGGAGTTCTGCCAGTTTGTTGTTCGTAGAGTTGAAGATGGTGTCTATTATTTGTGTTTGATCCGCCATGATGGACGCGAGCTTGCAGGCTGTTGATTTCTTGTAGTGTTTTTTCGTCAAGAGTACCAAATACTATTCGGCTTATTTCGCCGACGAATGGGAGTACGGATCTCCTTCTACGGTTATCGTCGTGACCTCGCAGTAGGTTTACGATTCGCGCCGTATTTTTTTCATTTGTGTGTAGTTGAGTCTGAATTTCAGCTAGACTGTCGCACAAGTCTTTGATTTGGCTGCAGTTATGATTGAGGGTATGCCATACTTGATATAGTTCTTCATTTTCCTTGAAGAACGGTTCCAGATATATTTTTTGTAGAATTTTCCAGTTTGAATTTGTTATTACCAATGAGACAATTTCTTTTGTTATGATTCCTGGGTTGTCAGTTATGAGCCTGAGTGATCGGGCTGTTACTTCAGGCAATACGACGACACACGTACTTATCGTTATTTGTTAATTTAGTTATCCTTTTTTAATTCCTTGTCATTGCTAGCGATTGCTAATAATTAGTGTGGATCTTCTAATCTTATATGGTTACAATGTTTGGTTGTTAAACTCGATTTATTGTTTAAATGGTGTTAATTATAGATGTATGTGATTTTATTGTTGTGTGTTTATTGTACTAATGTGTTTGATAATTATGTTTGTGGATTTATTTGAATAACTCATTCGACTTTAAGTATTTATTTCCTTTCGGGGAATTTTAATGTATTGTGTGAGGTAGTAAATACCTCACATACAAAAATAATATTAAAAATTTTGTCGTTGACCGGTACCTTCCGTCCGTCCGTCCGTCCGTCTGTCTGTCCGTCCGTCCGCCTGTCCGTCCGTCCGAGACCGAGAGAGCGAGAGAGCAAACGAGAGAGAGAGCGAGAGAGAGAGAGAGACAGAAAGAGAGAGAGAGAGAGAGAGAGAGAGAGAGAAAGCGAGCGAGAGAGAGAGAGGGAAAGTACGAGCGAGCGAGCGAGATAGAGCTTCGATGACTGATAAGTCATGTCACTCGTCAGTGTGTAGAGCACACTGGATCTCGTGAGTGCGCGCGGAGTTTATATATGCCCGGCTGCTTCGCGCCCCCTCCCCGTCAGACGATACGTATTGAGCGCATGTGTGCTTTGTTACGTGCCAGTGTGTTTACACTGGATATTCCGGGTGTGATTGGAGAGATAGAATCACAGAGAGAGAGAGAGAGAGAGAGGGAGGGAGGGAGGGAGGGAGGGAGGGAGGGGATTATGATTATGATATTAATAATTATTATTATTATTATTAATGATAATGATAATGATAATCATAATGATTTTTTTTTTTAAGAGGGAGGGAAATCAATTTATTGCCGAGGTGTGGGACTCTTCAAAATCCTCGGATTATTCATAATAATGATAATGATAATGATAATTATAATTATTATTATTTTTATTATTATTATTATTATTCATAACGATAATGATAATTATTATTCACAAGAGGAAGAGGTAGGGGAGAATTTCATGTGTAATCCATTTGCTCTCTGTGTTTTTACCTGTAATTATTTCTACTGTTATAACATACTGTTACATATCCTTGATTATCATTCTTGTTCCATTACATAGTCCACCATTGATATCTAAATTTCGCAAACAACTAATTATTGCACCCTTTTATAATATTAATTTATGTGGAGGTAATCCATTGGGTGATAATGAATTTAAAAATTCGGTTGGGATTGATTCTTGTAATGTATCATTATCATCACTTTCTACTCTATCATCACTATAAAATGTATAACTACATCCATCAATTTTTTCTACTATCTTCATTAAGTTTTACTTTTTTAAACTAGTATCTGGCTTTTGCAATCTTAAATTTTCAGTTAATGATAACCTCGAAAAATATGGCCATAAACAACTTCTTTTGACGCAAGTTTCAATAATTTTAGTTCTATTTCCATGTGGTACTATTGGTAGTGTTTGTCTAAAGTCTCCAGAAGTTACAATAATTTCATCTCCAAACGGAAGATCATTTTTACACGCATCTCGGAAAAATTTATCAATTGCTTCAAAAGCATATCTAGATACCATTGAAATTTCATCCCAAATTATAATTTTAATATTTTTAAAGTAAGTACCATATTCTGAATTAGGACTAATATTACATGTTGATTGTTCATTTATATTTAATGGTAATTTAAATGTACTATGAACAGTTTTTCCATTAATTAATAAATTAGCAGCAATACCAGTCCAAGCCATTTTAAGAAAAGGAATATTCATTGATATTAAATAAGTAGTAATTACATTATGTAAATAACTTTTTCCACTACCACCAGGACCATCAATGAAATAATACTTATTTCCAATATTATTAATTGTTGCATTGATGATTAAATCATATATTTTCTTTTGATTAAATGTTAAAGAACTTATTAAAGTTTCTAAGGTATTAATATGATCATGTATATCTAATTCATCATCATACTCTTTATTTATTTCATAATTATCCATATTAGGTAAATGAAAATCATTTAATTTCATTCCATGTAACAATAAGATTTTTTCAATATTATACAAAGCTTTTTTTTCACCCTCAATTTCTGATAAATTTGGATCCATAAAATGAATCTTATATTTATTATATAAATCCAAAGCATTAATTGGTGTTTGAAATACAAGAACAAATGCAAATAGTTTGCACATAGATTTAGGAAATTTGAATACTGCAGCATCTGCTAAACATTTATCCCACTCATCATCAGTACTAATAATACCTCTCAATAAACAAGCAGTTTCATACGTATCGTAAACTATACCATTTACAGTTCGGATATCTTCAAATGATTTTGCACCTCGTACATGTAATAATAATAGTCGCAAGAAAAATGTTTCACGTTTATTTGGATTTACGAAATACATTCTACTTATAATAGGTTTATTAAATTGTTTTCTTTTAGTCCATGCTTTAATTTTTTTATTAAAAACATAATAATTAGGAATTTTACTATATAGATATTGTGTTGCATTCTCGTAATCTTTATTTAATTTAAACCATGATGTTAATGTTGTATCTATATTTTTATCAATGAATGTATTTTGTTGTCCTTCTTGAAAAAATATATATTGTTCATTTTCTTTATGAACAGGTAATCTTATAATAGTATAAGATTGTTGATGTAATTTAAATTCTAAGATACGATACATAGCCTCCGGTGCACATACATATCTAGTAGACAAATGTTGTGATATTTCATCATAATTATATATCTCTTCATTATTTTTGTCCATATCATCATTAATGGCTTCCATTGTGAATTTTACAAAAGCAGTATCAGGACCCTTATGAAAATATTTAAATAAATATTTTATAGCTTTTATTGTATTACATATTTCTATGTTAATATGACATTCTAACAATAATAATAAATATGGATTATATGGCACGACAAAACTATTATTTGCAATTCTATGTTTTGAATATATAATTTTATTATCATTATTTCTTCGGCGATAAGAAGGATAACCAATTGAATTAAAATTTGTTTGTTCAACATATGGTTTAGGAACCTTTTTTGTACAGCGTGTTTTATCTTCATTCATACATACACTATTTTTGTTTTTTATTCCACAAGGACCATCTATTATATTATTTTTTACTATATTGTATAATCTAGGATATTTAATTTCATCAGGTATTTCAGCACTTATAAGAGAATCAATTTGATCAACATCGTAATTTATCATCATTATGCAACCAAATTAACATGTGCATATGTGGTAATCCTCTTTTTTGAAATTCTATCACATAAACATACCCTTTAACTTCTCAAAAAATACTTTTTTTTAAAAGTTCATTTTTTAAAATTATAACTTTTTGATTAAAAACGCGTGATATTGTGGTAACAAATTTTCTTGAATTTCTTTCCATGTAGGATTACATGTCATTGTGAGAAATATATCTGGTTTTCCATCAACTTGTAATTGAGTAATTGAATCTAAATAATTTTGTTGTATTGCTCTGGGACTTCCTATATAGGTTGAAGGTAATATTATCAATCTCCCTATTTTAGAATGTTTAAAATTTACTTTGTTATAAACATAATCCATCAATCCTTTATACATTTCAGTTCGTAATTCTGCTTGATGACTGCGCAAATAGTATAATCGACATCCTTCAATTCTTGTCCATACGTCAACAATAAATTGCTGTGATATATTTTTTAAATTTAAACAAGGATTAAAATCATCACGTATACTTAATTTAAATGAATAATATTGTAATATTGAAATATTATTATATTTATTATCTGCTTTTAAACATTTCATATTAGGACACCATCCAGGGTCACCAAGAGGAAATATTAACGGATATAACATTGGGTCGAGATGTTTACTGAGAATATTTATTATCTGTGGTTTATCAGATTTAGGATAAATACGAATATCATGGTCAATTGGTGGTTCTCCGTCAATTCCTACATATACTGCAGCAACTTCATTGCATGAAGCAAAATATGACTTATTTGTTGCACAATTGTCATGAACTAATGACATAACTACTTCACGTGGTGTAATGTTATTATTTTGTGCTCTGTTAATCTCTTCTTTTTCTATTTGATACATCATTTTGTATGCTTTTGCATAAGGATTATGTGTTGTTAGAAACTTACATAATTCATTTAATAAATTTATATCAGGTTTATCTATTTTATAATCTTTCGCTCTATATTTATTTGCTATTTCATTGTCGATTATATATAATTGTCCATATTTTGGAAATTCATTTTTATTTGGATGTAATGCATATGAATTATGGTATACTTGACCACATATCTTTAATACTTGTGGCCCAGGAGTATTAAAAGTTACTAATTTTGACCCAAAACTAGCAAATGCAAAAGAATTATTGTATCCCCGTATATTTTTTTTATAATTTGTACTTATTGAAGTATTTTGAAATAATAAATTTTTTAATTCTTTTGGATATGAGTTATCATTATTTAAAAATATTTTATTTTTATGACAACAGTAGGTATATTTTTTATCATGTGAGATTTCATTCTTGAAGTGTTCTGCTTTACAGAAATTACAATTATTATTTAAACTTCCTAAAAAATTTAATTCGATGGTGTTTTCAAAAAAATCTATATTTGCAATTAAACCTATTTTTGAATTTATATCTTTCGTATCATATTCTAATTATGTCTTTGCTTTTCTTTTATTTTGTTTTAATTTCTTATGTTCATTTTGTTTTCTTTTTAGTTGTATTGTCATATTATTATAATACATTTTACTTTTCTTTACTTCATTTACCTTTATGTCATTCGTCATTTCTGTTTTTTTCGTTTTTTTCTTTCAGTTTTCTTTATTTTTGTTTCATTCGTCGTTTTGGTTCTATTCGCTCTTTTTCTATCAGATTCCTTTATTTTCATTTCATTTGTCAATTTTATTTTCATTTCGTGCGTCATTTCTGCTCTATGTGCTTTTTTTCTTTCAGCTTCCTTTATTTTCATTTCATTCGTCATTTTTGCTCTTTTCATTCTTTTTCTTTCAGCTTCCTTTATTTTCATTTCGTTCGTCATTTCTGCTCTTTGTGCTTTTTTTCTTTCAGCTTCCTTTATTTTCATTTCATTCGTCATTTCAGCTCTATCCGCTCTTTTTATTTCAGCTTCCTTTATTTTCATTACATTCGTCATTTCTGCTGTATGTGCTCTTTTTCTTTCAGCTTCCTTTATTTTCATTTCGTTCGTCGTTTCTATTCTATCCTCTCTTTTTCTATCAGCGTCCTTTATTTTCATTTCATTTGTCATTTCTGCTCTTTTCATTCTTTTTCTTTCAGCTTCCTTTATTGTCATTTCGTTCGTCATTTCTGATCTACGTGCTTTTTTCTTTCAGCTTCCTTTATTTTCATTTCATTCGTTATGTCAGCTCTATCCGCTCTTTTTCTTTCAGCTTCCTTTACTTTCATTTCATTCGTCATTTGAGCTCTATTCGCTCATTTTCTTTCAGCTTCCTTTATTTTCATTTCATATGTCCTTTCTGCTCTATACGCTCTTTTTCTTTTAGCTTCCTTTATTTTCATTTCATTGGTCATTTTTACCTTATCCTCTCTTTTTGTTACAGCTTCCTTTATTTTCATTTTATCTGTCATTTTTTCTTTATACGCTCTTTTTCTTTCTGATTCCTTTAAATTTGATAATATTTTAATATGTTTTAATTCGTCAAGTTCTTTTTCATTGGTATTATTATCAGCTGTTGAATCAATAAGTCCTAAAAAAGTTTTAGGAATATTTAAGTTCTTATTGTATTTATCATAATAAATAAGAAGAAGAAATTAATACGTATTTTAATTAGCTCAAGCTGGCAAAAGATAAATCAAAACTTTGTTTAATTTGCTCAAGCATTAAATGCATTGAAAAATTAATAAATAGTTAGTTAAATTATAAAATATTGTCGGACATCCCTTACGCCAGCCTGCAAATATTAATTATATGCAATAAAAAAATACTAATCAACGTATTTCTAAATATATTTTAGAATTTTTTAATTGAACCTTTTCTATTTTTAATTGAACCAACGTTAAAATGTTTAAAAAATCATAAATTTATTTAAAAGATTAAAAAAACATTTATGAGAAATGGACTATGTATTACTGGCATACGAAGCATGCGCGAAATCTTTCGACTATATTCAGGTTAGTTCCTACTCCGACGGGAAGTACGAACTCGACAATAAGTATATGACCACATTCAAAACATCTGACAAATTCTTTTTTATTTATAAATTATAAAAAAATTAATTAAAATTCTAAATTAATAAATAAGCCAAAATTCAAATGAGTAACATTAAAAAAAATAAATCCTTAACCGTAAGCCCCACACCAGGAGGCACAACTTAAATACAAGTTCTGATATTTTAACAGCGTATAGATGCGGTAGCCGTGAGCGTTAAGGCGCACGCTATGTGCAATTGTTATTCAAAAGGTCTCGGGTTAGAAGCTGTTCGAGACATTCATTTTTTTTTAAATATATTACATATAACATTTTTATCATTTAATTAAATTAAAAAAAATTACAATTTATGATACTGTCAACTGTTTTAATTTGTACTCAATGATTAATTTATTATATTGATTATTTAATTTAATAATTTATAAGGTACTTATGCGTACAAATGACAAAAATTGTATTTGGCCAAGAATTGTAAATCACACTTTTAGGTTATAATATTAATTGGCCTCCGGTCCTTTGAATGATCTTAGAATGATTCATCCCTCATTAATATTATAACGTAAGAGTGAATTTATCCCTGTAGAGAGGTTAGCCCGGATATTGGGTTATTGGTTTTATATACGTTATTCTATCGAATAATCTAAAATATAATAACCTTATTCAAATTTACATGATTAGATTTATAATACTGTCAACTGTTTTAATTTTTACTTAATAATTAATTTATTATATTGACTATTTATATAATTTATAAACTATAATATATAAATATATAAACGTATGTGTGAACGTATGCGGACTCAAATTGTTTTGTCGATATTTTGCGGTTATGTAGTGATCTCATATATAAAAATATATAAAGTACCTAATATATAAAAATATTTAATTAAAATACAAATTTGTGGGATAGTAGAAAATACTTATCGATTAGTCTGCTTTGATTTCAGAACTTTCAATTGCTGAAAATTATTATGGAATTTAAGTAACATATAACTGATATATATGTTATATTAATTATATTATGTTAAATTAATATGATATATATATTATATTAATTATACTTGATATTTAATCAAATTTTTTTTCGAACTGCAAAATGTTCAATAGAAAAAAGTTTTAGAATTTTAAAACAAACACTTCGTCTATATAAAATTTTTATGTAGAATTTGAAGTTTTTCATTTATTACAAAAATACGTGTATTATTGATCATTTAGCATTTTTTGTAAGCGTTTTTATATGTTTATATAAAGAAATTCGTTTCCATATGCAAAGTATTTCATAGGAAATGTTTTGTAATTTTGAAACGAATATTTCGTCCATTTAAATTTTTTTGTAGAACCTCAAGTTTTTGAGTTGTTGAAGAATAACTGTATTTATGAACCTGTAAATACCATTATAACTGGAAATAGGACTATAAAGTTCCCAAATGATAAAGAATATAACCTTACAATTTCAATCAAATTGATGGACAACTTTTTGAGATATTTGAGGAACAACACTTTTTTCGATGACAAAAATATAAGACACTTTCGTTATACGATTGTGCACAATTATGTAAAAATTTTGTCATACCATCAGTATATGTAAATCGCGAGCAAAGCGAGCGTTCATAGCTAGTATATATAGTATTAATGTAAATTACAAGCAAAAAGATACTATTATTGAAACAACTTACCTAACACAGGTAATGCCCGTGCATTACCTGTGTATAACTGTTGTCGATACCTCCTCCTGGGTCAAGGGAAAACTCCTGCTTGGCTACGTACCGACTCCTTGGCACTGGCTCCTGCTGGTCCTGTGCCTCGTTACCTTTAGGGAAAACTATAAATTAAAATGATATTAAATTATGTAATTTTTTAAAATAAATAAGGAAGTGTTTATAATAGATGTATTATGTAGGATAGGTTAGAGGTTAGAAAAAAAAGTAAACAATATGTAATTAAGAAAGCCTGAGCCATTCTCATCACCGAATTGTTTAAATAAATAAAAGGAAAGGATGGGAAATAATGGAAGTAATTTGGTTTGTTTTATGTGTTGGAGAGAGAGAGAGAGAGAGAGAGAGAGAGAGAGAGAGAGAGAGAGAGAGACAGAGAGAGTAGAATAAACAAATAGCACTTACCGTAAACATCGAGTTAGTTGAAGACAAGAGAGGTTACTCTCTGTTGGTGATGGAATATGATGGAGACGCCGACCTGCACGAACAACACCTCCGGATGATGGAAGCTCCTGACCTCGTAGGCGTCGTCGCCGTGAAGCCGCACTGGGTCCGGATTACCGCATAAACGCCAAGTTTCCCGTAAACACGAAAGTGAGAGAGACTTACATTTTTCTTATGTTGATTGAGATTCGCTACTTCGTCTATAAAGTAAGAGTTTGTAATATTATGTTAAAATAATAAGTGAAACAAATAAATAGTTAATTATTACATTACACGGACTATTAGACTTATTTTTGTGTAATTTCAATTATCCCCCGTTTTAGTTGTGTTGGAGTGGTGGAGTAAAAAATACACTGTGAGGTCTTAGTAATAATATAATATAATGTAATAATAGAGTGGCAAAAGCCTGTCGGCACGTCCGACTACATCGGAGTCTTGGCGTAGAGTCTTTAAAGAGTATAGTACATAATAGACGCTTAGAGTATAGACGCGAGACATGCGCGGTACGCTTGCTCTCGCGTGAGCTCGTATGACTCCACAAAATCGTTGTAAACCAATAGATGGCGCGACGTGTACCATTTCGGAGTAATATAACGATCATATATATTTACATATTACAACACGCCTCCTAAATTTTATGATCGTGATTCCATACAAACATTATCTACTTTTCGCAATTTATAACAATCTTAACGCTTGTATGTTTTTCAAAAACTTGATTTTATCTAGACTTTTAGTCAGCATATCTGCTAAGTTTGAATTTGAATCTATTTTTACAATGTTGATAGTTCCGTTTTCATAATTTTCATTTATGAAATGATATTGCACTTCAATGTGCTTCGAGTTTTTTGTAAAATTGCCGAATTTAGCAATCGCAATTGCTCCTGAGTTATCCTCGTACATGTTAATTGATTTGTCGAATTTTACATCAAATGATTCACTTAACAAATTTCTAAGAAACAGTACTTCTGTTATTGATTCTGACATAGCAGTGTATTCTGCAAAAGTTGAACATTTTGTTACCGATGTTTGTTTATGTATTTTCCAAAAAATTAAGTTACCATATAATCTAATTACAAAACTTGTTGTAGATTTTCTATCTACACTATCACCTGCATAATCAGAATCTACCATACAATCTAGTATTTCTGTATTAACATTGTCGCAGTAAGTTAATTTTAAGTCTTTAGTTTTATACAAGTACTTTAAAATTCTCATTGCGTATTTATAATGCGTTTGATCATAACAATTTTGGTATTGACTTAAGTAATTTACGCTATATGATATATCTGGCCTTGTGCCTGTACTTATATATAATAATTCACCAATTAAATTTCTTTATTTTATATTTTCATCAATCTCAATTGCTTGTTCTAGTTTTAGATTTGACTCCATTGGAGTATCATATAATTTTGCATTTTCTAGATTATATTTTATAGCTAAAGATTCAATATAATTTGTTTGACTTAAGGACATTTTATTTCTATTTTCACTATAATCTATATCAATACCAATATAGCTTTTAATTTTTCCTAAATCTTTCATTGCACATCTTCTCAATAGACTAGTTTTGACTTGACTTATTTTATGTTTGTCTTTGCAACAGATTAAAAGATCACCAACAAATACGAATATATATATGGGATATTTACTTGAATTATTTACATATAAACAATAATCGTAATTACTTCTTTTAAAATTTAAACTTTCAATGAATTTATTGTAACAATCATACCAAGCTCTTGGGCTTTCTCTCAATCCGTATAAAGCCTTTTGCAACTTCCTAACTTTATTGTCACCAGTTTCATAACCTTTCGGTTCATTTATATACACTTCGGTTTTTACATCACCATTTAAAAAAGCTGTCTCTACATCCATTTGTTCTATAAATAAATTATTTTTGCAACTGTAGGACAATAAAATTTTCAAAGTTTGCATTTTACCTACTGGAGAATAAACATTTTCTAAATATTCTTTTTGTTGGAATCCCCTTACAACTAATCTCGCTTTATAAATATTGTTATTTTTCTTTTTATAGATCAATGTTACATCAATTATTTTTTTGGTCTTTTAGCTTTTCAACAATTTGCCAAGTATTATTGTTCTTAAGACTATTTATCTCAGAATCCATCGCAATTTGCCATTGTTTATAATCTTTCGAATTTATCGCCTCCTCAAATGTATTCGGTACAATTGCATCAATATAATTTATATAAATAAAATGTGATACTGGATTGTCATATCTATTTACCGGACTTTTCTTTCTATCTGATTTTCTTTTGACAGTTAAAATTTTATCATTTTCATTTTCTCTTTCAATATCGTTCTGAGTATTATCTCTACTTTTCCCGAAGGTATAAGTAGATGATAATAGATTAGTTTTATTAGAATTTGTCTTACATTCATCAATTTCAGATTCGCTTTCCAGTATATCATTTTCTTTATTTATTAATTCGTTATTCTCAAAATCTTTATCTTTTTCAACATCATTTTTATCTAAACAAATAATTTGTATATTTTCTTCAACAACTTGAACATGTCTGGCATTTATTATTTTATTATTAATTAAAACTCTGTAGCTATTTTATCGTCCCATTTGCTTGTTCGCAACGCTTCTGGTATTCTTACAAAGACTCGACTTCCGTAAATTTTTAAATGATCGACATTTGGTTTTTTTCCGAAAAATATTTCGTATGGCGTTTTATTTTGAGCTGTATTTGCAATTGTACGATTTTTTAAATACGCAACTGTTTTCATAATTTCGGGCCAATATCGCCTATTAATTTTTGCTTCTCTCATTAAACAGCTGCCCATATCCATTGCAGATCTGTTATATCTTTGCGCTACACCATTTAACTCATGCACATAAGGCGGGCATGGCAATAATTCAATTCCTTTAGACATTACAAAATCATAAATATCTTTATTTAAATATTCTTTGCCATTATCGCATCGTAATTTCTTTATTCTCTTATTGAATTTATTTTCTACTAAATTTACGAATTCTTTCAAACAACTTGCAGTCACTGATTTATTTTTAATACAAAAAATTCTAGTGCATTTACTATAATCATCAATGAATGTTAAAAAATATTTTTCTCTACCATAGCCAGTTGTGTTATGTGGACCATTTAAATCAGTGTGTATTAATTCTAAAATTTCAGTTGTTTTTGTTCTATTATTTTCAAACGAAACATTAGCCATTTTACTCTCTATACAATTTGCACATTTCATTTCTGTGCTCTCAATATTATCTGGCAATTCTTCAACTAATTTATTATTTATTAATTTATTTATATACTGAAAATTTATATGACCAAGTGCCCTATGCCATTTTTCTTTGTTAGTTATTTTCAAACTATTCACATTCATTTGCTTATTATTCACTTTAGATACAAAGCTTTTCATAAAATATAAATTATTTATTTTGTTTCCAACAGCTATTAATTCTTTTGATTTATTATAAATATTAGCTTTGTCAATTTTTGCTACTATTGTACAGTTTTCGGTTATTTTTGAAAAACTCATTAAATTTTGTTTAATGCCTTCAACATAATAAACATTTTTTAAATCAACATATTTTTGATTATAATAATTTTTAAAGCAAATTTTAATAGAACCTATTTTGGTTGCTTTTAACATTTTACCATCTGGTAATTTTACATTGACAGGATTTTTCAAATCTACATACTTATCAAAGAATTTATCACTTCTAATAATATGATCTGTGCAACCACTATCTAATAACCAATTAATTTCATTACAATTTTCGCTATACCTTGTTGCATTATTTACCATACTTACTTTATTATCTCTACTTGACTCGAAAGTCATAGTAGAAGATAAGTATTTATAATTGGAGTTACACACCACCGTTGACCACGACTCGGATTGACAGTTGTTGCGTTGATCACCTGATGATTCGCCTCGTTGTGAACCTGATGAATCTCGTCCTCGACCACGACTTCTGTAGCTTCCACCTCGATTGAAACCGCGTTGGTGACCTCGATGACCTTGTTGACTTTGGTTGGGTTGAGTATCTCTGCCTCGATTGCTCTGATGACCTCGGTTGTTTTGTTGACCAAGCCAGCAGTCCTTCTTGAAAAGTCCAGATTTTCCGCAGTTATAACATTTGCCTTACGCTTGAGATGCGAAGGTACTGACGTTGCTTTTCCTTTCAGATTCTGTTCTTGTCATATTTTTTTCTTTGATTCTCGACTGAACATAGTCGACAGTTCCTTGATCTTCAGGGATGACATCTATAAAGTCCCCAATATAGCTGTAGTTTGACGGTAATGCTCTTAGCAAGTACCTCATTTTTTCAGATTCATCTAACTTGCCACCAGCTGCTTTAAACTCGTTTGTAGTTTTTTCAAATTCAGAAAAAAATTTTTCAACTGTTGAAAAATTATTTAATTTAATTTCTTCGATTTTTTTCTTTGCATATAATTTGCTGGGCTGTAGACTGAGTCGTATACATTTTATCAAACTTTTTATCAACTCCAAAGCTGTTGTACATGCACCAACATACTCTAATTGTTTATCTGAAATAATACTAAAAATTATTGTTCTTGCTTTTAAATCCATTTTGTTCCACTCAGTTTCTTTGACTTGATATGCTGCAGTTATTTTACTGACTGCTGTCTCTTTACACTCCTTGTATTCTAACAAGATCATTAATCTAATTTTCCAGCTTGAATAATTTGCTCCATCGAAAATTGGCATCATGATATCTTCAACTTTAGCTTGTTTAGCAATTTTTAAATCGTTTGCACTTATATTATCGTACACTTGATTTTTTAACACTATAATCCTTTTAGTGTCTTTCAAAAGTATTTTGCGAATCTTATTCCTTAATTCTTTATTTAATTCAATATCTACAGCATCTAATTCATGCTCTTGTTTTATTATAATTTTAAGCCACGAAAACATGTGCTTAACCTCACTTTATGCCATGTGCTCTGTACTAGCACGTTGCCACGTTTTTCACTCGCCGACTTTTATCCATTGACATCGCACTTAAATCTTGATTATTTTTCAAAAATCTTCTTATTGATTAGTACCTGACGACTTTATCTTCGTCATTGAGCATATATTTCTTGACTTTAACTTCACTATACTTATTTTTCATCAATTGAAACTTTTCATTTTTCGACAGTTATTTCCATATGATAAATTGAATTTCATGCTTCACAAACATATAGTCTTTATGAGAAATTATCTCCTTTTATTTCAGTGCTCAATATTTCACTGTGCGAGTCACTTTGTTCACTAATACCGGTGGCGTTTTACTAACCTCACTTTAAATTATCTCTATAAGACTCGAGAGTCATTATGGATGATTAGTAAATTTTTTACAAACCATGTAACCACGCTCTGCTACCATGTTGGAGTGGTGGAGTAAAAAATACACTGTGAGGTCTTAGTAATAATATAATATAATGTAATAATAGAGTGGCAAAAGCCTGTCGGCACGTCCGACTACATCGGAGTCTTGGCGTAGAGTCTTTAAAGAGTATAGTACATAATAGACGCTTAGAGTATAGACGCAAGACATGCGCGGTACGCTTGCTCTCGCGTGAGCTCGTATGACTGCACAAAATCGTTGTAAACCAATAGATGGCGCGACGTGTACCATTTCGGAGTAATATAACGATCATTTATATTTAAATATTACAACAAGTTGTAATTAATTAGTAGAAAGGAATTTAGTTAGTCCCGCCATTTTCCCGTCGGCGAGACAAGGATCCACGGCACAGGTAAGAGGTTCCATATTAATAGGACGAAAAACGAATATCAGATTACCCCATTTATTTAATTAAATATTTATATATATTGTCACGCTGCACTGGGGATTAGGATGCAGGTGATGGGGATAATAAAAATAAGGAATATGTAAAATAACTTAATTTATTATCCGATGCGATTTCTATAAAATAATCTACTTACTTTAAGTAATTAGTACGGGTGCCAGTCGCGTCCGTTACGCGGGCTCAAGCTCGGCTGAGATCGACTCAGGGAGGGGGCGAATTTAGGAAGGCGAAATGCGGCGCACTGCTTTTATAATTTAAAAAAGCACGGATTGTTAGCTGAATCGGTGCTACTCGTCCGCGACGAGTTTAATGTCGACCGACGGCGCACTATGGGAAAAAGGTAAGAATTTTGTCCTAAAATCGTAGAACTCTTGTTGTGATAGGTGCAGAATAATGAAATTTGAGGGTAAGATAGTTGATGAAATATGCTATCTGGGAAAATTAAAGTTATGAGTTCAAGGTCATTTTATGACCTTCAAAAATGAGATCAAACATGTTAGTTTTATGAAAAAATTTAGTTTCTTCTTATTAAAATGAGTAAAAATGTTAAATTATAATATATTATATAGATATTTTGAAATATTTTTGTCTGCTGATTAGAACTGCTGAACTAAAAAATCGAATCACTTTTTGCTCTTAAAAAACGCAGTAGGTTAATTCTTGAAAGTTCCTTAGAAACTTAGAACTGAACGGGTTCATGAGTGTGTGTATATATATATATATATATATACACACACACACACATACTATATATAGTATGTATATACTATATATATGTGTGTGTGTACACATACTATATATATAGTATGTATATACTATATATATATATGTGTGTGTGTGTGTGTGTGGGTGGGACTATGTGTGGGAGTATGCGTGTGTTTTGGATTAGTTTTTATACGAGATTATTAAATAATTGTAGTAAATTTATCTCATAAAAATACATTTTATGTAAATTCTTTGGTAGACATAAGTAAACATAAAGTAAATATAAACAACATTTGTATATTTGTATATTTGCAAATAATATTTTGAATATAATTTTAATCTAACTCACTGGATGAATTGTCACTACAACTCATATCATCGTCTGAAGTAATTTCACTGAAAAATCTCGTATAAAAACTAATCCAAAACACACGCATACTCCCACACATAGTCCCACCCACACACACACACACACACATATATATATATAGTATATACATACTATATATATAGTATGTGTGTGTGTGTGTATATATATATATATATATACACACACTCATGAACCCGTTCAGTTCTAAGTTTTCTAAGGAACTTTCAAGAATTAACCTACTGCGTTTTTTAAGAGCAAAAAGTGATTCGATTTTTTTAGTTCAGCAGTTCTAATCAGCAGACAAAAATATTTCAAAATATCTATATAATATATTATAATTTAACATTTTTACTCATTTTAATAAGAAGAAACTAAATTTTTTCATAAAACTAACATGTTTGATCTCATTTTTGAAGGTCATAAAATGACCTTGAACTCATAACTTTAATTTTCCCAGATAGCATATTTCATCAACTATCTTACCCTCAAATTTCATTATTCTGCACCTATCACAACAAGAGTTCTACGATTTTAGGACAAAATTCTTACCTTTTTCCCATAGTGCGGCGCGGCTGCGATACGTGATCGCGGGTCGGAAGCTGCTCGAATAAAGAAAGGGGGGGAGAAGGGGGAAAACCGCGATAACTCGCACACACACAGTAAGGAAGCACGGAATGGTTTATAATAAAATAAAGGAGGCACAGATAGGGATGCACCAACCTTTGTTGCTACGTTGCTCTCGCTTATCTCTTGCTCAAACGAATTAGCACGTTCGCTACACACACAGTAATTTCACACCAGATCGGACGTCGTGATGCTACGGCGATCGGAAGAGCTCTGCTCTCCTCGGCGTGGTCGACGCATTGCCCGTGTGCGCGCATGCGTCGCGACGGCCCACTTGCGGTGCGTACGCGGCCTTACTCGAGTGCGGCTTGAGTAACATGGCCGCCGCATCGTCTCGAAGTGTACGCCTCGTCCGTTCCCGCAACAACAATGGTGCCGTTGACGACGACGTAAGCTGCTTGCCAGGTAATTATTAATTTCGTTCCTTATTGTTCGCCCGTCGGCTAATAATCTCGGTGATTACAGGGCTGCGGGAGGTGTGTGTACGCGGCACGTCGATACGGTTTGTGTGTGTTGCTGCGGCCGATATCTCTTTCTCTCTCGCTCCTCTTGAGGCGCACGGCTTGACAGATGCAATGGCGGGCTCGGGCTGCTTGAACTGACACACGGCGATATCCAGGTAACTATCCACTTGGAAGACGGCTTGCTGTCTTTATTATTAATACTAATATTGTGTGTGTGTGTGAGCACTTATAATGCTCACCTAACCTCTTCACAAGTCCTCTCCTATACACACTTATTTAAGTCAGTGTGTGCTCCTATCTGCTCCCTTATAGTGAACATTACTACATTAACTGGTGCTTGCAGGTTCCCTGGATTATTTTGACCATAAGTGATCGTAATGATTTAGACCCACTCTGGAAATTTTTAGGCAGATTCTGACTATAAAAAGACATCTTTTAGACAGTATCAGGTTACCAGAGTCCGGAGCAGAATTGCTGATTTTCACTATTTAAGGTTTAAATGGCCTACAAGAGTGTGACAGCATACATTTATGTCTTTAAAAGTATTTTTAATGAAAAGTTCGGAAAATTTTACAAAAAAAAGTCATACTTACGTTTTTAGTGAAAAATGCATCCTCTGGGAGCTAAAAATTCATGAAAATGGGCATATAATGCAAAAAAGTGCTAAAATGTCAACTTTGACTCTCTGTAACTTAAAATAATGGCCCAGAAAAAATCTGAAAAAATTCAGGAGAACTACTGGATACCTCTAAAACATATTCCCACAGTTATAGCAATATTTATTTTTTTCATCTTCGATGTCACAGAGAACCACCCATATATATATATATATATATCGAAGTTATCATTATCTGTTGTACGTAGTGTACGGGATTCCCTATATTTATGTAGGAAACGACACGTCACAATTGTTTACTGTTTATGTTTAGTATTTTTGGTTAATTGGGCTAGTTATTTTACGTCTGTTGTTTCTTGGTTTTGCTGTAATAGTATGTGATTTTGATTTTACGAATTTAATTTTACTGGGAGTATTTAACGTTGATTGTATGGTGTTTTGCGGCTTGGTTATCCATGTTTGTGTGTTTTGGCGATAATTTTTAAGTGTTTATTTTTTCGACTGCTGGTCGATAAATCGACCACCCCCGCTGGCAACGTAAAGTACAATGTAAAATTTTTTTCTCATTTTCCAGGAAAACTCTAGATGGTATTTCTATGTAATCTGCTACGCTTGTCAAGATGTCAAGAAATATTCTGACATTCGCTCTTAGCATAACCCAGGATCAACGGCGTGGACGTGGCGAAAAGGTGATCCCATTGGGGTGCTTGATTTCCGTGAGTCCCCTTGCCTCTCACGCAGGAATGATTGGCTCTACGGTAATGTCTCTTTTGTGTGGTACTCTTCAAAGCATGATGCTGCACATAGAGGAGTTTCACAACTAGGGCGAATGTATGTCGTTCTACGTGGAGTCTTGCGCAAAGAGCACAAGTGGCCTCTTCGACTTGTACCTTGCCTCGGGAAATGGCGGCCAACTAATCGAATGGGAGAGTCATTGTAAGGAGAGATGCTTGCAGAAGGATCAAGTTTCAGTAATGATCTAGCAACCTGTAATCTAAATGAAGGAAATTATATAGCTTTCACGTTTCTCATTTTATACAACCTCGTTTTCTAATACTTCATTTTCTGGTTCGGAGTCGCCACTACTCCAAGCTTCATGTTTAGCCATTTTATAGAAGATAGAATATTACACTATTCAATAGTGTATTATTCCAAAAGTAAAAATAGTAAAAATTATGTACTGTGCAAATCCTGGAGACTAATAAGTTATGCATGAGAAGTACCAATCTGCATCGTATTATAAATTTATAAATATGAATGAATAAAAAATAAATTAATTTTTTGAAATTAAATTATTTTTGAAGATTAGACGAGTTTCTGCAATATGTAATGACATTTATTTCGTACCCAGTTGACGAACAACAAAGATATACCAACTTCCAGACCGAAATAGTAAAAAACAGATTTTGTATTTACGTCATTGATTTTAGATCACGCTGAAAATGAATGCCGCAGCATTTTATGTAACCTTCACAAATAAGGTTGAAGCTCTATATTTTGTTTTGGAAACTAAAATTTCATCGCGAAATAGACATTTTCCTGAACAAAGATAATTTTAGGATTTTTTTACTTTTTTTCCCGTTTTGACCTCATCAATAACGCTAAAAAGCTAGATCGAACTTTCGCTTATGCAAATAAAATACAATATGACCTAGACTGTAAATTTTCAAGGTTAAGGATACCGCAGTGATTTTTTAAAGTATTTTTTATAAACAGTATATAAAATTACGAAAGAAATCACTCTAAAATTCTCGCTTCTACTAGGAATGAAATTTGACCTTGAAATACCTATTTTCAAGGTGAATAATATTTTGAGTAATTATAAAATTATTTTATATACATTCAAAACATCAAAATTGATCTAAAAACATTAAATATGTTGTGTATTTTAAGTGGTGGATATATCGACCACCCCCGCAGTCAAAAGGTTAAGTGAATTTGTTCTTTTATATTGTGAATTTATGAAATTTTGTTTGGGGCCGGGCGCTCCAGTGCGCATGTACTTCGGTGCATTAGGCTTATTAGATTGCGCCATTGTGCGCACGGCCACATGTTTCTCGCACCATATTGACCACGTGTTATTCTTTTAGTTGAATTAGTTTGTATTTCACGATGTGATTTTTGTGTGTTAGGGTGATAATTTGAGGTTTGTGCCCTTGTTGTAGGTAAGAATGATGCATTTAATAATTTTGTTTAAAAGTTTAATAACTAACAATGTTATATTGTCTAATATGTTACAAGTCAATTAATATATAATAATATCATATTAATTTCATGAATTATGCTTTATTTAATGCGTAGTAATGCTATATGGTTTGTAATATAATAATAATGAAGCATTATTTGGAAATACACCAACATAGTAAGTACAAACTTCAAATAGATATATGTTGTAACAATATGAGAAGTTATAATTAATTAATTATAATATCACAGATAATGATACGAATAGCTCATGAACCTGAAGATAGAGTCATTAAGAATATATATATATATATATATATATATGCGAGTGTTACGAGCGAGCAACGTTGTATACAAAAAAACACGTCGAATTAGTGCCCTCTCTCGAGAATAAAATAAATACGCGCGTTCGTCTCCAAAAAGAGGGCAGAAACCGGGGAGACGTTGACGAGAGCAAACGCTATCCACCACTTTGTATATTTTCGACAAATTAACCATTGTTATCCTTCGTTTAATTAAACATTTTCTTTATACATATATATATATATATATATGGGCTATTTCACGTCAAGTGGTAAGATGAAAATTTTAAATCGCTCCAAAATTTGAAAACAGACTGGAAATGTCTTCCAGAAGATAGGAAAAAAATTTTAGGTGTTAAAAATAATTTGCCTGAGAGTTATTCCACCATAAAAAATGGAAATTTTTCAATTTTTTAGGAAAATTTCTATTTTCAAAGCCATTTATCTCAAAATGTATTGATTTTTTTGAAAAAACATTACAAACAACTTTTGTTCAAAATAATCTTTAGAATTTATCTACCTGGGTTACAATTCTTAATTTTAAAATCTCGAAGAGATAGAACGCCCGAAAATATTGAATATCAAAAAAAGGCGACCACGCCACAATCGATTTTGATCTAACACCGCTCAAAAGATCACATTTTTCGAGAGCTTTCGAATGGCGGTGGTTAGATTATTAGCCAAGACCGCTGATGAAAGTTATGCCTTAAAATACATGAAAATTAGTGATTTTATGAGGTTTATGAGGCACAACTTACACCAGCGGTCCTGGCCAATAATCTAACCACCGCCATTCAAAAGCTCTCGAAAAATGTGATCTTTTGAGCGGTGTTAGATCAAAATCGATTGTGGCGTGGTCGCCTTTTTTTGATATTCAATATTTTCGGGCGTTCTATCTCTTCGAGATTTTAAAATTAAGAATTGTAACCCAGGTAGATAAGTTCTAAAGATTATTTTGAACAAAAGTTGTTTGTAATGTTTTTTTAAAAAAATCAATAGATTTTAAGATAAATGGCTTTATAAATAGAAATTTTCCTAAAACATTGAAAAATTTCCATTTTTTATGGTGGAATAACTTTCAGGTAAATTATTTTTAACATCTAAAATTTTTTTTCTATCTTCTGGAAGATATTTCCAGCCTGTTTTCAAATTTTGGAGCGATTTAAAATTTTCATCGTACCACTTGACGTGAAATAGCCCATATATATATATATATATATATAAATCCTTGTGGGAAATCTAAGTGGGGAAATACAAGTGTCGGTGTTAATTGCTTACGCAATTCCACGTTGGTACATTTTGAAAACGAGCGCAGCATGTACAAAACCCTGTAAACTTTTTTAGGCACATGGTCAATGTGCGCTTTTCATGAAAGGTTCCGATCGAGTACGACCCCCTTGCTAATGACTGACTCAGAGAAGGGTATGACTAACCACCGCTGAACTGTATTCCAGGTAATTCCATCCTGTCAAGGGCACGTTTAAAATGACGAGAACTATAAATAATGGCCTGGGTCTTGCCAGCATTCAACTTAAGTCCAGATTCGACAGCCCAATTAGAGACACTTCTCGCTATTGCTGATAGTCTCTGAATACCTCCCAGGATGTCACTTCGAGTAACTTAAAGGTACACCTGCAAATCATCAGCATAAAGGATGTGATCTACGCCAGCAAGAAAAACGTTCTTTATTTCATTTATGTACAGGCAGAAGAGTAAGGGTCCGAGAACAGAGCCCTGCGGTACACCGAGATTGGCGTCAATACAATCAGATCTGCCGGACTTAGAGGTGACCTGCTGCTTCCTACCTGAAAGGTAGGAATAAATCCACAGAAGGACAGTACGAGAGAATCAAATGCTTTACTAAAGTCGAATAGTACGGATAAAGTTAAATATCGTTTATCAAACCTAGATCGAATGTCCTCAGTTAGTTTCAACAGAGCTGTGGCAGTGCTGTGGTGAGCTCTAAATCCAGTCTGCAATGGATCAAGCAGATCATGCTCAGAGATAAATCCCTTAATTTGGTCGTGTGCTAATTTTTCCAAGGTCTTGGATAGAAAACACAGAAGAGCAATAGGCCGAAAATCCGAGAAAGTCGACGGAGCAGATTTTTTTCTATTTTTTCTTTTTTTTTACAAGCTGCGATATCTTCCATGGTGCAGGAAAGACACCCAATTCAAAAGAAAGATTCAACAACTTTACAAGATAAGGCCCCAAGATGGGTAGAGCCATAGCTGTCATACTTTACGAGATTCCATCCGCACCCCTGGCTTTTGAAGAGAAGTGGGCAACAGCCAGTACCACGTCGCAAAAGGCGATTGGCTTAATATAGAACCCATTTGAAGGTGAATCCACAATTTCATCAAGAATAGCATCCACAGAAGTAGAGGAGGAGAAAGAAACCCGTGCAAAGTGAAGATTGCTCGTCTACAGTAAAGCCATTCAGATCATCATCCGTAACTGGTAGCAATCCCGGGTTACACAACTCAAGCCAAAAGTTACGTTAACTTCGCATACTGTCACTGAGTTTTAAAGAAATGAACTTAGTACATTCCTGCTCCATTGGAAGCTCGATTTCCTTACGAAGTTCAATGAACTGCTCATGATAGGCCAAGACTGATGTATTTTTATAGCGCCTTAGGGCAGCATCACGCTTTCTACATAGACGGATAGTATTTGGACTCATCCATGGAGGCCGACGTTTTCTCGGGCGAATAATACGCTCCGGCGCCAGAACTATTGGTAATCATACAGTAAATTATATTAGAGAGATTAGAGGACGCCTCTACAACAGACAATCACAACTTGCCAATAGAGAGCACAGTTCATCAGAGAAAATGCTTTTAAAAGTCGGAATGAAAAGAGCTCACATAATGTCGAAGGCGTAGTTAGATCAAGAGTGACCTCAATTAGATTGTGATGGTTGTGAAAGGGCGACGTCTGATTGTCAGCATGAAGTATTACGTCATTTTGGTCAACAAAGACCGCGTCAATACAAGTAGCAGACTGCACAGTAAAGTGCGTTGGTCCATGGTCAACCAATTTTAAAGTAGATTCGGCTGCCAGATTAAGTGGAGTACGAGAATCATAGGAGGAAGAAAGAAAGTTGGAGTTAAAATCACCCATGACAATCTTGCTTACGTAGTCATCACTAAATGATTTAAGGTCAGTCAAAAAATAGCTACCATTAAAGGGAACACATACAGGATCATCCACTATTCCAACAATGTGTCCCATGATATACGCAGGCATAAGCGGTTTGCCTGCCATTATAGTATTAGATAGCGAGAAACTACAGAATTTGTAACAATTTTTAATTTAAAGAGCTACTCCGCCACCCTGCAGATTTCTGTCCTGTCTAATTATTGAATAATCGCTGAATTAACCAAAAAATCCTGAACAACAGGATCTAAGCGCGTTTCAGCGACGGCCAATACATCATAGGAAGAATTATCGTAAAGATATTGTCGAACTGCTTCAATGTGCGCTTTAAGAGAACAGACGTTGAGGAATTCCGCTCTCTGACTCATGTTCGCTTTAGATAAGTTCAAAGTGCCACTCATTAGTTAATCGCTATCACCCACCGGCTTTGCGACAGTTGTATAGGTCGAGGCGATTGCAGCAAGATTAGACGCAGTTAAAAACGAGCGCGACCTTTTACCATCTGACCATTTGACAAAGAAGGAACCATTGCGGTGTCAAACGTATTTAAATCCAAGATTCTTCGCTGTAACTTAGAGATTCTAGAGTTTTTTAAACTGTGTTAATTGTAAAGCTTCATTGATGTAAATGTTAGTATCAAAAATATTATCTATCTCCTCCCAATCAAACGCCGATAGGTCCAAGTCGCGCATACAAAGCAAGTTAAAACGTTTTTTAGCTTCGACAATTTGCCTGACTAGTGTATCGCTTTTAAGGGTTATAAACAATGATGAAGGTTTACATCTATGCACGGACGTAGAGGAATTTATCCCAGGCTTAACATTAGTTATGCGGCAGGATACAATGTCATCTGCTTTTATAGCAGGTAGTACATTAGAAAATACAACCATTGCGCTCTTTTTAGAATTGCTTTTCGGATCTTTAGAAATATTGGTAACAATAATATCACAGTTATTACAGTTATTATTTGTATGACTAGATGCAGAATCACTAAGAGTATTCATTGTCAATATTTCAGTGGTTCTGTGGCGCTCAACTGTCATTGATTGAACCAACGCATCGTTAACAGAGGAGGATGTCGTCCATGCATTAATCTTATGTACATTTTGCCTGCGTCAATTTATTGTTGTTCTCAGTGCGTGCAGTGGCGAGAGATAAAAATGCATTTTGCTTCGGCGGCTCGTTTCAACTTGTTGGCGTGCACTGTTTTTGGTTGTCTTCTTATATCTACATTGTGGTTTTTCTGTTTGACGCGTATTATCTCGTAAGGTCCGTCGTATTCTAGGTAGAATTTTTCAATTTGAGGTTCGTTTAGCAGATACACTGTTTCGCCTTCTCGGAAATACTGAGTGTTTAGTCGTTAGTCACAGTAATATTTAGATTTGTATTTGGATTGTACGACATTCATAACTGCCATAGTGTACATTTTGCCTGCGTCAATTTATTGTTGTTCTCAGTGCGTGCAGTGGCGAGAGATAAAAATCTGTCATTCAACTCATTCACGCTCATCCGCAGTGTAGAGATATCGGACTCAAGCGTGACAATATGCCTATCTTCCTCAGCCAATAGTTTTGTTAAAGTATCCACCTGAGAATTAAGTGAATTAATATGACGATTCATATGAGATAATAGTTTCAGTGAAGCAGAAATACTATCAAGTCTAGCTTTGATGTTGGCACCGTTGGACGAAATTGCACTTTGGACCCTATCAATCCTGTTATAAGCGTAATTCGTTAAGGAAGATGTTATAGTCGCATTAGGAGAAAGGTGGAAATCAATCGATTTTCTATGATGATGACCAGCGGATAAACTAGCATGAGTCGGAGAATTGTTGTTAGTGGAAGCATCGGGTGATGAACGAAGAATAGTAAATTTAAGCAGCAAACTATCACTAAGAGGCCCATCCAGGCGTGTATGAGCCGTAAACGAGACTGAAATTATAATGTATTGATGAATGTATTGTGAAAATATATTGTATTGATTGAATTTTTATGGTCATTTAAAATTTTATTAAAATTTATTTAATTCCATTTCTTTATATTTTTTTAATTTAATTTATTTAAATTATTTAAATTAGTATTGAATACTTTAGTGTTGTATTTTCTTGAATTCGCGAATTTTCTTTTTGATTGGTTTAGAGGGATTTATTTATTAATTGAAAATTCGTGAAGGAATGAGTTTTACTTGTAATTTTGTATATATACTATATATGATATTTAATAATAACTTATGGTTTGTCCTTTTTAGGTGAATGCAAGATGTGTCGTCGCTGTTTAATGGTGTTGGCTGTTGTATGACCTGGTTGTATCGTTTGGGTCGTTGTCTATTTTCTTCACTTGCGTGAGATGCGAGAGCTTCCGATGTGATGCTGCGTTGCTGATGCTGGAGTTCGCTTGTTTGGGAACAGGATTGATCCGGTTGTTGCTTAGAGATTTTATTTTGCTTAGGTTTTTAGTTGTTCCTGTGTTTTTAGCATTGTCCAAATCAAATCTACGTGGAGAATTGTGGCTGTGACTGTATATGCTGGTGCGGTTAAGGCATGTGATTTGCGAGGTGAGTGCTTTTATTTCGAATTAGGATAATTTATGTTGCGTTGTGTTTTTTTGCCTTTCCTACTATCTGTTCTTTTCTTGACTAATAATTTTTCTAGTTTGGTCTTATGAACGAGATTACAATTTAGCATGGTGTAGAGTTCTCTTGGCCTCTTCTGTCGTCAGATGCAACGTGCTTGCTGGATCGCCACGCGAAGTGAGATGCTGTTCCCCGGGCACCGTGAAGATGTGTTCTGCTTTTTAACTATTGCGACGAGACGTCGTTGCAATGAAATAAATAATACTTAATGTATTATATTATTTCGTAATATGTATTAAATATTATATCTTAAAATCTCGCACGTTGTTATTTTTTCGTACGTTGCCTCTTCAAGGCCACGAAACACGCGTGTTTATGTCGATGACCGGGGATGTGTGCGAGCATCCGTATATACAATTGTTATTGTGTGTGTGTGTGTGTTAGGTACTTTTCGGGAATGCGACAATTCGCGAAAAGCTCAGTACGCTGCCGGTCTTGACCGCGGCAGCACCCTTTGACACATCGTCACGTTTAGCTTCGCGCGCCACGGGAAGTACCGGACCGGTTCGTCCGTGCTCCGGGAAACCGTACGCGAGTGCTCGTGAATTCGTGTAAGTGCAGTTCAAACGACCATATACCTGGGGACGAGTATTCCCCGAGGTAGGCGAATCGCCGTGGCATCAGGCCGCACCTGCAGACTACCGTCGAGGACGACGGGAAACCGGGCCGATTCCATCGGCCAGCAGACGTCGGGGCGCCGACTCACTCCAGGGCCAATGGACAAGCCAGCCCGGTAACTACCCGACGTCAGTGCCCCGACGGGTTAACTTATTAACCCACGGCAACGACAAAGACGCGTTCTTCGGGGCCGTCGTCCCTGTATAATAAATAAATATTGTAACTGGTATTAGGACGAAATACCACGTTACACTATGCGATGTATGGTTAGGTGACAATTGCTTGTTGTGTGGGTATGTGTTATTTGTTTTATGGTACGTGTGAATATTTAGGGTTGACTGCAGTATTCTTTCGTGTAAGTATGATTGTGGCGCATTTTGTGACCACGCGTCCGATAGCCGCAGTTATTCGAATGTTGCTAGGGTGTATCGTTCGTCTGTTGAGGTTTGTTTTATTTGTGATTGGTTAAGTCATTGTGGTACGTTGCTCATTGCATTTTGCTTCGGCGGCTCGTTTCAACTTGTTGGCGTGCACTGTTTTTGGTTGTCTTCTTATATCTACATTGTGGTTTTTCTGTTTGACGCGTATTATCTCGTAAGGTCCGTCGTACTCTAGGTAGAATTTTTCAATTTGAGGTTCTTTTAGCAGATACACTGTTTCGCCTTCTCGGAAATACTGAGTGTTTAGTCGTTAGTCACAGTAATATTTAGATTTGTATTTGGATTGTACGACATTCATAACTGCCATAGTTTGTAGTTGTGTTAAATTGGTTGTAAGATCAGCTGCATATTGACTGTACATTGGGAAGTTTTCCCTGGAAGGGAAGCTTGATGGTGTGCGAGCCTTTTGTCCAAACAAAAATTCATGCGGAGGTATCCGGTGCATTCGTGTTCGGTACAGTTGTAGGTATACTGACAAATGGGTGTCCATTTTTGCCAGCCGGTTAGCTTTTCTATGTACTTCCTTAAGTATTCGGTTAGGGTGTGGTGCGTGCGCTCGATTCCGCCGTTAGCCTGAAAGTGGTATACTGTAGAGCGGTACTTGCTTATTTTACATATATTGGCGAAATATTCTAACAGTCGATTATGGAAATGGGTTCCTCGGTCTGTTATGATTGCTGCGGGTGGTCCAAAGTAGCATATAATTTTTTCTGTTAATGCTCGGGCTACCTCTTCGGCAGTTGTCGTTTTGAGAGAGCTTAAAATCGTATATTTAGTTAGCCAGCCTTCTGCTGAGAGTATGTACCTGTACCCATCGTCTGTCGTTTTAAGTGGCCCGTAGAAGTCTAACGAAATCTGTTGTGAAAATGCAAATAATGCATGTCATAAAGAGCGACAATAAAACTATACCCTACTTTCCTGTACGAGCACACACACAGGTACATGCCTAACCAAACCTATCCTTGCCCAATTACCCTAAGAGCCTATAAATAATAAACAATAATACCCTCCCAGTAACCGAGCTCCTTAACATATGATATAAAACCACCGAGCCCACAAACAAAGGTGCACAGGGGAGCAGCCGAGCAGGACACAGGAGTTCACTGAAGCATAGATTACTCTTGAAGTAATCTAATAATGAGCCTGATAATGAGATTTAGTAGCAGCGTACCCAGCAAAGACAAGGAAGACCGAGCCAGAAGGAGCCAATGTAGCCAGGAAGTCCGTCAGCCAGCAATAATCCAAAAAACCTGGAGGCACCAGCTAATGTAGCAATGTTCATTATAAGGGAGCAGACAGGAGCACACACTTACTTAAACAAGTGTGTATAGAAGAGAACTTGGGAAGAGGTTAAGTGAGCATTATAAGTACTCGCATGCACAATATTAATAATAATACACATCAAGCCGTCTTCCAAGTTGGTATTTACCTGAATTATCGCCGTGTGTCCGTCCAAGCAGCTCGAGCCCGCCGTTGCACCTGTCACGCCGTGCGCATCAAGAAGAGCGAGAGAGAAGGAGATATCGGCCGCGGCAACACCCAAGAGCCCGCGTCGACGTGCCGCGTACACACACCTCCCGCGGCCCTGTAAACACCGACATTATTAGCCGACGGGTTAGCGATAAGGAACGAGAGAAATATTTACCTGGCAGGCAGCTTACGTCGTCGTCAACGGCATCGTTGTTGTTGTTAGAGCCGACGAGGTGTACACCACTAGACGGTGCGGCGGCCATGTTACTTAAGCCGCACTCAAGTAAGGCCGCGTACGCACCGCAAGTGGGCCGTCACGACGCATGCGCGGACACAGGCAATGCGTAAACCACGCCGAGGAAAGCAGAGCTCTTCCGATCGCCGTAGTCACCACGCCCGATCTTTGAGTGAGATACGTCGCCGAGCAGATAATAAATTTAATTATTTTATACATATATTATCTTTATTATCGACATCACCTGCACCCTAATTCCCAATGCAGCGTGACTCTGTTCGAATGGAAATGTTGTGAATGTGAATGGAGTGTGACTAAAGGTAGTTTTGTTTTTTGTCTGATTAGTTTATTTGTTTGGCATTGAGAGCATTTTAGAATGAATTGGCGTATATCTTGACACATGTTCTTCCAATAATAATCGCTAGCTATTTTAGCGTAAGTTTTGTTAAGCCCGCGGTGTCCACCTATATTTGCTTCATGGTATTCTTTTTTTATAGTGTATCGGTCAGGAATCGCTGGGACAGTTAAATTGATGGTGTAAAGTACTGCAACTATTGGTTGCCCGGAGAATACTTAATTGATCTGTTCTATAAAATAGGACCATTCGCCAATGGAGAGCATAGCCAAATCCCTTATAATGGCTATACTTTTGATTTCCTTTGCAATTAATAAGGCCTTTAGATTGTTTATGCATTTTCTTATATTTAATCTTAGCGGTCTTTCGTGCAGATGATTCTTCAGGAAAATTGCGAAAACGTGGATGTTTTTTATATTTTGTATGTGTATGTTGTTTATAGCGGGTTGGTCGTTGATTAGCTGTACTGAATTTATGTATGCTCGTTCTGTTGGTGCTTCTTGTATTTCGGTGTTTAGTGAAACATCGGTCGTGGTTATGTATGCTTAATTTTCCTGGTATCTGAAGGGGTATTGATTTATTTGGGTTAAACTTTTGAATGAGTCCGGCCTTTCAGCGTTTACTGGGTCCCAAGGTGGTTTTATTCTTGGTGGCCTGGCGTTTAGGGTGAGCTATTTATCTAGTCGTTTGTTGCAAGGTTGATTTTGCTGACTTGAAATGTTGGTGTTGTTGCATGAGTTCTAAATGGTTCAAATTTGAATTTTCCGTTGAATTATCTGTATTGTTATTTTTTGAGTCGGTTGATTCAGAGTCTGAGTCATCTCTTGCGTCTTCATGGGAGTAGACTAAGGGTTTTGCGAGGGTCTCCTCTGCTATTTGCGTTTCGTATGGTGTGAAGTGGATGTTTCGTAAGTTAAGATGGATTATTGATGGGAACTGATTGGTGGCAATGCAGTAATAGTTTGTTTTTTGTGGCAGCTCAAAGTGTACGCAAACGCTGTATTTGAATGTGTACGCGAATATAGAGATGCAGTTGAGGTCACCATATTCGGTTCATGAGTTTAGAATTCGCGTTGTTTCTGTTCTGTCTCCACAGAGATTAAGTATTGGTGAATTGAGTAGTTTCTGTCTCAATTCTAATGGACCTATTTCTAATTTCGCTGCTCTGATTAGTGAGTGGAATAGACAATTTCCTGGCGGTTCGCTTTCGGTGTATACGCTTAGTCTCAGATGATTAAGCAGTTGCGGTTGTAAGTTGATATCAGACCTGTCAATGTTTTGCTTACCTGTATGAGTATTTTTATCGAGATCTGCATTGTTCAAGTCACTCTCCAATGAGTCGTAGTTGAGATCGTCTGTGTTCTCCGAGACGGGCTGAGTTTCTTTGCGACTTATGGGTAGTGCTGTGTGTGGACTTGATGGAGAAATTTGCTTTGGCGATTTTGGCATGTCCCTATGGTTGCTTCATTAAGCTGTCGGAAGTCAGTGACCAGTCTCCATTTTTTGTTTCCTTGTGCATCAGGTTTTTTTGGGACTATCTACATGGGTGGCGAATAATTGGAGGTGGATACCTCCACAATGTTTTGATTCAGAAGTTTCCCAATTTCCTTTTCCATTTCTTCTCTTACCGCTAGTGGGTATCTATACCTCTAGGATTTGACGGGCTCGTGTGTAGATATTTATATAGAGTGTTGAAGGAGGTGCGTTGCTGGCAGAGGTTCCCCTTCTAGGCCGAATGCGCCTGGATATTCGTTGATAATTTGCCTAACATGCTCGATCTTTTCTTGATTAAGGCCTAGGAGGTTCGCTATTTGCAGAATTTCCTGCCCTTTCATTTCTTTTGTAGTCGTTATGTAGTAGCATTTCATTTAAATCAAATATCTCTGTGTTAGTATTTCGTTTGTTGTTTCACTGAGCAGGTAAATAATGCATGCTACTTGAGAGCATTCCTTTGTTAAATTGCTATCCTCTTCGGCTTCTGGTGTGGACCAAGGTTTGGATGTTTTGTTTTTTCCGTTGTACTAATGCATTCGGCGAATATGCAACCTTCGTGATTTTCGGTGACAAAGTTGCCGAACAGAATACCATCCTTCACGTGCGTTAGTGGAACCTAACCGACTTTTGTTTCGTTGTTCGTTGTGCGAGCTTGGATTACTCTTCTTATACGAGCAGATGTTTGATTCCGTAATCTTACATCCTTGGAGACGGCGTCAATTACGCCTGAATGCTTGATTAATAAGTCCCAACCGAGCAGCCCGTTCGTGCCGATGGGAAAGCTATTTGGTACGATATGTATCTGATATGTGATACCTGCTAATTTAATTTTCGCTTTCCCGATAGTATACGAGACTCCTTTGGTAACTCCCTTGATTTCAAGACTTTCTGTTTTATCTATATGCACGCTGGACCTTAGTGCTTGTTGTTTTATTATTGATATGGCGGCTCTTGTGACTGTGAAGAACTTTGCTTCGCCTTCGATAAGCTCTTCATTCTTTAACTTGATTATAAGGGGTTGTCGGCCTGTATGTAAACATCTTATAATTGCCGATTTTGTTGATGATAAATATTGGAGTTCCCTCATCTTGACGATCGACGCTAGAGAACGTCGACGAGCGGGTTTCTAGTTTAAATGCTTGGTATCATAACAATTGTAGTAATTTTGGGTGGTTGAAGTGCGACTGTAGGTGTTGCTCTTGTTGTATTCGAAATCTCTTTCATTCGGCCAATCATATCGGTTGTGGTTTCTGTTAAAAGCCGTTCATAACTTTCCTGTATATCGTGGTAGTTGGTGCATATTGGTATTGCGTTCGAAACGCACATCGCTCGTTCGTTTGGATTATATACGATTTTATTGGTGCATATGTTCCATTTTAATGTATTGCACTTGCTGAGCACATGACCTACTCTTTTACAATAGTCACATAGTAAGGTTTTAATCTTTTTTTTGTGACAGTCCTATTCTGTGTGTGTGCTTGCCTTGGCAATACGTGCATTTTTTATCTCCTAATGCCTCGCACAGCATTTTCATTATTGTGGCGGTGTTTGTTTGATATTGACTAGTGGTAATTTGCGATGTGTCTGACTGCTCCTGTAAGGAATAGTTCTTTCGTGCTCTTTCTTTGCACTCGAAGTCTACTGCTATGCGTATTGCTTCAGTTAAGGATTCCGGTCGTTCGCTGCGAGCTTGGTGCTCTAATGGGTGAGTTAATCCAAACATAAATTGCTGTAAGGTTTCGCTGTTGGCATTTCTCCGACGAGTATCTCGATCATTGGAGTCCAGTGTAGATGCTGATTCGTATATAGTCAGAAGTCGGTTGTTTAGTTTCTGTAGTCGCAGACCGTAATCTCCTGCTGTTTCTCCGGGTCGCTGATTGACAATTCTAATTTGCGCAATTACATCATCGACGATACCTACGTTGCTATATTGTAGTGTGAGGTCAGCTAGTAGTCCTTCTAAATACTCGTAACTGGCGAGGCGGGATATATAACCTTCAGCAGCCCTTCCGGTGAGCTTGCTAGCCAATGTTAGTAAGATGTACCTTTCGCACTCCCCTGCACTTAGTGCTTGTCTTGTCGCGGTACAGAATAGGCTCAAAAAATCTGTGTCGCCATTAAAGGTTGGGATTAAGGCTGTTGCTTGAGATATTGTCAGTTGAGCTATGTTTGTTGGGAGTGGATTCGTGGTAGGTATTGGTGGATTATATTGGAGAGATTGCGCTTGTGTTGGGTCGAATAAGTACAATGTGCATATGTGTGGGTTCCGTGGTGTGATTATGTCGTCGATGTAAATGTGTGTTAAATTGTGGTGATTGGTTGTGCGTTTTAGCCTCCAGTAATTGTTTTTGAGCAGTCTGTGTGACGCGTAGCGTGCGTTCTGGCAGCACGAGGTTTTTGTCCACGACGTTTGTACAGTTAAGGGTGCATGGGAACCTTCGGTGTCCAGATCGGACTGTGGATCTTTTAGTAGTTATTTTATTTTTTACGCTGTTTGTGGGGCCTATGGCTGGGAAATTTGGATTGTAAAGTGGTTACAATAATCGTTCGTTTGATTGGTCCGACTTGAATGTATTTGGGGGTTGCATGTTTGTAATATTTTGTCTGAATTCGGTCTGTAAGTTTTCGACAACGTGTGCGGTTGAAGGTTCTATTTTTGGCGGTACGGATGTGGTACTATTGCTTAGGTGTTTAGCTAAAAGAAAATGTTTTTGGTGAATGCTTAATCGTTCGAAAATTTTATTTATTTTCTTAATGTTGCCAAAATTTATGACTAATTCGAGGTCCTCAAGGCTATCCATCGACCGAACCGGAGGAAGGGAAGTTCTTCGTGTTTTGGGTATGGCTCCGGTAGATGCTAGGTTTTTTTCACTACAACTCCTACCGAAAAATCCGGATGACGGCATATTTATTGTTGATGACTTCTTATATTTTTATTGTTTATATTTGTTGTTTCTATTGCGACCTATAGGCGATGCACTAACTGACAATTCATATTGTAATGATAAATATAAGGATGCTATAATCGCAAGTAGGTATACATATATTATTATTAGTAATTGTTTATTAGTAATCGAAGGTTGTTCAGAATATTTTCACGAATAATTAATTTTGTACGTTCGAGATTCGCGAATAGCAAGGAATTCTCACAATTTGTAAGGTTGTCAGTTCAATCGACTTTAACGACTGATGTTGCGCTGTTCTGGTTGCGTTGAAGATGTCCCTCCAGCGATGGAGCAGGCGCTCGTGTTGGGTAGATGACCTTTCAGCGGTGCAGCAGGCGCTCGTGTTTGGGCAGATGGCCTTCCAGCGGTGAAGCAAGCGTTCGTGTTGGGGCAGATGCCCTTTAAATGCTGAACGATGTCTATGATAAGCAATCTATAACAGCAAAGTGATAACAGGCAGATGCCTTTGCGTTGTAGCAGACATCAGCGACAAGCACGAATTCCTTTAGATGCGTATATGCAGCATGTAATGTGTCCCTTTGTTCTTCAGAACAATAGTTTTTCGGCGATTCTTCTGATAGTTCCCACCAGGGATGCCAATTTTTCTTTTACGTACGTAGGGTGGGTGGTATTACCGTTGGTTCGTCTAATCGACGAACTGCAATGAAGAATTGAATTGTGTTACTTATAGGTTCTTTATTAACAACACAGAACACATAGTTTATGCATGGCGGGATCGACCATCGTAAATGTATCAAAAAATTAACAAATTGTAAATTTTCATACATTTCAGGCGTTATTTGCAGATTATAAGGTTGATAAAAAATGTTTTTCACTAAAAAAATTACTGGTTTAAAGTGCAACTATTCTCTTCGCTTTTCTTCACATTTTGAGTGTACAGTCTATTTTTTGAGTATACATTATATTAGCCATAAAATTCTGAAAAAAATCGAGAACAAATTTGTTTCTCAAAGTTTGGTGTTTTTTGTTTATATTGGTCTTATCATTTTTTCTTTAAATCTGGCCAAAATTTTGACAAGGGATTCTGACAGCAGAAAATCTTACGTCAGAATGTCTAGAAGCAAATTTTTTTTGTAACACGCATGAATTTTGCGTTTTGGCGCCCTCAAAATAGGGTCTAAAGTATCCCTTTAGCAACCGGCGGGTGCAAAAGTACTTTAGCGCTGCCGAGATTCAACAAACAACAAAACTCATAATCTTATTTGCTCCCTAGATTTAGCGCAATGGTGCGTGCGTGCTTCCGCGTATGCGTGTACATATATACATATATACTGGTGTGTGTATAATATTAAGCTCTATAAAAAGTTTCTACAATTGAAATTATTGAAATCAAACTAGCAGCGGCAAGTATTTTATAGATATCAACAGAAATTTTTTATTTATTTATTACAGTTTCACTTTCAATAATTTCATTATTAAATATTCCACGTTGAATTTGTGCCTCTAGACAGTACTTTATATAAAAAACCTTCTACGAAGGTGTCAACATTCGCAAGTATGGTTTCCAATCACACTTTCAAAAATGTTATCTATTACTCCCATCCTATTTCTACTTATATTTTGCTTAAACTCCTTAAAAAGTTTTTGCAATAGAAAGTACTGTAATCAAAGCGGAATAATCGTCAAGTATTTTTTACGATACCATACATTGTATTTTTTTGAATTAAACTTTTATATATTTTGCTTAAACTTTATAATAGGTCTTATTAATTTCCACAAAACTGATAAAGAGGAAACTTCTTTTTTTTATCCTCTTTAAATAAACAATGTCTATCCTTCCCGTGCTTTACATCAATAGATAAACAATTTTATAGAATAATAATAATTCATTTGTGCCAAAATTTAGAATAATAATAATTCATTTGTGCCAAATTAATTTCTTGATAACTAATAAAAACTAATTTCTCCCTTTTTTATGCTCTTTAAATAGAATAATACTTGCACCACCATTGGTTAAGTATTTCAGTTGAGTTATTTTTGATCTACTAATATCCTCTTATATCGATGATAGTTACCCCAATAGACAGAGTTGCACAGACAAAACTTCGTTAAAACTTGCTACACAATTTTTGAAAACAACTTGTGTTAAACTTGCTAACAAGATATTACATAATAGTGACGTGTACCTAAATTTTATGTAAAATTGTTAAAAAAAGTTGCAACAAATAATTGCTATAAATTTGCTAACGAATAAGGACGCAGATTTAGATTAATTTGTTATTTAACTCTGCTGCACGAGTTGATATAATTTTGGTATGTATGTGCTAAGAAATATATCATAATCTAAGAAATTCTTTTTCAGCAAATTGGTAGCAAAATTAAATCAGTAAATGCTTACATAGTGCAGTATACTGCAACAAGATTTGATGATAATTTGTTGCTATTTTGCAATCATGAAAATAATAATTTCAATGTATTTTTTATTCAAGAAAATCTGTGTTTTTGTGAATTATTTCAAGTTTTGTTACTTTTTTGCAATTTTAAGAGTCTAACACATTTACTAGTTGTGGCGATGCGACGTGCGATCTAGTTGCACAAAAATAATATAAGTATTCTATTATATTTACTTAAAATATTATTTCAACAAAATAAAAGCACATTTATAGCAATACTTGCTATTTAAAAAGTAATAATTTTATGCAACAATTGACTTTAATTTTATATAAATTTGCTGTCACTATTTTCATGTAAATGATTTGAAGCAAATTTATAATAAATAAGGACTTATATTGACGCAAATTTTGGATAAACAGGTACAAATTTTTTTTGCAAATTTGCTGTCAATTTGCAATCACATGTCTATTGGGGATAGTAGGTTATTGTGTAAAATAATATGGTCAAATAAAGCATTCTAATGTTTTACATCTAAACTAAAATGTATTTCAGATATATTAATAATTAAACTTTGTAAAAACATTCTACAATTGAAAATCAAAGTAAAAGCGACAAGTATTTCTCTTCATCTGCAATTGAAAGGACTGAAATCAAACTGGAATCGACAAGTATTTTGAACCATGCCATAGATATATTTTAAATATATTTTAAATAAACATTTTTATACATATATTTATTAGTTTAACTTCGTAAAAAATTTCTGCAATTGGAAGCACTGAAATCAAAATAGAAATGACAAATATTTCTCTTCATGGTGTTTTTCTAATCACACATTCAAAATTGTTATCTGTCTGATAAATTTTAAAGTATAATTAACTATTTTTAAGTAAGCACTATGTAGTAAATTATGATAATTTCGTAACTATACAGCCTTTTAATACTGGTTTTTTATTTTTACAATAGCAACTTATCAGCAACCCAGGAAGGTTGCAGTTCGGTTGCTATTTATTCGCCAGGGATGATGTTTTCTTTAGAAAGCATTATTTTATATAACGTAGATTTCTTTAGAATGAAAAATGTTTTACAGAAAATATTTTATGACATGAAATGCACATTTTATCTGTTTATAAGTATCTTAATTATATAATTTTTTCCAATATTATTTTCAAAGTAATATTTTTTGTGGTTTACTTATTACATTATTTGCTGAGGTACTGCCATCTAAATAATATTACCCTCTTATTACCATACATCAATTGTATAATTTTCTACATTATCGGTAATTTATTTATTTCTCGCGTTTCCCTAGCAACGTCTCTGATTGGTGGGCCATGATACATCATAGTAAGCGCTCATTGGTGGGCCTTCTGTCGTTTGGGCTTTTTGTCATGGACTCAGTCGTTGTTAAATTTGCCAATGAAATGGGTAATTATACCATCGCAAAGTGGCATTGTCCGCGATACTTACTTACCGCAATGTTTTGTGCCATTTAATAGTAAATAGCCAATATAAATAATAAAAGAATGTAATAAATTTTTATTTATTTTTTAACAATCCACTTATTTATCAAGTCTAAACTATTAGGCTACTCATTTATTAGTTTAAAAATTCTTAGTTTAAAAATCTCAAACTTTACTTCATATAGCAAGCGCTTATTGGCCTTGTTAACTTTTTTCATATACTGTATTCTGTCTCATTTGTTTAGTCATTATTAAAGAAAAAAAAAATTATTATTACTGGATAAATCATGAAAATATACTTGCACGATTAGTGCCGTCGGCTTCGCCTCAGACATTTGTTTGGCAGTGCACGAATTTGAAACTTTATACTATTCCTGAATATTACTATAAAAAATACCGGGAGCTAATATGCCTGGTGAGAGGTTCAACTTGTATCAAAAGTACTATTCTAGCTAAAATTCAATCCAATATCCTATTTATTATTTCAACTGGTTATTTTCAACCGAGGTAAAAAAAAGTATGTATCAATAGACAGAGTGTTACCAATGCAACTGTTTATTTGAATTTTATTCAACGGTATCCTATAAGTAATTAAAATGATAACATTTTGTGTACGTGTATCAAATATTTAACTCAAAAAATATTATTAATGCAATAAAATACCTGGCAGAAGTGGAAATAGCAGCCACGAATAATAATTTCATTAAAACTTTCTCGTGCTGACTTTATCTACGCCTTCTCGAAATCGCAATGTAATCGTAAGGGTTGAAATGATGGAAATTTTTCTTTTCTAAATTCCCAAATGGATTTATAAGATGCGCTAGTACGTCTAGACATAATAATCCAAATGCATGGTACAACCTGTAATTCAATCTTTAAATTATTCAAGTAATTAAAATTAAAATACAAAGTGATAACTCACCGTATGATATTTTTTAGCCATTATTGTTAATACGCTTGCACCACACCCTTAATTTTGGGAATAATTTTAAAAGTACCATCTACAAATATATCATTATGTGATTAGAACTCTTTTAAGAGATTCTTATTATATATAAGTAGATGGTCACTTTTCGACGAAGATTGAAGAAGTTCGAAACCACAGTTTGCTGCCATAAGTGACGGAGTACATTTCAAATGGATTCCAAACTCTTCAATGGATCCATATTCATATTTGACTTCTGGGTTTCCTGAACCCTGTTTTGCCCGCAATATCGTTTGCTTTACTGATGCGTATGAAACAGTAGTACAAATATTGGGATTCCTAATTGAAAAAGTACAACAATTGATACTTGTATTATACATATAGAAAAACCGCTGCCAATTAATTGCCACATAGCTTCCTAAAATTAACAAGTCGATCATATATATATTGTAACGGGGTCTGCCTCTAATTAAGACCGAAATTAGAAGCATGGCCATAGGGGCCACGGCATGGGGTCTCTACCTCTCTCGATGCGGTCAATGCGGCCCGCGCGTACCGATGTGCTTACCTCGGCCGCACTGTGCAATACCGGTACCTCCGTTAAATCGGGCGGTTTTTCCTTGCCGTCCGGGTATGATGACACGGGGAGCACCGCGCTCTCCGTCTTTGTTTCTCGGTCTTACCTTTACCTTAGCCTCCGAGTACGTGAACTCGAGAGGTTCATTACTCGGCGTGAGTCTCGCCTCTACAAAGTGGTTTTATAATATTCCGAATTCTACAGACAACAAGATACATACACGCAAAAGTAAATAAACTCAAGTTGAAGATTTAATCACGTTCGATTTATTAAATGAAATCAAAGGATAAACGGGTAACAACTAAAGAAGTTTATAAATAAATACAATAAGGTGTGCGGTTGTGTCATATATACGTTAGGCGAAGTTCCAAATAATGGTATCTCGTAATAGTGTCTCGTATGAAGTCGCGTCGATCCCGCGGCGGGATCGTCCTAAGCTAAACCACGAGGAAAGCTTATAACAAGGTTCACTTCTAAGTATTAGAGTGAGAGAGACGGGAGTCGCCGGCCGAGTCGTCCCTTCTCTCTCGCTCTCGATTTTGAACGCGTTGCCCGCTTGCAACGATGATCCGCTCGCGATCACGCGGTATTAAAGTAAGGGATTTTATCCCAACTTACGCTTGATGTGGCGTCCTTACAATGTCCCGGACGCCAACTACGCCTTAGGCCTCCTAGCCGTCTATCGGGCAGGTAGCCTTCTCGTAGAGGCAAAGGACCAAGGAAAAACACAGAAGGGGAGACGGCGGAGCACGTCGCGCACCGTCTCCTTCGTAGCACGATTCCCACACGAACCACTACGTCGAGCCCCGCTTCCTTGGACTCGCTGCGTTCCTTTCGTCTACGGCGATAACACGCGTACCCCGGGAAACGTACCGATCCTCGATGGCTCGTCTGCGTCGCGGTAGAGTTTCCTCGCACGTATCGTTTACTCGCTCGAAGCACGGCCCAGCTGAACCGTAGCGTAGACCGTCCTTCGCAGTACCCTGTCGTACTCTTACTGAATTTTCCGTGGGCCATCTAGAGGTCCTCTCTCCCTCCCTTACGCACGGATCGTTGTTTGTTCGCCGCGCCGTTTCCGAGAAAAGCAATTATATGGAATGCTCGCGTTTACTAAACGATATTAATTTAATTCAAAACGTCTTTTAATAATTAATATCGTTACAATATATATATATTGTAACGATATTAATTATTAAAAGACGTTTTGTATTTTACTTATATATATATATATATATATATATATATTTCCCCACCGGGTGTTATGCAGCCCGACGTGTTACTGTCCAATAACCCTATCTCCCTTACACCCACTGGGAGTATGGCAGGTTTATGCAGCCCGGGCTGCATAACCCCGAAGGTCTCTGTCGCACGTGCTAAAGTAAGCATCTTCCCTCTCTTTCTTGGGCTGCATAAACCCCTATTGGGATAAATATATATATATATATATATATATATATATATATATATATATATATATATATATATATATAAGTAAAATACAATATTATTTTATTAATTGTAATTTTATTCTCTTCCAGCTAGAAATTGGTTTTATTATATTAAAAAATTTTCATTTAATTCTTCATTTAAAATAATTCTTTATTTTTGTTCAGAAATAATTATTAACGGGATGTCGAACCCAAATTACAGGGATCTGCACCTTCGAACATAATTATATTTAAAATAGTAAATTAAAAATCTGAAACAATTCATAAGAGTAGCTTAAAGCATTAGCGAGGGCATGACGTTATCATTTTTTAAGAAAAGAATAATTTTTTTAATAATTGAATAAACAATTTTTCGTCAGTACTTACCATAGTCAAGAAAAGTACAAACTTTCAACGTAAACATCATTATTAAATTATTGATTTAAAAATCTGGAAAAATTTTGGTAGATTGTTTAAAACACGCCTAAGGTACGGCGTTCAGTTTTTTTTTAACATTCATTCTTTTGTTTATAAAAGATTATTAAAAATGACCATTTTCCGAGTTTGACAACCCTTTAAACTATACGGTAAAGTACTCATTTGCGGGACGAAATAGCATAGAACGTAGCTTTCAACAGTGTGTTTTAAGCCTGGAAATTACAGAAAAATATTTTTTTGAAATAATTTTTCGGTATTATATTTACTTAAATATGCAGATAAAATGGTATATATTTGCTTCTTTATTTAAAATAGATAATTTCAAAAAATAGAGCATGGGTATCCGTAGTTAGACACTCAAAAGCGAGGGTAGCTCTTATTGCGGGACAGAAAATCTACGTAAAGTTCGACATAAAAAACTTGTGTGTTCAACATTAGAGACATGAAAATTGGAGGTGCAGATAAAAATGACCTGACTCTAGCTTAACCTCCAAAATTTTAAACATTCTTTTTTAAATATTTATTGCTATTTTAGCGGAAAAATTTAACAATAAGAAAACATAAAAAGCAATAATATAATATATAAAGTAAACGTAGAAGAAGGTAACATTCCATTTGTTTTTGGACAAGTTTACGCTTTCTTACGTTTTTTTTACGTTTTTTTACGTTTCTCATTTACTGTTTCTTACAGTTACTTACGTTTTATTAACTTTTAATACTATTTTTTACATTTTCATATTTTCGCTATATAAAAACTTTGTTTTATTAGTTTTTCCAGACTTTATTAATTCGTAATGAAAGATAATAAAAAGTAATTGAAAATAGCTACTAGCAAGTAACCGCAAAAATAACGTAGTGGTTTACTTTTTCTTAATTTTCTTTACATTTTCGTACGTTTTCTTACAGTTCTGTTTTTAAATATAACTTTTTGATTACGATGAATATTGCTAAAAAAAGTAAGAAGAAGTAATAAAATGTAAATAAATGTCACATGACGTAAAAAAGGTAGAAAAACGTAAAGGGTGTCCAAAAACCGATGGAATCTTGCGGTTTCTAATCTTTTATTACTATCTCTTACGTTTTCTTACTTTTTTATAATTTTCGCTGGAGTGTGAACTGCGCACTTTGTGCTGTGATAAATTTATTCAAATCTAAGTTATTAGCATGAACGATTATTTTTATAGCATTTATTCATTTATATAGTAATAGTATAGTAAATATAACCCAACATCGCCTACGACTTTCTGATTTGTCCCACGATTGGGAATTTTACTTTATTACTTAAATAAATCACTTTAATACCCCCACAAGTTTTTCTCTATGTTTTTTGAAAACTATAAATGTTTATTCTTCTTTCTAGTAATACCTACAGTACCTTCTAAAAGTTCATAAATATATTGAATTTATTATTTAATACGTATTTTATTTTACGTTTAACAATACATATCTTTATAAAAAATGTAATAAAACAATTATTGAAATAGAATAATGAAGGTAATTTCGTCAAATTCCTATTAATATTACTTAAAATCTGATGTTTCAAATATTCAAAGAATTTTTCCATCATAATAAGAAAATTCTGTTCAATCAGATTCAATTTTTCATCAACTGGCATAGAATATTTTTGATAGTATCAATTAAATCTATAAAAAAGTATCTTCTTTTGTATTTCTTTTAATTTTCTTCAGGAAATTTGTTTAGTTAAACATTATTTCACTTAGTAAGTAAATAAAATTTTAATAATTTTAACATTTTGGATTATAATCTTTTTCTCGAAAATTAGTTCATAAAATATTTTGAAATTTTTACAGCATAATGCTATTATTATGTTCTATAACCATGATTTTTCAGTGCATTTTATAAATTATTTTCATATGATTGATATGAGCAATTAAATATTTTTTACAAAAATATATAATCCTTAATAATTTAGCTAATAGTAAATATGTTGAGCTGAAAAAAAATAGGGAACAAAACTATAAAAACTATTGACTTATTATGAAAGAAAATTCTTGGGATATTTTAAAAAGAAAATTCTGAGTAATATTAATCGAAAATTGACGAAATTACCTTTATTTACCTTTTTTTACCTTTTTTTAAGTATTACACAATAAATTGTCCGAAATGTTTCTGCCCATTAATAGAAATACATAAAACACAGAATTTACCGACCCCTTATATATGCAAAGCTCACTCATATTTTAAACTTTTATATTTTCGAAACTATTTATAATAATAATAATAATAGTTTTTTTATCTATTTTTTTATTTATTTATTAGTTAGAAACTATCATCTTCAAATAAATTTTAACTATATCTTCTTATAAAAAAAATCTAGAAAATATTGTTAGAAAAATCAAGTCACTTTTATTTTATTTTTTTTTCTTATTTGAGAATTATATCACTACCACAATGCTAGCAAATTGCAGGCAAAACCTTAGCATATGCCCTGCATAATGCTGGCACGCGTAGTGCAAAAGCGCGTCGTTTGGGCTGGGCTCGACAAACATTAAGCAAATTGATGTTACAAAGCCGGGGTACAGAACCGCCAGGCACGCGTCATGAATGCTGTCATTTCGTCGACATTTTGCCGAGTCAATGTTATCTGTTGTTAGTCAAAGTGTTAGTGGGTCCACCGAGTTGTTGGTGGCGTAAAGATTAAAAAAAATTGCCAAAAGCCGCCAGGAATGTTTCTGGTAGCCGCATTGAAATTTATATACTAGAATATTCGTAAATGTAAGTTAAATTATTCGACATTAGGTTTTTACTTATTAATTTGGAGGATGCTATGTCAGGTTTATTTACGAGTTTATTGATCAACAAGCTAGATCTGCCCAAATTCTCCGGTCGATTTTATAATTGGGGGAGTTTTTGTGACTTGTACACATTATTAGTATGCAACGAGTTAGTGAAGGATGTAGTGACTAACAACGCAAATTTCACCTCTACCTTGGAAACGCTCAATAACCGATTTTATAACCAGTGCATAATGGTAAATAATCACCTTCATGCGGTCATGAACTTACGGCGGACGAAGCGCAGCGCATGGTACACGCTTTGAGTAACTTAAATATGCTTGCACAATCTTGTGATTTTATGCTCGTCTGTTTAATCTCGAATAGCCTTATGATACAGAATTGCATATAGTTGGGAATCCGAATTAAGCGCGTCTGATCAGATTATCGTTGATCACGCCGTCGCGGATAATACGATGTCGCTCCGTTTTTGGCGAAACGCGCTGGAGCTCTGAACGCTATAATTACTGATTCTCATAATAAATCGAGAACTTTAACAAAAGATAATTAAATTATTTTACTCTAGTCACAGGCAATCGCATAGAAAATCAATCATCAAAATTTGCTCCTATCGAGCCGAATCGGATTTACTGCGTAATTGTCATCCATATGCCGTGAACAATATCATTCCTTACTAGACCGCTCAGAAGTACCGTCGCTCGATCGATGTCATGATTTCTAATGAGCTCACATCGCGGATCCACTTTTTTATTTATATCACTCTATCGCGGTCATCTTAGAAGTATATGTATATAGCTAATTATTTAAGTCTGGCTAAAAGTGGTGGCCCTCACGTAAATTGACCGCACAAAATCCCGTATTTGGATGGGTAATTTGTGGAACAATTGAGCGAGTCGCGAAACAGCTGACGAACGATGAATATGGTCACTGCAAACTTGGGAATTTAAAGAAGCGCCGTTGCACATCAAGGAATTACAGCCCGATGAAGAGGCAAGTGAAAATTTACTCCGTGAAATGCGCAGCTGCTACAAAGATGGAAGGTACACCGTACCTTTGCAATCGGAACCACGGAACGTAAAATAACTCTGGATTCGTAAAATATTCTTAAAATTTTAAAATTTACCGCGGGCCCCGAAGCTAGCATCCACAGAAACTTTATAGAATTTATGAAAACTTACGAATAGCTTTGGCATATTTGTCCCTCTTTCAGAAATGATTAATCCCAAAACGTGATATCTGCCTCATTATGGAGATATGTAAAGCTCTTCAACCCAATGGAAGTTACGTATAGTTTTCAATGTATCGCGCCACACGTACAATCAACATTCGTTAAATACATTTATATTGCCTGATCCGGTACTACAGCATAACTTGTGTGACATTGTTACATGTCACTTAGAAATAAAATAGCGAGACAAGGTATAGTATATCACCTGTCAAGCTTACTATGCGAAGTAAGCGTGCTATACATACCAATTAAGTCCTAATAGACACGCATATGCAAATGTGTGAAACCGATATAGGCTTACAGTGTGTAGTAAGCAGGAGAACCCGAAGCAAAGGAGATGCGACTCCTGACTGCGCACAATTGCACACACACACACACTGCTCCGTTGATCCAGCATCCTAATGCCTTCTCCAGCACCAGGAATGACCCGTACCATATTCCCAGGTCCCATCTAGCCTTGAATGCCCTCTCCAGCACCCAAGAGAAGCCTCCGATGTTGAGCAGCCCAGGTGAAGATTCCAGGCCTTGGAATGAGTGTAGCGCCCTTGCTCTCAAGCAACGGCGTACTGCCAACCAGAGTACCTGAAACGGTAATTAATTACCAAGTTGGTCGACTACTAAGGAACGAGGATGGAGAAGCTATAACCAGGCATAGCTTCTCCCAGGTATGTCAGCAGGACCAAAAGGAAAGGAGTTGACAGGTCTAAATTGAGGTTATGGCAGGCACAACTAAACATCTATATAGTGCCCAAGGAAAGCAGATAAATTACCTCGGCGGCACTTCGAAGGACGACGACGATTCACCGCCGCCTGGCTCCGCTCACTGAGGGCTGTTATGAGGCGCCGATGTGCTCCAGCTGTCCGGACACTCCGAGCCGAAGATTCTGTATTGACAATATACGGCACCTGCAATAAAGAAACTCGAGGGGCTCGATTTAGCTTAAAATCAAGGTAACACGGAACGATTTTAAAGCTTACCTCGCAGATGGTCTTCTCAGCAGGGCCGCAATTACTCGATCGCTATCCAGCACCAAAAGAAGTCAACGTCGTAGACGACATCTCCGTCGAGGCAGCGAAACCATGGCCCGAGCGGCCAGTACGAACCGAGCCGAGCGCGCACGACTGGAGACGCGAGGGTAGGCGCGCCTGCGCAATACGCAGAGGAGAAACTCTCGCTTCGTGCGTGCCGATAATCGACAGACTGCGACCGACCACCAACCTTGTAAGACGCAAATACCGCAATTTTAAAGGCTACGTGTGAGTCCGAGGGATCCAGGAGACGAGCGTTCAGGTGAGCCGTGCTCCTTCCTCCCAAATCCAGCTTCCTCAAGGTGTGTGTGCGCGACGCGTAGTTAGGTGCGGGACGGCCCGCAATCACGCGAACGCGTCCAACGTGACTGGCATTTTTGAACGGCAAAGCTGCTGCTTTGCCGTGTAATACACGAGAGCATATTAAGTGCAATATACCTGCAATCGTTTAATTAGTTCTTTTGTTTTATTCGTGACTCCACCCTAATCCCCAGTGGACACGTCACACTTGTTTAATTGGCACAAGTATCAGTACGTTTTAAAAGCCAACCAAGTAAAAGTATTTAGACAAATTAGAATGCGCTCATCTGATAAGGATAATCAATGCATTTTATGATTACCTCGACCCGAGGATCCATCCGCGGAATAGCGTCTCGTGATGGTCATTAATGGCATCGCAAGCGTCATGTATCTCACAACTCGGGCATTAACCCAATTAGTTAACAATGAGAGAGATTGCTATCCTCTAGGCACTCAATGTTTTTAGAATAATAAATACGTGGACAATTGCTTCTGGGGCGCCGATGAATTAGAAACCGTAATCAAATAGCGCGATGAACTCGTAAAATTACTTGCCTCCACCGGAATTGAACTCGACAAGTGGGATGCAAACCACCGCGAGCTTTTACCTAAGTGGTCAGAGTTTACCGACCAACCGAAAGAAATTATAGTAAGAAGTAGCTGGTTAAAACATTAGGAATTTATTGGAATTCGTACACTAATGAATTCGATTACGTATCAGCTGAGCGAGCATCAACAAGTCTCACCATTTTATCTTTTATCTAGCAACTTATCGACCCACTCGGGAGACTTGCCCCCATAAGAGTAACCGATAAAGTGATTATGCAAGATTATTGATACTAATTAGAGTACTTTCCCCGTCTTGCGATCAATCGGTTATTGGAATTCACAAAATTGATGGGTTGGCGGATTGGCCATGTAACTGCGATATGTAGACGAGAATAGACGTGTTCAAGTATCATTATTAAGCGCGAAGGAAATTTGTTTAGTTAAACATTATTTCACTTAGTAAGTAAATAAAATTTTAATAATTTTAACATTTTGGATTATAATCTTTTTCTCGAAAATTAGTTCATAAAATATTTTGAAATTTTTACAGCATAATGCTATTATTATGTTCTATAACCATGATTTTTCAGTGCATTTTATAAATTATTTTCATATGATTGATATGAGCAATTAAATATTTTTTACAAAAATATATAATCCTTAATAATTTAGCTAATAGTAAATATGTATAACCGATGATATATGAGTAACCGATAAAGTGATTATGCAAGATTATTGATACTAATTAGAGTACTTTCCCCGTCTTGCGATCAATCGGTTATTGGAATTCACAAAATTGATGGGTTGGCGGATTGGCCATGTAACTGCGATATGTAGACGAGAATAGACGTGTTCAAGTATCATTATTAAGCGCGAAGATGAAAGTCGAACCAGTGAAAACTTTAAGCCTTCCTAATTGGGAATCTGCGGAAATGTGTTGTTGGTCAAACTTATTTTTCATATCCAGAGTCGTTAAGAAACCTTCGTTGCGATTATGTGCCATATATTCAGACCGAATTACCTTCCTCACCTGTCACCTTCCTCGTTCCGATCAACAAATCAAAAATTTTAAATCTTTCTCGACGCGGGAAACATGGATTTTAACAGATAGATAGATATATAGATAGCTGTGACCTCAGGTAGCTGTGGCTTCAAACTATTGTGTGTACACACAAAATTGCATGCTCGAGTCGATCCAAATGAATTTGAATTATTAACTCGATTTTGAACTTCACATAGTTTTATCACTGTTGTACTATAAAGGCCGTTAAGAATTCACGCTGATTAAGATAAAATTCCCTACGTGTACATCCTATTTAACGTAGTCGAAATTGTCTGACTTGTAAAACCGTGAGCCGGGTAGTGCAGGCCTTCACGTTCAGCACCGAGTTGAAATTATTGCAATGTAGACCATATGAATTGAATTGTTTAAACATATGCTCGGTTGATTTACGTGTGTTTTTTGATTAATTCGTTAGTTACTTTGATTAATGTATTAATTATTGTCGACAACTAAATTAATTGAATTGCAATTAATTTCAATTAATAAATTATTGTGTTTGACAACAATTTAGATAATTTTTTCGGATTTTCTTCGTTTTTTTTGTTTTTATCTGGAAGAAATCCAACGTTTATTTAAGAGAGTTGAAGCTCGGTCGATCGAGAGTTTCTTGCAATTGGCGTTGGACGCCGAGCAAACACTCGAGCGAGAAAAGTTATATCGGCCGCCTCCCGCAGAAGAAGACTTGATGCTACCTGAATTAGCATATAAGTCGCGGAATAAGAAGCGGCCGAACGCTAAACCAAAAGTAGCAAGCGTGGCCAAGGAAATGAGTGAACCGACTCAACCAGATCTTTTGGAACGGTTCACGAAGATTCTTGAGGAGACGCTAGTATCCGTTAAGACGAGTTGCCATACAGCTGGGGTGAGAGGCAAGATTGATGTCTCTCAAAGCAAGAAGACCCACAGATCACCTCCTCGGTTCAAATGGAGACAGAGGAAGGGTAGTCGTAAGAGTCCTGATCGACAGTCATCGAATGGCCATACGTCAAGAAACGACGAGAAGTTAAATGCCGGTGATAAGGAGAAGCGTAAAGATGTTGTCCCCAAGCCTATAGCCTGCAATACATGTGGCAAATTGGGCTATACAATTAGGACGTGTCCTGATTGTGCAAAAAACGCACGGGGAAGCGGCTAGAGGGGACAGCCGCTGGTCCCGAGGTTGAGGGAGTCCCCGGAGAAGCGGTCGTAATCCTGAAATCTCGAGGCAGTCAAGCTGCAGAGATGAGTCAAGAAGATCTGACGATAAATGACCCCAAAGAAGTTAGGACGGATCCGGTTACGAGTAAAATTTTAAAAATTACTCCGAAACCGAACCAGCGAGTTTATAGTCCAGAAGATGAGACGTGCTGGTGGTGTCAAATCGATATCGGTGGATACCGGATCCGAGCGTTGTTTGATCCAGGTGCATCAACAACGGTCATGGGTTTGAACGGTTTGCAGTTGGCGACCGCTCTTGGCAGATACATTCTCGATAAGCAAGCGGGTAGTGCTAAGCTTGCAGATGGTAGCACACACCAGTTGTGTGGACATGTCATGCTACCTTTTACCATTGGTAAAGACACGCGAGATATACGGGTCGCAATTATGCCAAATTTAGATGCGGAATGCTATTTAGGAGTGAATTTCATTCGAGCATTCCGAGCAGTTCTTGACCCAGACTCCGACTGTTTATACTTCAAAGGGTCATCACAATTATTACAGCTGGAAGTGGCAAGTATTGAGAGTGGACACGCTTCGCTGTCGTCAGCGGGTGTGGCCGACGCGACAGAAGATGAGCGCCGACAACTGCGTGAACTTCTGGATCAAGTGCTGTCCAGTACTTTGCCAAATATCGGCCGATCATACGATGTTGAACATGTTATCGACGTCGGTTCGGCGCGGCCGATCAAACAAAGGTATTATCCCGTCTCGGACAAGATTCGAGAGGAGATGCATCGACAAGTTCGAGAGATGCTTGAGACAGGCGTTATAGAACCGTCTAGTAGCGGTTGGTCCAGTTTAGTGGTGATGGCTAAGAAGGGCGAAAATGAAAGACGTTTTTGCATTGATTTCAGGAAGGTTAACGCTTTGACCAAACCTGATGCGTATCCTTTGCCGTTTATGCAGGATATTTTGCGCAAACTCAAGAGAGCCCGATATATATCTACGATAGATATGAACTGCGCCTATCACCAAATACCTCTGCAAATGGAATCGCGCTGGCGCGACGTTTCAACGTATGATAGACCAGGTGATTGGACCTGCTCTCGAACCGAATGCTTACTCTTATCTTGACGATATCATTGTCGTGACGGAGACCTTCGAAGAGCACAAACTGTTGCTAAAGGAGGTGTTGACTCGTTTGACTGAAGCCGGTTTATCGGTAAACCGAGAGAAATGTGTTTTCTGTCAACCCGAAGTGAGATACTTGGGTGTGCGGGTCAATCGCGATGGGATAAGACCCGATCCAGCTAAGACGGAGCCGATTCAAGAATATCCGGCTCCCCGAAATCTCAAGCAGCTGAGACGATTCCTCGGGATAGCATATTGGTACAGACAATTTATACCCGACTTTGCTACGATAGCGGAGCCTTTAACACGTCTTACAAAGAAAGACCAAAAGTATGAATGGCTCCAAGAACAAGAAAGTGCATTTCAGCGACTCAAAGCGCTGTTGATGACTGCACCCGTTCTACAGACTCCTGACGAGAATGGCGATTATACCATTCAAACAGATGCTAGTGACACCGGTATCGGTGCAGTACTAACACAGGTCGTTGATACTCTCGCCAGCAGAACGCAACTATAGCGTCTCAGAACGGGAATGCTTGGCCGTAGTATGGGCAATCTGAAAATTTCGACAATATATTGAGGGTTACCAGTTTAAGGTTATAATTGATCATAGTAGTCTTCGTTGGCTGTGCAATATACACAATCCAACGCGTCGGCTCGCCAGATGGGCATTAGAACTCCAGTCTCATAATTTTACAATTGAGTACAGGAAAGGATCTCTAAACTATATCCCCGATGCACTTTCTCGCATGTATGAAAAAGACGAGCCGGCCATCGCTTCAGTTTCTTGGAGCCAAACTACAAAAGATCCTTGGTACCTCTCATGGCTGAAAGACGCAACAGAGCGACCGAGAGATTTTCCGGAATGGAAGATAATAGGTGACAATTTGTATTCGTATCGCGTCGATAACGAGTTAGACGAGGTGATGGAGGATCAAGACGCTTGGAAGCTGGTTGTACGAGAGGAGCATAGGCAAGCCTTACTCCGTGAGTGCCATGACGATCCGACTGCTGGACACTTAGGTAGGGAAAAGACATTTGCTAGAGAGGCTAACATGTATTATTGGCCGCGGTACTACGCCGAAGTCGGAGAATATGTACGCAAATGTCAGGTCTGCCAACAGTGTAAGGTGGAGCAACGTCCTCCTATGGGTTTGATGGGTAGACGCGTGATAGAGAAACCATGGCAAGTTGTAGCAGGTGACGTCACTGGCCCACTTCCGCGGTCACATGGTTACGAATACATATTGGTCTTTCAGAATTTGTTTACGCGCTGGATCGAGGCGGTCCCGATTCGGAAAGCTAATACTAGGACCATCGTAAAAGAGTTGCATGAGCGAGTCATCACACGTTATGGTACCCCAGAGGTGTTTCTGTCCGACAACGAACTGAGTTTAAAAATAAACTCGTGGATTACTACTTAGTGGAACGAGGGATTTTCCGTACGACGATTCCTCCTTACCATGCTCAGGCTAATCCTGTTGAACGTGCTAATAGGACGTTGAAGACAATGATCGCGTCCTATATCACAGAAAAGCACAACACATGGGATGAGAAACTCCCCGACTTGGTATTCGCTCTAAATACAGCAATACAAAGCTCGACAGGATGGAGCCCAGCCATGTTAAACTATGGCCGGCAACCCGAGCCACCCGGTACAGCTCGTAGAGCGCAAGACGAGCTGGTTCAACAACGTGTGGAATATCAACGTTTACTTGAGTGGAGTGATCGGCTGTCAAGATTACCTGAGCTTTACAAGAAAGCATCGGTCAATGCGAGTAAAGCTCATGAAAGGCAAGTCGGTTACTACAGTGCCGGGCGAAGAGCTGCATCTTTTGAAGTTGGAAACCTAGTGTGGAAGAAGAATCGGGTCCTTTCATCTAGTGCTCAAGGTATTTCGGCCAAGTTATCCCCGAAATACGTTGGCCCATACCTGGTAGTTTATAGCTACGGCCCAAATACCGTCAAGACACAGGATGCCCGAGGTAACGAAGAGAAATGTCACGTACAGTATCTCAAACCGTACTTATCCGAAGATCACGGAGATGAGTACGGAGAAGTAGACGACATCGAGATCGGTCAACCTACGCTGGAAGAGGAACCTGATAATACAGTTCCTGTGAGCGAAGACGTCTCGAACGGCGAGACACAAGCGAGCGAAGTTCCATGCGAGGAACATGGCGGCAATCCGACCGAGAACGCGCCCCTATTAAACGAAGTAGAGGTAGGCCGCGCAAACATGCTAGAGTCGTTGCTATACCGCGAAACCGAGCGAATGTTGTCTCTAATATAAGTCACCGTGGACAAGTTAAACGTGGTAGAGGTCGACCACGAGGTATGACAAAGCGTTAGTTAGTTAAGTTAGGCTAATCGAATTTACTATGAGATTGGAATGACCCTGACAATTGGTATCTGTTTGTTTAGATGCTGATCCAGTTCGACAGCGAACAGCTGGAGCTGTTGGTGTCCCGCCTCATCCAGAGTGGCATCAACGAGCCACAGACGCTTGAGCTCCTCAATGGAATCACCACGGCCGTGGACCAGGCCGTGAGAGACGAGGAGGAGGAGCGACGGCGGAGGCAGGAGGACCGAGACGCGGTGGTGATAGTGGAGGATGGGCCGGATGGAGTACCCGTCCATCCATCGAGCGGCCTGGTAGTCGAGCCGGAGTTACCCCAGGCTACAGGCCCGATCCCCGTAAGTCCACCGCCGCCCAGAGTCAGGGCTGAACAAGGGCCCAGGGACCCGGAGGTCCGGCTCCTCAACCAACTCCAGGAGGATCCAGAGGAGTATGTTCCCCTTCGACGTCCAGGAATGAGTACTCCGGATCCGAGCGAGGCTTCGACGTCTCAATCTGGTCCAACCCCGCAGGAATTATCGGAGGACGGGGAAGAGGCGTGGCGTATCGTGTTGGAGGCGTTGACAAAGGACCGTGAGTCCTTCAAGGCCACGTCGATCGCCGAAAAGCACGCCTTCGCCTTGTTCGATCAGTTCAAGGCGAAATTCCCCGAAGCCTCCGATAAAAGCGATCCTTGGGAGGCCATGATTGAACACCGTAAGGCGGAACGCCAAACGGTATCGACCATGAGGGCGGATCGGAGAGAGAGAGAGCGGCAGTAGCCGCTCGTGCCGAGGAACGGCAGAGGCGAGAAGAAGCCGCTCGGAGGGCCCACGAGGATCGGATTAGACTCGAGGAAGAGGCCAAGGAGGCACAACGCCGATTAGCCAGAGCTTGTGAGGAGGAAGAATGTGCTCAGGCTAATCTGGAAGGGAAAACTCTATGGCCGAAGAGAGGGTCTGACCCGAGATGCTCCATATGTAGGGATTGGGGGGTCCTCGATCCGGAGGACTGTCCAAAGAGATCCAAACACAAGGAGATCCGGCGTCAGAAGAAGGAGAGGTACCGCGAGAACCAGCAAAAACGGCAGGGGTAGATTTAGAGCGGTACCCGTTGTAAATATTGTACATAGTTGTACTTAATAGATTGAAATATATTTTCCTACTCCTAATGTAGTTCTTTTGAGTGAGTTCATTCTTTGTCATACCCGAGTCGTTATATCCTATCCTTCATTCGTATTTCTGGTACAGATACCACATATCCAGTATGCGGAATCTGGCAGGGGGATGTAACGGTAAGTGATATTCACTCACCATTATACGAGTTAGGTAGGTAGATAGTAAACACGAGCGCTATATATAGATATAGGTATAGCCAACGACTCGAACGGCTGATACCCGCGCAATGATAGAGAAAATTCGGGAGAGAGTCGCGCGCACAGGACTACCGAGTTAGAACAGAGATCGCGACAACACGTGTGTCAAGACGCACCGTACTTACTTGACCGTTATATCCGTGAAGTGTTTTTCCGGTGTATTTTTGTGCAGTTATTTGTACAGACGCACGAGACGGATTGATCGGAGGTCGAGGGATTCTCCCACCGACATTTCCAATCTAGCGGAAAAGAGATAGCGAGAGAGAGGAAGCACTTCGTTATTTTGTACTCGTGAACCGAAGAAAAGAGATAAAGTAAGTGGTACCACTTTTCGCGCGAATAATTATTATCGTGTATTAAATATTTTATTTAACGCGGTCGTACGATTATTATTAAGATAGTTAATTCGCGTACCCCTTTCCCCTCTCATGTTGAGTCGACGTTTACGACTCAACCTTCGTGTGTATAAAGGCCTCAACCATAATAAATGTTATTATATCTAATTATTTATTTTTATCTCAATAAATCTGATAATCGTTAATCTATTTCAAATCACGTTGATTTGTAGTTTTAGAACCGGCGTATATATTAGTTCCTCCGGCTTCCTTCGAGTCGTATTTTAATATACGAATTCTCGCGAACTCACATTCGATTTTCTGTCCGCGGTCCATTTCAGGAAAGATTAACATTGTTTTTTCTGTTGTTGTTGAAAATCGAAATTCGATTTCCATACAACTTTAACGGCAAGTGTGCGGACAGGAAATCGCAGCCGCTGCGTGGGAAATATTTTGTAAACATCATATATATAGCCGTATATTTGGTGCAATCATCGACTACGTGATATCTAGTTGGCGAGACTATACAGGTTTGTTCGCCACGGACTACATATATGTAGGACGGACGACTCGATAATTTTACCCTGGGCAAGCACACCGTTACAATGTATCTAACACTTTTATTACAATAATTCCATAAATAATAACTATTTTAATAATTAATTATGTAAAAAATTTTACACTATTAATTATTAAAATAATTATTATTTATTGAATTTTTGTATATATATATTTTATGTATTATGTTTATATTTATGTTTATATTTACAGAAGTGTTAAATATTTTTATATTAAACATTTTTTTAATTTATAATAAAAAATATATATTAAAATTTATAAATTACTTAAATATATATAAATAATTAATTGAATAAAAAAGTATATTTCACACGACCTTTCTAATGTGTATTAAAATATTTAAATATGTTTTTATTTATACTTTATAACGGTACGCGAGTTACCGATCAGGTGAGTAACCGAAAAGAATATCGAGATTGATGCGCGCGCAGGGAACGCGCGCGAGTATCGTACGCGGGGAGAGTAACGAGAGAGAGTTCGCGCGCGATCGGCAACAACATCGTGTTGACAACTGCCGAGAGATTTCTAACGGAAAATCAGAGCAAAAAGACTGGTGCATTTAGTGTGTGGGTGTGAGGTTTTCTCCCCACCAACCTCCACGTCGGCGTGCAGAGCAGTACGTCTCATGGGCAGTGAGAAAAGGAAGCCAAGAGTCGATAAGCACGAGGACAAGCTATCTCTCCTTTGCCCAGTCGTTTCCCGCCGAGGCGCGATATTTAGACAAGCGGTAAGTGGTGCACCACGTTTAGACCCGCGTGTCTACTTAATATTTCGCGTCCCGATTTACCTGGTACGCTCCAGGTGAGGAAGCGTTCCTCCTTTTCCCCCACTCGTGACAATACCCGCACGGATAGACAGGTCGGTGGTTCGCGGGAGCCACTTCACGAGAGAAGGCGCGCTTGACGTAGGAAGCTTCTACGTCAAAGCTCTCTACGTCAGAGATACATACGTCACGCGGTGTGACGTATGCCATCAGGTTAAGCAGCCGATCATATCCGGATCGGTTGCTCGTAATCGACAGTTAAATAGATTTTAACTGATTCTTTTCGCGCTGACTTTGGGGGTAGTCATCGGTACGACTCCCCGTCAATTGTTTAAGTTAAATTATAGTTAATTTGTTAATATTTAATTGTTTAGTTAATAAATTTTCTCGGCGAGACAATCTTGCTCGCCGATTAACGTAAAATATCGATTGTTGATAGTGTTTACCGGTTACTGTCCTATCCTACGAATACCGCCCTCTCCGGTGTTTATTCTAGTTGGCAATTTTGGGCATAGGGCCCAACACACGGTATCTAAGTCAAACGAGGTGTTTGACGTTGTTAACTGCATTGCACGGGGATCAAAGGGATTCCCGGCCGCATCGTGGGACTGCACACTTAAGGTTGGTAAGTTGGGACAAATTGGGCCTAACCGTGGGCCTTACATATCCCCAGTACCCACCCCGTTACAACTTGTTATTTATAAACTTATTTATTTTTATGATTAGAAAAATAAATATTACAGTAGGTATTTACAATTTATTTATTATTTAATAATAAATTCACAATTCAACAATTATTTGTAAATTAACAAATTTCAATTAAGAAATTGACATTATGAGTTTATTTATGTATTTATAATATTTATTTATAAATTCATCGTTGACTTGTTAATAAATTTTTCGGTCAGATGCACAGATTTAAAATTGCAGTACATAGTTGACTGTATTATATTATGTTATAACGTTTTTTTTAGCAGGTCGTTTTGGGTAGAATCTAATTAATTTTTTTTCTTGTATAATATTTTTTTCAGGTCAACGTTTAAATATTTTTTGCAGTAACTTATGTTTATTTTTTTTTATATTTTCTTTTTGAGGGTATCGTGTACGTATATATGGAGCAATTAATTAATTATTTTTTTTGTAATATTTTTTCAGGTCAGCGAGTTAAAATTATTAGTTTATTTTCAGCAAATAGTGCGAAGTTTTCGGCAGAATGTAATTAATTTTTTTATAATATTTTCTTTTGTAGGTCATCGGAGGAATTAATTTTTTTGTTATTTTTATTTTTTTTTTTGCAGGTCAACGTTTGTTGTCTTCGATAGTAACTAATTTTTTTTTTATAATATTTTCTTTTTTAGGTTATCGGAGGAATTAATTTATTCTTTTTTATTTTTATTTTTAATATTTTTTTGCAGGTCAACGTTTGTCGTCTTCGACAGTAACTAATTTTTTTTTTTATAATATTTTCTTTTTTAGGTCATCGGAGGAATTAATTTATTCTTTTTTATTTTTATTTTTAATATTTTTTGCAGGTTAACGTCTGTATATCCTCGGCAGTAATTAATTTTTTTTTTATATTTTCTTTTTTAGGTCATCGGAGCAATTAATTTATTTTTTTTTATTTTTATTTTTTTTCAGGTCGGCGATTCATCTTTATTTTCTGAAAATACTATCTTTATTTGTTTTACAGGTTGGCTGTATTGGCAGTTAATAATTTATTATATTTTATTAATTTTTAAGTTTATTAGTCTGTTTAGCATTTTCTATATCAGATCCTTTTTTATAATTGTTTTTTGGTAACTAATACATAATTATTTTATAATGGTATATGATAAGCCTTCGTTTAAAAGAAAAAGAGAAGGAGATACAGAAAATGGTAAACAGACAATGAAATTAAAATGCGTATCTTGGCAACCAGATTGGTTACGAGATGACGCATTAAAAGATTGGTTACAAAAGGACCCTGTTGGAGTGGTGGAGTAAAAAATACAGTGTGAGTTCTTAGTAATAATATAATATAATGTAATAATAGAGTGGCAAAAGCCTGTCGGCACGTCCGACTACATCGGAGTCTTGGCGTAGAGTAGTGTACATAATAGGCGCTTAGAGTATAGACGCAAGACATGCCCGGTACGCTTGCTCTCGCGTGAGCTCGTATGATTGCACAAAATCGTTGTAAACCAATAGATGGCGTGACGTGTACCATTTCGGAGTAATATAACGATCATAAATATTTACATATTACAGCACGCCTCCTAAATTTTATGATCGTTATTTCATACAAACATTATCTACTTTTCGCAATTTATAACAATCTTAACGCTTGTCTGTTTTTCAAAAACATGATTTTATCTAGACTTTTAGTCAGCATATCTGCTAAGTTTGAATTTGAATCTATTTTTACAATGTTGATAATTCCGTTTTCATAATTTTCATTTATGAAATGTATGACGTAGCGTTTTCTATCGAAATGATAGAATTCTCGGAACGCTAGTCACGGATAATATTAGTTATATTTGTTATTAATAATTTGTTTATCCTCAACACCGATTATTCATAAAATAATACAAACCTTGTTCAGCTTCAATTTATTCTAATCCAGGTCTAGGAAACTAATTACGTAATTAAATTTTCAAATACCGGCAATCGGTAGAGCTAATACTCCTACCTACACGTGGTTCGGCTCCGCCAACGAGAAAATGGCGGGCTGCTGATTTTATCGTGGACGGGGAAGTATCAATAGATATATGTACAGGTATTAGGAAAAAATATAATGTTTATTAGATTTCACACTTCGCTATATATACATAGGTATTCTCGCCGACTTACATAATTACAAAAAAATTATAATCTTTATATCCGTCACATCAACCTTTCCATCAGTTATAATTCGTATTCCCCTTTAATATTACTAACGACTTAACCCGAGATTCACGTAGCCTATCTAATTATGATGTGTATTGCGATACACAGAGAAACTCAATAAATATTATATTGTTTATCACGATTAATCACGAGATTTCCATCATCGATTTATCAGAGTAATCCAAAATAAAGAACCGAAAACCGCGCGAAAAGATCCGGGTGTCGACGCTTCACGCACTCCCGATTTAATAATTTTAATAAAATAATATAGAAAAAATATGGCCGGCGCACAGTACACTTACCGCACGCGAGCTTCAACTCTTTCGTCTCGTCTCAATAATCCCTTTCCAATACTTCTCCAATAATTTTCCAAAATCTCCTCAAAATCTCAACAATAATATTTCCTCAAAATACGGATAATTGTTCCTCCAAATTATAGGTAATATTAGCAATCGTAATTAATCCTTCTCAATAATTAACTCGGCAATATTATATTCAAATACTAGATTTTTACAATATATATGCTTCTCTTTTCACAGTTCGGCAGATACTAATTATTTCCGGCTTCTTGCCGGTTTCATCCCTTTAATTGCCGATTCGCGGCGCTAGTTTCCCTCATTTCCGTCATTTTAAACCATTTATCTGTTGACTACGTCATTAGGATACTATATAGCCGTCGACGCTACTGCCACCTATTACGGAGTTCGCAGTGTTAAATTAATACAACGATTGTGCAATACTATTGTAAGATTTATTTATCATCTGAAGCGGGATACATTTCTTCGACCATATTATGAAAAATTGGGATGGTTGTCTTTGGCAGATCGTCGTAGATATTTTTTGGGGATTAGCATGTACAAGCTCCTTGCTACTCACAAACCTCATTACCTGTTTGATCTGCTTACTATTAATAACGATGACTGTAGAAGGTCCGGTCGCATAAACTCATTATTCATTATCCCGACTGCAACAAGGGATAGTTATAAAATGTCATTCTCTATTCAAAGTATGTTGTTATGGGAAAGTATCCCTGCCAGCACAAAACGTCTTAAATACGTTATCAGACGTTTTTAAAACGTTTAAAACGCTTAAAAACGTTTTAAAAACGTCTTCGAGGCGGACAGTGCTATTAGGGATACCAGCCAGTATTAGAGATAGTAGTTTGGCTATTTTTAAAAAAACCTTTCGCAACCATTTGATACACAATTCAATTTAATTGATATTACTGTTGATTTCGAACCTTACGCATGTGATATTAAAAGGCCTCAAATTAGTGCAAATATTGAAGCTTAAATTATAATTGTTACGTTATTAATTTAATTAATGCTAATTTTATTATTTTATTAATTTTATTTTATCTTGATTCTTCTTTATTATTCTTTTCGTTTCATATTGCCAACAGTAATTATTCACTATGTAATTTATTTCTGTCTATACAATTATACCGTTTTATGCTATAAACTGATAATGATAAACTTATAATGATAATGATAATGACAATGTTAATTTGAAACATTCCAGATATACGTCAAATTGTATAGCGAATCATAGATGTAAAATTAGATTTATATTACGTTGATCCAAGTATCTGTATGTTTATATGTTTAATATATTTTTTGTATTACTAATGAAATTGCCATTCGGTCTTTATGACCTTGGCAAAAATAAATTCCAGTTATCAATCAATCAATCTCTCTCTCTCTCTCTCTCTCTCTCTCGTGACAAAAAACGGTCAAAACGATGACTTGTTGTGTCCGCTCACGGCCGTGTTCCCGAGCTCTCTGCTTCATCCTGCGAGAGCGCTGCGCGCATGCGTCGCGACAGTTTCCGTGCCGTGCGAGCGCGGCCTTATAGCGAGAGCGGCTTGATGTTGTTGTCGGCGTTCTGCTTAGCTGTTCGGTCGAGACAACGACAACGAGGACGAGTTGGCGACGACGAGGGCTGCTGTTGTGTGGTAATTATTACCTCGTTCCTTTTTTGTTTATCGACTAATAGGTCGCTGAGTTGGTTTCAGGTGGACGGCGAACATTACTGCCGTGGTTTACGGGTCGTGGCTGCTCGGCGTATGCGAGTACGTGTCGCTTTCTCTGTCTCTCTCTATCTCGTGGCTTTTTTGGCTGCTGAGACGCATCTTCACGACGTCGGCTTCGGATATTGTTCCTCAGGTCTACAGCGCGGCTACTATTACACGGTAAGGAGTAACTTGGCAGGCGCCTTAATATTTAGTTAGTATATGTGAGCAATGTTTATGCTCACGTAACCTCTAACCTTGGCTCCTATTCCCCTCTACTCCTGTACTCAGCCTTGTGTACTCCTATCTGCTCCTTAGTATTGAAAAACATACTCATTAGCATGCTTCACAGGTTGATCTTCATGTACGAGTTTGTTGCTGCTGTGTGGCTCCTTCAGTATTGAGGCTACTCCGGATATGCTGTTGTGACTGCTACAAGAGCAGTCTTCCTTGGCTTTGGACATCGGTGCCCTGTCTGTACTCCTGCGCTGCCTTCACACTCAGCTGATATCTCCAGGCTCTCCGAATGCTGTTCGCCCTGTACGTGGCCTCTTGGTGGCTAAGTGGTCTTCTCGACTCGTGGGTGGCTGCTGGCTCCGCTTCAATTCCAGCGTACACCTTGTGCTCGGTGTTAGGCGTGTTTTTTATAGGGTTTAGGGGATTATATATAGTGTAATGGGTAGGTAGGAATGTGTGTGCTCGCTTCGCAACATGACAGGCACACTTGCCTTGTCACAATATACATATATATATATGTTTTAGGCTGTGATATTACTTTTAGTTTTACTATTACGTTTAGTTTACGTTGCTTGTGATATCATTTACGTTATTTATTAATATTGAAATTTATAAACCTTATATATTATTTTTTTGTAATTTATAATTAAACATATATCTATCTATCAATCTATCTATCTATCTCTCTATACCTTCGTGAAGGTTGGGGATGCATTGCGCAGAATGGAGGCGAGGTTGCGCAATCAAAACTCGATACTGGCGGAATACAAATCTGTACAGTCTGAATTGTTATCTGAAAATGAACTCTTGAAGCAGCAACTTGAAAATTTGCAGAAAAATTTAATTATCAAACAAAAACTTTTTGAAAATAATATTTTAACATAAATGAGTAATAAATATAAAGCATCTGAGTATTTAAACGTTAATTATAATTTCTGTTGAACTTTTATTATTCTACTATGCCAACGCATTTAAGTGCTACTGGCATGAGAGAGAAGTATATTGTTGCTTATAAATTGTGGTTTAAATTGATAAGCACTCACTAAATATAATGTTAAATGGTTCTATTGCATAAATTAACAAATCTACTCTTGAATGTACTATTACTTTTATTAATCTATTGTTATTTTTTTCTACTTTTATGTTATGGTTTTTACGATTGAGAAATTTACGCTGTCAACTATATAGAAATCGCTAAATAGCGTTAAAATATTTAAATGTATAAGAATAATTGGCAACTGGAGCGTCCGACATTAGGGCTCATTGTTTGGAGCGTGCGTGAACCTCGATCCAGGGTTTACTTGAAGCGGTTAAGAATGGCTATGAGATGTTGCTTCTTGGTCTGTCGGAGGATTTGTGTTTATCGAACACACTGAAAAGTTTGACTGCATTTTCCCCCCATGGTTTGTATATTTTCAAGTGATAAACGATTTTTGAGGGATATTCTAGGTAGGTATGAAAAAAAGGTAAGTAAGTGAAAAAAAGCGCAAATTTTTTTTTCACTTGACACAACTCTAATGTAAGAGTAACGTATAATTCGGTATTTTTTTGAAAAGCTAGTACCTGAAGAGGTCTGTAAATCATGGCATACGAAACGTCTTATAATTGTTTACAAAATTAGATGTGTGTAATTTATTACCTACCTAGAATATCCCTCAAAAATCGTTTATCACTTAAAAACACTGAAAAAAAATAAAGCAGATTTTGCTTGAGAGCCAAGTATTATCTACCGCGGTGACTCCGTTAAATTAGACAAAGGTTTTACTCCTTTAAAAGCCAAACATTTTCTGCTTGGGCCTATCAAGCAATACATACTTGGCATTTAAGAAGAAATAGACCTTAAATATATATATATATATATATATATATATATATATATACAGGGTGATCCAGAAACATAGGTAACATATATTTATATATATATATATATGGGGTATTCCACGTGAAGTGGTCCGATCAAAATTTTAAAATGCACCAAATTTTGGGTACACATTGCCAATGTTTTTCAGAATACAGAAAAAAATTTTTAGGTACTGGAATCTATTTGCTCAAAAGTTATTCTAACCTCAAAAAGTGAATTTTTTCTAGTTTTTTTCAACACCAGCTGGGTTTACCGCTATTTAACTCAAAATCTATCAACTTTTACTATAAAACATTATATATAACATTCGTTGCTAACTATGTCTAGAATTTATCCTTCTGGGTTAGAATTTCTAATCTCAAGGTTAATGACAAATAAACTACATGTCAACATTCAACTTAAAAATAGTGTAAGTGCGCCACAATTGACTTTTTTATCCAAAAGTCTAAAAAAAAGCTTGAAGCAATTCCTTTCAAATGGTCTGTAGCATTTTTGAGGCCTTCAATTCTGTAAAAAGTTATGATAATTTAAAGAAATTCGATATTTTTTTAAAAATTTTAATGGGAATTACCATGTAAATTTTTGTGAATTTTATGTCTCTCTTTAAATTATCATAACTTTTTACAGAATTGAAGGCCTCAAAAATGCTACAGACCATTTGAAAGGAATTGCTTCAAGCTTTTTTTTAGACTTTTGGATAAAAAAGTCAATTGTGGCACACTTACACTATTTTTAAGTTGAATGTTGACATGTAGTTTATTTGTCATTAACCTTGAGATTAGAAATTCTAACCCAGAAGGATAAATTCTAGACATAGTTAGCAACGAATGTTATATATAATGTTTTATAGTAAAAGTTGATAGATTTTGAGTTAAATAGCGGTAAACCCAGCTGGTGTTGAAAAAAACTAGAAAAAATTCACTTTTTGAGGTTAGAATAACTTTTGAGCAAATAGATTCCAGTACCTAAAAATTTTTTTCTGTATTCTGAAAAACATTGGCAATGTGTACCCAAAATTTGGTGCATTTTAAAATTTTGATCGGACCACTTCACGTGGAATACCCCATATATATATATATATATATATATATATATATTCCGGTTCAGGAAATTAATTCGAGAATATTCCCGTCGGAATTTTTAAAAAATATTCGTTAGGCGAGGCGTAATTAATTTTTGAAATGGGCCAATCAGAGGTCGGATTAGAGAAGATAGGTGCGCGGCGTTGCCGCGCAAGACTCATGCAACAGGTGAACGAGCGAAGCGGCCGAGACGCCTGAACATAGCTAATGCGTATAGCAGAAGCGAAGATCGCGAAAGCGAATGAATCGCAAAATATATTTTACGAGATTAAATGTATAAATCAAATGTACAATCAAGAAAATGATTTTTATTTAAGTTTAAATTAGACCGCAGACTAATAAATTCATTACTACTATTATTAATTTACTTACTAAATCTATAATACGCGTGCGTTATAAATATGAGATTATTACAGTTTTTAATCTCATCGTATTTACATTAATTTATTGAAACCTTTATGACGAATTTTAAGACAATAAAATTTTGAATTGAATTAAGTTTTGTGTACAATATAGCCAATAAATACGTTTACCATGGAGATATATCGCTACATATTGGAAATATATTAGTTAATTTTGCAAGTATATTGGCAATAATATTGCTAGTGAAATAATTCCTAGTCCGTTTAAATAAAATTTAGCTCAAGCCTCAATTCACCACTGAAAAAACAATACCACCGTGAGCGCTCTCCGATGTTTGCGCACATCAAATTTTATGTTAGCGGTGTAAGCCCGCCGCGGGCGCTCGCCGACGTTCGCGCTTATTAAATTTTGTGCTCGCGGAGTAAGTCCGCCGCGGACGCTCTCTGACGTCCGCACTGCAAGAGCAAACGTGCTCGAAAAAAGTTACTTCGTTAAAATTACAATTCATTGTGTTTCAGACTTAATAAATATTTTGGAAAACTCGTTCCAAATGTTTAGGATAATAATTCCAATAGTCTGGCTGTTGAATTTAATTGAGTGTTCAATATACAAAATGCCAATAAATAACTACCATAAATTCGCAATATATACGTAACATATGAGCAATAATATTGCTAATAAGTTAATTCCGAGTCCGTGTAAAATAAAATCTAGCTGAACCCTCGATGAAGTTTTATAATAGTCTGGGAATCATCTAGCTATAATATATCTATAATATGTTTACCTTTACCAAATACTTTTAAACTGATTTTTTATAATATATTAGTATATGCTGAACAAATCGATATGATTAAAATTAATTGGATCATATCTTTACTAAAAATCGGTATTATGAGAAATCGTGGATTTATGTCACGCATCTTAGTAATTATTCGGATGACCAAAGAAAGACGTTCATTCACGTTTTCATCCACTTGAGGTAATAAAAGATCATTGATTCTTTAGTAGTATTGACAATTTGGTAAATGTTATAAGTTCTGGAAGACACGAAACATATTGGCGATATATTGATAATACTTTGGCAATATGTTGGCAACATATTGGCAACATATTGGCAATTTTATTGTCTTAAAATTCGTCATAAAGGTTTCAATAAATTAATGTAAAAACGATGAGCTTAAAAACTGTAATAATCTCATATTTATAACGCACGCATATCATAGATTTAGTGAATAAATTAATAATAGTAGTAATGAATTTATTAGTCTGCGGTCTAATTTAAACTTAAATAAAAATCATTTTCTTGATTGTACATTTGATTTATACATTTAATCTCGTAAAATATATTTTGCGATTCATTCGCTTTCGCGATCTTCGCTTCTGCTATACGCATTAGCTATGTTCAGGCGCCTCGGCCGCTTCGCTCGTTCACCTGTTGCACACCTATCTTCTCTAATCCGGCCTCTGATTGGCCCATTTCACAAATTAATTACGCCTTGCCTAATTAATATTTTTTTAAAATTCCGACTGGATTATACTCGAATTAATTTCCTGAACCGGTATATATATATGTTACCTATGTTTCTGAATCACCCTGTATATTAAAATTTTTAGAAAAGGAATAGCACGTAAAGATTTTAAGAAAGTTGAAAGTAAAGACTGTTATTATATGTTTAATTATTGAAGTTAATATTTTTCAAGTGTATAGTCAATAATATAACTCCCATATTTTCTCTACTTATTTATATTATTTTATTACACCTTTTTTATATATTCCATAATAGTTTTCTGCAATTGAAAATATTGAAATCAAAAACACCTTCCAAGAAGGTGTCAAAACCCGCAAGTATTTTGTGTTGACACCTTTTTTATATGTAACTTATACTTAACATTTTATATATATATATATATATATATATATATATATATATATATATATATATATATATATACAGTTTCTACAATTGAAAGTACTGAAATCAAAGCGGCGTAATCGACAAGTATTTTGTATATCTTACCGTAAATTTGTGATTAATTAAACATTTACATATATTTCTTAAACTCCAGAAAAAGTTCTGCAATAGAAAGTACTGAAATCAAAGCGGAATCAACAAGTATTTGAATCTAACTCCCATATTTTCTCTACTTATTTATATTATTTTATTACACCTTTTTTATATATTCCATAATAGTTTTCTGCAATTGAAAATATTGAAATCAAAAACACCTTCCAAGAAGGTGTCAAAACCCGCAAGTATTTTGTGTTGACACCTTTTATATATATATATATATATATATATATATATATATATATACAGTTTCTACAATTGAAAGTACTGAAATCAAAGCGGCGTAATCGACAAGTATTTTGTATATCTTACCGTAAATTTGTGATTAATTAAACATTTACATATATTTCTTAAACTCCAGAAAAAGTTCTGCAATAGAAAGTACTGAAATCAAAGCGGAATCAACAAGTATTTATTTTTTAAAAATACAAATATCTATTAAATTGAAAACAAACATTTTTTCAGAAAAGCATCCTACAAATTTACATTTCAATTCTAGTCCTGTCATGTCCTACAAGCAATAAATAAATAATTTTTTAATAATTTTATTAATTTCTGCAAAACTGATAAAAAATAAATTTCTGACTTTTTTATTCTCTTTAAATACACAATGTCTATCCTTACCGTGTTTTACAGCAATAGATAAACAATTTTATATAATAGTAATAATATTCATTTGTGCAAAATTAATTTCTGCAAAACTAATAAAAAAGTAATTTCTCTTGTGACTGTTGTTTGAGCGTTCTGAAGGAACGAGAAAGTGACAATTCGGCAAAGAGTTGACCGTTATATAGAGTCATAAAAAAAAATGTCTCTTTTCCTTCGGTTCGCTACATACAACGCGGCGCGCTTCGTTTTAGCCTATACTTTCGTATAATAGCAGGGTTGAAGCATCTAGAAAACGTACAACTCAAAAATATAGAGAGCTACCGTGCTTAAACTTTAAAAATTGATTTATCTACCAAAATTAATTAATTTGATTTTTATTCCTTTCTTAAATCCGATTTTTATTGATTTTATCCTTATTTTGAAATGCTGTCTATCTTATATGTAAACAAAAAAACTAATAATAAAATTCGTCGAATGAACCACAAAGTTCTCCTTGTTTCCAAGTGAACCCAAAGTTCTCTTCGACAACTTACTCTGTTTGATACAAGAAAAACTTGCTAAATGAACCACAAAGTTCTCCTTGTTTCCAAGTGAACCCAAAGTTCTCTTTAACAGTTTACTCTATTTACTATGAGAAAAATTGCCCAAATGAACCACAAAGTTCTCCTTGTTTCCAAGTGAACCCAAAGTTCTCTTCGTCAACTTACTCTCTTTGATTATTATTTAATTCTAAATAGGTTGAAATAATAAAATTTGAATTACTTTTTTTTTATTATGTTTTTCTTCTTTAATACTTGGATTTTAATTTTAATATAATATTTTACAATATAGATTGAATTTGAATATAAATGAAAAATTAAGAATTGAAAATAGAAAAATTGAGTGTGAAACACCAAGTTGCCTCTAGTCCGCCTGTGGACTAGATCAACCATAAATTTCTCCACTCGAGGGGTGATCGTATGAATGATGCTGTGGTCCTTGGTGCTGGCCTTTTTATACGGTGACGAGCTCATTTGAACCAATCTGTAAGACAAAGAGCTTCAATTTCGACGAATGAGGATGATCCTTGAATTTTCCTTGCTCGAATTTTCTTAAACGGGAGAAAAGCTGCACCAATTGTAGACCAAGTTAACGCCCACACACGCCTTCCTACATATATGCTCGTTACGTAAGAGAAAGATAAAAAACAGAGTAGGAGAAAATTTTCGGAGCCCTTAAAGTAAAGTAGAGAGGGACAATATTTCCTTCTCTCTCGCACGCTCGCTTTTTCTTAATTTTATAATATTTCTTAATTAAACAATAAATGGTAGATATTTTCAAAATTAGATATAATAATTAAATTCTGTATAAAAAGTTATACATTTACAAATTTGAATGAAAGCTGTATGTTAATTTAATAAAAAGTTATATTATAAAATATACAGATATTCGTTTAACTATTATTTATTGTTGAATTATGGTTGAATCTAATAATCATTTTAAAGTATTAAAAAAAAAATTATATTTATAGAATTTTAATTATTAATTAAAATAGTAAAATTATTATTATTATAAAAGAGAATAAAAGAAAATTTAGGGTATTATATAAAAATATATAATTAACACTATTTTCTATAATAACAAAATATTATAATATAAAAAAAATGGAAATAATATTTAAAATAATATTTTTTTTGGTAAGACTTCTTAACATAGCTTAAAAACGCATAGAAGATGCATCGATGTTCATTCGCATCGAACGCAGGTCAAGCGCCACATCTGGTTACAATTCACTTGACTAGGGTCGAGTTGTAAAGCGAGAGAAGTCTCTCACTCGGTACGCATCGAAGCCGCTCATAAAATTCTTTAATTTTTCCTATATATATATATTCTACATATATTCTAAGTTTTCTTCTTATTATTTTCTATAAAACTTGACGGAGACGTTACACCCCCATACTAAAACGGTTAGTAGTTATCTAAAAAGATAACTATTAATCGATCTCTGAGTTTACAATTATAATAATAAATTTTAAGAGAAAAAAAAAATTACAAAAAATAAAATAATGAAATAAAGATTATTAATCACAACTCAAACAGATTCGTTTACAATTGAAAGAAAGGTTTTTGCTTTGCAACTTCAGTAGGTTTATTTTCTTCATTAACTGCATTAGACGACTGTGGTACATTAATATTCGTTGGTTGAGTTAAAAGTTCTCTACCCAGTTCGACATTGGTTTCTTCTTGTGGTGGTCTTCTCCCTAAGTATATTAATAGATGTGTAACTGAGCTCCAAATTGCTCCTAACAGATAAAGTGACCATCCATACACTGCATGTAAGGCATAGCCCTGAATTAATATGTCTATTATTGTTTTAATAACTTGAAAGATCATAAATATAGCAATGATCCCTGCACTAGCAGTTCCAAATGTTAAGAATTTACTCCACATCCGATCCCAGGTGTTATCAATAATTTTTTCTACGGCTCCATCATTCAACAATTTTACAATTACACCATTTTCATCCATGATGGGATGTCCACGTAATTCTCTTGCTATGTCGTTTAATAATGCTGCTCTTTCTATTGGGAACATTATTCTTTCATTAATATGGCTTAACTCAACATCAGTATAAACTCCTGATTTGGCTAAGTTAACTGGATTTGTATAATTCCAAGTTGTTCTTGTAGTTGGTTTAATAATTGCAGGTTCCTTAGCTTCTGTTGGTCTAGGTAAAATTTTATACTATTCATTATCTACATAATAGAGTGATGGTAAGACTGGATTACAAGGCATTTGAGTACCCGTTGTTTTTAATATTCTCGTTCTTGGAGTAAGAAAATAAGTTTTGTTATTCCTTGATACCTCAAGTTCAGCGTAGCATTGTTTCCCATGAAACATTTTAACTTCTACAGGTACACATTTAACAATATGTACAACTTCTCCGCCTAGGACAGCTAAATATCCGGGTCCTTTCATTAAATTATATGCAAATTCATCTGGTGCTTGAGTTGCGATGGCAAGTGAATTTTTAATAGTTTGTCTTTCTAAATCACACTTCTGTGTAAGAACATCAATGTATAATTGCTTCATTTGAGTTCGTATATGTCGTTCAACATATACAAACTTAGAATTAACATAAGTGAAAATGTCTAAATTAGAAACTGATATTTTTTTATGTTCTGCAAAACTGTTATCTTTATCTGTCTCAAAAATTACTAATTTGGGGTGCTCTGTCTTTACAATAGTATAACCGCAAACGAATTCCTTTCCTTTTGCTGTAAGCGCAAACGTTATATCTTCAGATGCTAATGAATATATAATTTGACTATCACTATTTACATTTATCATTTTACTAGCAAAACCCTCATACAAAATACCATATTTATGAAAATTACATATGTCAGAAGGAACAGAATTCCAATAAGTATTACCCCCTTCGAAATCAATGCAACTTCCATCAGACATACACTTCCAGATCGTAAATGAATAGTATTTGAATCTAATTTAACATTAGCACTTTGTTCAGTTAAAGATATTTTAATCGTACCTTTTACAATAACATTTTCCCATTCGCCATAGGGATCCATATAACCGACTCCATCACATTTACCGTTTTCACCGCTATAACCGGCAAATGTCATAGGTCTAGTGAAAGTAGCATTTGATTTTAACCCTTGTATTATATTTCCATTACCAACATTATACATTCCAAACATATGCATGTCTCGACAAGCTTCGCGACTAACATCTTTTACATATTCTCCGATATCTACAATTTTTACCCATGAATTAAAACCACAATAATATACATTACGTTTTATTTCTACTTTACATTGTATTGCCATAGTTTCGGAATATTCATTTATTTGTAATAATTGAATATATCGCTGAGTAACATTTATAGAATTATTTGGTATATTACACTCGCCTACTTCCCTTAAAGAAAGTGTGGTTATGTTAAGATTTCTCGAACCGCAATCATATCCAATTAACCCATAGGTAGAATGTATAAAAACAAGAAAGGTAAATATAAAATGCATCTGTAAACAAAAAAAATAAAATAACCTATATTAGAATATAATTAACTAACTTATTCGTTATCCGAGTCTTTTTTTCTTCTTTTTTTCTTTTTCATTTTTACTTCGTGATTAATATGTGAAATATGTAGTCGATTTGCGTGTACAATTTTAGGTGTTTTATAAAATAAAATTTTAACATTATTTTTATCAATTATTTCTAAGATTTTATGAGGTCCAGTATAATGATCTCCTATAGGTGAGCTATGAAGCTCGTAAAATATTTCATTCCTTTTTTCTTCAGGTACATATTTCAATATTCCTTTACAAATTATAACCTTAATATTAGTATTTTTAAACACTGATTCTATTAATTCTAAAACTTCTAACCAACTAACATTTTCTATATATTTACTTTTGGCTATACTAAATTCATTAATTTTTTTTACCTGTATTATTTGCTTTAACGTTAATAGTGTATTATAAATTTGTTTTTTAATATAAATTTGAGATTCAGGAGTAGGTCCACGAATGCATAACGCAATTAGATATTTATTATTTATACGCTTATAAGTATTAATAGTACCTACTTCTAAATTTCGTTTCTCTGGTATTTTATTAGCTAAAAGTAACCCTTGAGCTCCTTCGTCACATGGCTTACCACTACTATCTATAAAATAGACTATATTATCACTTCGGAATTGTAATAATTCTTTGGTCTCAACTATGTTATTTGTAATTTGATTTTTATTATTAAAAATTTTATCTATTATATCCTCATCAGATGAAGTTTCATTAAAAGATGATAAATTATTTTCTTTTGAAGCTATTAGCTTATTTTGATTAAAATCTTCATCTGGCGAGGATAATGAACTACTAGAACTATGAATTGATTTACGTATATTATTTTTAACATTTTTTTTAACTCTATTATGACTATCCCGCTTACTAATTTCTGCTTCTACATCACTATTACTATCACTACTCTCTGCATAATTGACTTCTTCTATTTTATTTTTAATTTGATTTTTCTCTTGGTCATTTTTGGTATTTTCAGCCTTTTGTAATAATTTTTGTCTACGAGTTATAACATTAATCTGTTCTGTCATTGGTATATTTCTTGACAATGCGTCAGCGTGAAGATTTTGTTTACCCGGTTTATAAATTATGTTATAATCATACTCTGAAAGTTTGAACCTCGATTTTTGAACACGAGTATTTAAATTAGCAGTCTTAAACCATACTAAAGGTTGATGGTCAGTTACAATTGTTACTTTTCTTCCAAAAACATAAGGTCTGAATTCCTTAACTGCATGAATAACTGCAAGTGCTTCCTTTTCATAAGTATCATATTTTAACTCGGGTCCTCTTAAAACGCGGGAAGTATAGGCTATTGGCCTATCCTTTCCAAGCTTTCCTTGAGAAAGTATGCCACCTATAGCATATCCTGATGCATCTGTTGTAATTATAAATGGTTGAGTCATATCAGGAAATGCTAATAATGGAACAGAACATAAAATATCTTTTAAGGTTATAAAAGCTGTTTCTGTATTTTCATTCCATTCGAATTTATTATCTTTCTGTAAAAGTTTGGTCAATGGTTTTGCGATTTTAGCAAAATCTTTAATAAATCGACGATAATAACCAGCTAAACCTAAAAATTGTCGTATATTTTTCTCAGTTTTTGGTCGAGGAAATTCTCTTACTGCTCTAACCTTATTAGGATCGGGTCTGATTCCATCCTTACTTAGAATATGCGAAAATATGTCACCTCCTTTTTCAAAATATTACATTTTTCAGGTTCCAATTTCCAATTAGCTTTGCGTAGTCTATCCATTACTTCATTAAACAATTCTTCATGTTCTTCTAATGTTTTTAAATAACAATCATAAATAACAATATCGTCCATATAAACAAAAACACCTTTTCCGATCAATCCTTGTAGGGTAAAATTCATCGCTCGCTGGTATTCTACACCAGCGTTTCGTAATCCAAAGGGCATTCGAACAAATTCATAATGCCCAGAGGTTGTGGAGAAAGCAGTTTTCTCTGCATCCTTCTCATTTAATAAAATTTGGTGGAACCCCGCCACGCAGTCCATCACTGAGTACCAGCACGCATTCCCTACTTGGTCTAAAATATCCGTAATATTTGGTATTGGGTGAGACATTGGAATCGTTTTTTCATTAAGAGGTCTAAAATCTAATACTACACGCCATCTTGGTTTACCATCCGATCCTGCCTTTTTTGGTACGACCCAGAGACTAGTATTATAAGGCGATCTTGAATGTCTTATAATTCCTTTTTTTAACAATTCTTGTACTTGCCTTTCTACTTCATCCCTTAGGGTATGAGGTAACCTATATTGTTTTGTATTCACCGGTATATCGTCAACCGTAGGTATCCTATGAGTTACTACATTGGTTACTGTTAACTTATCACCTTCTAAATAAAACATATCTAAATTATTTTTTATTAACCTATATGCTTGATCTAATTCCTTATCCTTAAGATAATTTAGTTTCATTAAACCCTTTAACCTATCTAAACGAGATAATTTAGTTTCTACTGTACTTATTTCTTTTAAATTAGACCTTAATTGACTACTACAAATATTAAGATAATCAGTATCATCTTTAAATAATAAATGAATTTATTGATCTCCACAAGCCAAAGAAATATTCCTCACAACTCAAGTAAGGCGGACTGTATTAATACCAGCCACTATAGAAACCTCACAGGATGAGTGTTTGAAAAAAGACTAAGACAAGCTAAGTCAAAAAAATATATAAAATTTAATTGATTGTAATATAAAATTAATAAAAACTTAAAAAGATGGAAAAAAAATTAAAAAAAGAAAAGAAAATTTATTGTATTTCGCCCTGAGTATGCCTGGTGGGCTCATCAGTAGAGTCCAGGCATCTCGTCTCTAGATACAGATGAAAGATATACAAATTTTTGAAAATCAGCTCTATCCCGACGAGGAAGACATGGGGTATATATGCCCTACCTATAGCAAACTTTATTAAGTGCCACATATTAACAGGTAGCCCCCTAACGCACTTACATAGAATTAATGTCTTAATCGTCAGAATATTGTCACATAAAGCAATTTTGTGATCTAATGCCGTATAATTTGAAAATTCGTGAATTTATTGCTTGTTTATATTATAAGTTATATGATAAATGAATTTATTGATCTCCACAAGCCAAAGAAATATTCCTCACAACTCAAGTAAGGCGGACTGTATTAATACCAGCCACTATAGAAACCTCAAGTTTGCTATAGGTAGGGCATATATACCCCATGTCTTCCTCGTCGGGATAGAGCTGATTTTCAAAAATTTGTATATCTTTCATCTGTATCTAGAGACGAGATGCCTGGACTCTACTGATGAGCCCACCAGGCATAGTCAGGGCGAAATACAATAAATTTTCTTTTCTTTTTTTAATTTTTTTTCCATCTTTTTAAGTTTTTATTAATTTTATATTACAATCAATTAAATTTTATATATTTTTTTGACTTAGCTTGTCTTAGTCTTTTTTCAAACACTCATCCTGTGAGGTTTCTATAGTGGCTGGTATTAATACAGTCCGCCTTACTTGAGTTGTGAGGAATATTTCTTTGGCTTGTGGAGATCAATAAATTCATTTATCATATAACTTATAATATAAACAAGCAATAAATTCACGAATTTTCAAATTATACGGCATTAGATCACAAAATTGCTTTATGTGACAATATTCTGACGATTAAGACATTAATTCTATGTAAGTGCGTTAGGGGGCTACCTGTTAATATGTGGCACTTAATAAAGTTTGCTATAGGTAGGGCATATATACCCCATGTCTTCCTCGTCGGGATAGAGCTGATTTTCAAAAATTTGTATATCTTTCATCTGTATCTAGAGACGAGATGCCTGGACTCTACTGATGAGCCCACCAGGCATACTCAGGGCGAAATACAATAAATTTTCTTTTCTTTTTTTAATTTTTTTTCCATCTTTTTAAGTTTTTATTAATTTTATATTACAATCAATTAAATTTTATATATTTTTTTGACTTAGCTTGTCTTAGTCTTTTTTCAAACACTCATCCTGTGAGGTTTCTATAGTGGCTGGTATTAATACAGTCCGCCTTACTTGAGTTGTGAGGAATATTTTCTTTGGCTTGTGGAGATCAATAAATTCATTTATCATATAACTTATAATATAAACAAGCAATAAATTCACGAATTTGCAAATTATACGGCATTAGATCACAAAATTGCTTTATGTGACAATATTCTGACGATTAAGACATTAGTTCTATGTAAGTGCGTTAGGGGGCTACCTGTTAATATGTGGCACTTAATAAAGTTTGCTATAGGTAGGGCATATATACCCCATGTCTTCCTCGTCGGGATGAGCTGATTTTCAAAAATTTGTATATCTTTCATCTGTATCTAGAGACGAGATGCCTGGACTCTACTGATGAGCCCACCAGGCATACTCAGGGCGAAATACAATAAATTTTCTTTTCTTTTTTAATTTTTTTCCATCTTTTAAGTTTATTAATTTATATTACAATCAATTAAATTTATATATTTTTTTGACTTAGCTTGTCTTAGTCTTTTTTCAAACACTCATCCTGTGAGGTTTCTATAGTGGCTGGTATTAATACAGTCCGCCTTACTTGAGTTGTGAGGAATATTTCTTTGGCTTGTGGAGATCAATAAATTCATTTATCATATAACTTATAATATAAACAAGCAATAAATTCACGAATTTGCAAATTATACGGCATTAGATCACAAAATTGCTTTATGTGACAATATTCTGACGATTAAGACATTAGTTCTATGTAAGTGCGTTAGGGGGCTACCTGTTAATATGTGGCACTTAATAAAGTTTGCTATAGGTAGGGCATATATACCCCATGTCTTCCTCGTCGGGATAGAGCTGATTTTCAAAAATTTGTATATCTTTCATCTGTATCTAGAGACGAGATGCCTGGACTCTACTGATGAGCCCACCAGGCATACTCAGGGCGAAATACAATAAATTTTCTTTTCTTTTTTTAATTTTTTTTCCATCTTTTTAAGTTTTTATTAATTTTATATTACAATCAATTAAATTTTATATATTTTTTTGACTTAGCTTGTCTTAGTCTTTTTTCAAACACTCATCCTGTGAGGTTTCTATAGTGGCTGGTATTAATACAGTCCGCCTTACTTGAGTTGTGAGGAATATTTCTTTGGCTTGTGGAGATCAATAAATTCATTTATCATTTATAATATAAACAAGCAATAAATTCACGAATTTTCAAATTCATCTTTAAATAGTTTCGATTCTATATTTAAATCTTTAAAAACTTGTTCCGTTGAAAAATATGAACTATAACTTTCACTTAAATTAATTTTTTTATCAGTAAAATTAAACTCGGGATTTTCGTATTTAGTCTGTATTGAATTATCACTATCATATTCATCATAATAATTTCCATTTTGCATTTCGTTTATTTTTGGTACTGTAAATTCTACACGAGGTTTTAATATTTGAATTTTATCTTGAACCTTAAATATTCCAGCTCCAAAATCTATTATTGCTTTTGATTTTTCCAAATATTCTACTCCGATTATACCTTCACAAGGAATACTTAATTCATCCGGTACAACTTGGAAATCTATTGTATAATCTAACAACAAAATTTCGGTTGATCCTAAAGTAGGTATAAAATCACCATTTACTCCCTTTAAATATATAGCCCTAGACTTATTTATGTTGCAAAATTGAGGTATTAAGCTCTTCTTTATGAGGCTGCCTTCAGCACCAGTATCTATTAAAAATTGACCTTTATTACCATCATTTTTATTCAAAATATCAATAAAAGGTAAAGCAGTATTATTTTTAATATTAATATTAATTACTCTATTAATTTCTAACTCTTGTTCTACATTAAAATCTTGTCTGAAAGGTACTATCATATTATTACAAATGAGAGTTTTATTATCAAAATTAATAATGGTCTCTGTTTCATTAAAAAATTGAGCACCTAAAATTCCATCATATATAATTCCAAAAGAATCGCTAACGACATGAAATTTAGTAGGAAAATTTAAAATTTTTATTCTAACTGTACCAATAGATTTATTAATATCATCTGAAATACCTTTTATTAATATTATTTCATCAGTACAAATATTCATATCCAATGGTAAGGCGCTAAATTTAATAATATTTCCTTGAGAGCCTGAATCTATCATTAAATTAAATTTTTTTGTAATACATCTACATGAAATATACGGGATAAGTTTACCGAAACTTTTTAATCTAAGGGTATTAATTCGCATAAAGCTTCGTCCACTTGAGTCATATTTACTTGACGCGCCTGAGTTTTCGGTGGTTCCGAACTCGCGCCTACTTTCAGAACACCCTGGCCGTTTCCCGCCTTAAGATTTTCATTATACATACGTTTTCTACATTCACTAATTTCGTGCCCATTATTTTTGCAATATCTACAAAATTTATTAGATTTATTCTCATTTTTATTTCTACATTGATTAGCAGAATGTCCAATACGACTACATAATTGACAAATTAAATTAACATTACTTTGTTGTTTTAAACGTAAAAAACAATCTTTGATTTTATGACCGGGACGTTGGCAATGGTGGCAGATTACTGAATTTTTCTTATTACAATTTGACGTTTCATGGCCTTCTGTATTACATATCGTACACAAATTAATTTTTTTAGTTTTATTTTTAATTGAATAATCAATATTTTGGTCTTAATTTCTTAAAGACTTTTGAGCTAATACAATTTTTTCGGCCTTTACTGCGTTTTTTACTATGTTTTGTATATCATCTGCATTTTCAAGTTTTTGTTCAATTTCCGGTTTTAATCCATTTTTAAAACATTCAACAGTAAATTTTTCAATTCTATCCTTGAACCCTACTTCATTACTATCATTTTCCGATTCAAAAATTTTTCTACTCAACTCACGAATTCTATTTGCAAATGTTATGACCGACTCATCATCTCTTTGAAATTCATTACCCATTTCGGCTTGCAATTGATGAACAGTTTTGGCCGGCGCATATATGGCTTTTATATATTTTTTTAACGCATCTAAATTATTAAATTTTTGCCCATGAATAGCCTTCCTTGCCTCACCTATTATTTTTGATCTTAATAATTTAGTAAGATTTAACTCGTTACTATCACCTACAATTTCTCTAGCTTCATCACAAGCTTCAAAGAAAACAGTTAGGGGCATATTTTCCCCGTCAAATTCGGGTACAATGGCCAAAGTATCTTTTAAGGATATAACTTGGGCTGGGGGGCCTTCAGTAGCCATTATTGCTTTTACTTCTACCTCTGGTTCTTTAAAATTAAAAATTTCACTACTATCTATTTTTGTTAAGTCAGTAGTACTAAATGATTTTGATTTAAAAACTTTTTCAAAATTATCAGAATTATTTTGAGGACCTTCAGGGTTACTTGACTCGGAATCAGAACTAGATACTTTCTGTGTAGAATCAATTTTCGAACGAACTGTTACCAAAGGATCTAATTCAATATTAAGGAATTTTCTTTGACTGCGTGTTAAACGAGCATCCGGATTCATTAAGAATAAATAATAATCACTGATTTAAATTTTTCATCAATTTTTCGAGGTTAGTTATAGCTATTTGTTGTTGTAAAAATAAAAATTCATAAGTTTTAATTGACTCTTTTATTTCGTTATTGGAATCAGTTAAAGCCCGCATCCAATTAAACAAAAAATTCTAATCTTTTTTCTGCTTTTTCTATTCTACACAATAATATCTTATAATTAAAAAATAACTCTTCACTATTTTCTTCAATAAATTCTAATCTTTCGTCTATTTCTGCAAATTGATCATTAGAAAACCGGCTTATAATTCGCCAACGAGACATTTATTCTAATGTTAATCTACTTATGGAATTTATTAAATTATCGATATCGGATGACCGACTAACTAATATACAATCTAATCCTTTTAAACTTTCTTTTTATTATTATTTACTATACTATATGTACGTATGTTCATATACCAAATTGAAATTAAATTTTCTAAATCTTTAATTTTTCTTTCAAGTTTATTAAAATATTTATATAAATAATTATAATAATAATCATTAAAAAAAATTTTTTCATGAATATCATCAATTACATTTTCCGTTCCATCCAAAAATTATTTTATTTAAATCCGGAGTCATTAAAAAAATATCAAAAAATGGATTAAACCGCCCAATTATTGGTTCAAAAATTCTAAAAAAAAAATTTTCAGGACACAAAATAAACTTCCACTAATTATAAAATAATAAAATATTATATTTGGATAAATCTCAGGTTAGCATCATAGAAATATCCAAATATCATGTTTTTATTTATTAACATACGTTACAAAAATATAATATAATCGGTAATTACAAGTATAAAAAAAAATATACATATATATCTGTAAAAAAAATTTCAATCGGAGTCTAAATCAGACAAAGTATCTCCAAAGATATTTTTACAAATTTTTTTCTCTTCTAATTTAAAATCATCAATTAATTTTCTCTTACTAGAAAACGGTTTTAAAGGCTGTGTCGATTTTCTAATACAAGGTCCTTTAATTTTACTTTTTATACAATTATCAATTTTATTAGTAATTATTGGAGTTTTCTTTATTTCCGATTCTTTTAATTCTTTATTTTTATTTTCAACTGATAAATTTAACATTGACTTTTTTTTAGAATCTGTTTCTGGTAAATCAATAAATTTTATTCGATTTTCATTATTAATATTTAAGTTTCTTAAAGTTCGCGGTGTACATAATTGTTTTTCCTTTACAATTTTTTCTATATAATTTCTTACTTTGCTATTATTTTTGTTACATTTATTAATCTTATTTTTATTCTCTTTTATTTCAACTTTCTTAATTTTATTTTTCACTCTATCTTTAATGGTTTTCAATTGTTCATCACTTAATTTTTTTTTTACTACTTTCTTAATTTTTAACTCCTTTACTATTTCTTGATCAACATTATTCACTTTATTAACCTTAAAATTTCTCACTGGTAAATCTACCACAATTCTGGTCGCTTTTAATTTTTTTGATTTATTTAGATATAAATCGTATCTATTTTTCGCCCATTCATTGTCTTTGACTTCAAAAGGGATAATTTTTATATCCGATAAAAACTGAGTGTCAATTTTCTTCGCTAAAGCCTCTGGAACTTTCCCAGCAGATTGGACAATTTGCTCATTCCGACGCTTTATTCTACGCCAATAATTTCTTTTCGCCGCACGCGACCATTTAAAATCAACTGTAAAATATCTTTGATTCACTTAAAAAGACAAAAATAAAAACTCGGTTAACGATTTTGAAATATATATTATAATAAAAAAAAACTATGATCTATACTTTACTTTTATTTAAAACTCTTTTTTGCACTTGGAAATCACGATTTTTATATTTTTACTATAAATACTACTATTTTAAAAAAAAAAAACTAGAAAGAGCGAAATAATAATTTTTCACTATGCGTTTTGACGTTTTCTAATAGGATAGATCCTCACCCGGGGCCTCCAAATATGTGACTGTTGTTTGAGCGTTCTGAAGGAACGAGAAAGTGAAAATTCGGCAAAGAGTTGACCGTTATATAGAGTCATAAAAAAAAAATGTCTCTTTTCCTTCGGTTCGCTACATACAACTTTCGTATAATAGCAGGGTTGAAGCATCTAGAAAACGTACAACTCAAAAATATAGAGAGCTACCGTGCTTAAACTTTAAACATTGATTTATCTACCAAAATTAATTAATTTGATTTTTATTCCTTTCTTAAATCCGATTTTTATTGATTTTATCCTTATTTTAAAATGCTGTCTATCTTATATGTAAACAAAAAAACTAATAATAAAATTCGTCGAATGAACCACAAAGTTCTCCTTGTTTCCAAGTGAACCCAAAGTTCTCTTCGACAACTTACTCTGTTTGATACAAGAAAAACTTGCTAAATGAACCACAAAGTTCTCCTTGTTTCCAAGTGAACCCAAAGTTCTCTTTAACAGTTTACTCTATTTACTATGAGAAAAATTGCCCAAATGAACCACAAAGTTCTCCTTGTTTCCGAGTGAACCCAAAGTTCTCTTCGTCAACTTACTCTCTTTGATTATTATTTAATTCTAAATAGGTTGAAATAATAAAATTTGAATTACTTTTTTTTTATTATGTTTTTCTTCTTTAATACTTGGATTTTAATTTTAATATAATATTTTACAATATAGATTGAATTTGAATATAAATGAAAAATTAAGAATTGAAAATAGAAAAATTGAGTGTGAAACACCAAGTTGCCTCTAGTCCGCCTGTGGACTAGATCAACCATAAATTTCTCCACTCGAGGAGTGATCGTATGAATGATGCTGTGGTCCTTGGTGCTGGCCTTTTTATACGGTGACGAGCTCATTTGAACCAATCTGTAAGACAAAGAGCTTCAATTTCGACGAATGAGGATGATCCTTGAATTTTCCTTGCTCGAATTTTCTTAAACGGGAGAAAAGCTGCACCAATTGTAGACCAAGTTAACGCCCACACACGCCTTCCTACATATATGCTCGTTACGTAAGAGAAAGATAAAAAACAGAGTAGGAGAAAATTTTCGGAGCCCTTAAAGTAAAGTAGAGAGGGACAATATTTCCTTCTCTCTCGCACGCTCGCTTTTTCTTAATTTTATAATATTTCTTAATTAAACAATAAATGGTAGATATTTTCAAAATTAGATATAATAATTAAATTCTGTATAAAAAGTTATACATTTACAAATTTGAATGAAAGCTGTATGTTAATTTAATAAAAAGTTATATTATAAAATATACAGATATTCGTTTAACTATTATTTATTGTTGAATTATGGTTGAATCTAATAATCATTTTAAAGTATTAAAAAAAAAATTATATTTATAGAATTTTAATTATTAATTAAAATAGTAAAATTATTATTATTATAAAAGAGAATAAAAGAAAATTTAGGGTATTATATAAAAATATATAATTAACACTATTTTCTATAATAACAAAATATTATAATATAAAAAAAATGGAAATAATATTTAAAATAATATTTTTTTTGGTAAGACTTCTTAACATAGCTTAAAAACGCATAGAAGATGCATCGATGTTCATTCGCATCGAACGCAGGTCAAGCGCCACATCTGGTTACAATTCACTTGACTAGGGTCGAGTTGTAAAGCGAGAGAAGTCTCTCACTCGGTACGCATCGAAGCCGCTCATAAAATTCTTTAATTTTTCCTATATATATATATTCTACATATATTCTAAGTTTTCTTCTTATTATTTTCTATAAAACTTGACGGAGACGTCACACTCTCTTTTTTATTCTCTTTAAATAAAATAATACTTGCATCACTCGTTGAATTGCTTTCTTTCTCTTGTATGTTAAGTCTAATTCTAACTGCATAACACACTGCATATGCATGTTTCTATCAAGGGCTTATAAATATTTTAAGGTAAGATTAAGTATATGACTTAATGTTTCTCATGAGACCTGTAATATATATCGTATCAGCGATTAATTTTTATTTGACTTCAGCAGTTAAACAAAGCACCCGCACTTGACAACTATTTATGATTAGAAAAAGAATAGACACGTTCAATTCCAAATTAGAAATATTAGGTTTTAAACATTCGATTGCTTTATTTCAACTTTTTTTAAACTGTCATCGGTATACAAGAGGATATTAATAAATCATAAAAAAATTTTGAAACACTTAACCAACGGTGGTGCAAGTATTATTTTATTTAAAGAGAATAAAAAAGAGAGAAATTATTTTTTTATTAGTTTTGCAGAAATTAATTTTGCACAAATGAATATTATTACTATTATATAAAATTGTTTATCTATTGCTGTAAAACACGGTAAGGATAGACATTGTGTATTTAAAGAGAATAAAAAAGTCAGAAATTTATTTTTTATCAGTTTTGCAGAAATTAATAAAATTATTAAAAAATTATTTATTTATTGCTTGTAGGACATGACAGGACTAGAATTGAAATGTAAATTTGTAGGATGCTTTTCTGAAAAAATGTTTGTTTTCAATTTAATAGATATTTGTATTTTTAAAAAATAAATACTTGTTGATTCCGCTTTGATTTCAGTACTTTCTATTGCAGAACTTTTTCTGGAGTTTAAGAAATATATGTAAATGTTTAATTAATCACAAATTTACGGTAAGATATACAAAATACTTGTCGATTACGCCGCTTTGATTTCAGTACTTTCAATTGTAGAAACTGTATATATATATATATATAATGTTAAGTATAAGTTACATATAAAAAAGGTGTCAACACAAAATACTTGCGGGTTTTGACACCTTCTTGGAAGGTGTTTTTGATTTCAATATTTTCAATTGCAGAAAACTATTTATAAAAAAGGTGTAATAAAATAATATAAATAAGTAGAGAAAATATGGAAGTTAGATTCAAAATACTTGTTGATTCCAGTTTGATATAAGTTACATATAAAAAAGGTGTAATAAAATATAAATAAGTAGAGAAAATATGGGAGTTAGATTCAAAATACTTGTCGTTCCAGTTTGATTTCAGTCCTTCCAATTGCAAAAGCTTCATATATGGAGATTTGTAATATAAAAAAAAATATTTAATTAAAATTTAAAGAAACAGACAAAAGATGGGAGTAATGATTAAAGTTATTTATTAGATAATATAAGTAAATATATCTTTAAAGCACATGAATTAATTGGTAAAATTACGTAGAATCTTTATAAATACATAGTGAAGTAATAATTATTTTACAGAACTACTAATAAAAACTTGTATTTAAAAAATAGCGCAAGGCAGTATACTGGGTTCTCTATGTTGGGAACTGTATTAGATTAAAATAATAATTTACATTGTATCATTGGTGATATAGCATACTAAAGTTGCCAGAAAGTATTGTTATATTTATTTATTATTATTTTATATATAATATATTGAAACTTTCTATAAAATTTAATAGTGTAGAAAACCTTGTATTTATCAGAAACAAACAATTTATACTAATATTAGTTATAATTGTTACTAGAATTATATACTTTCTGCCAATTTTAGTACTCTGTATCATCAATTAAAGAACATACATAATTATTTTAATCTAATAAAGTTCCCAACATAGTGAACTCAGTATATTGCCTTACGCTATTTTTTTAAATACAAGTTTTTATTAGTAGTTTTGTAAAGTAATTATTATTTCATTTAACCAAGTGTTTGTAAACAATCCACATGATTTTATCAATAGATTTGTGTAATTTGGGTCTGACATTTCGTTCAGGAAAATTCAGACAAATTAAAAAAGTTTCATCACACACTCTTAACCGCTAAGAGTAAAAACTGAACCTTAAATGAGTAATTTGTTGACTTTACTGCTCTTTAAAGTAACATTAAAAATCCCAAAACTACACCTTTTAAACGTCTAAATAAACTAAAATTACTCTTTAAAGAGTGCAAAATATAAAAATCACATTTTACAATAGGGTAAAAAGTAAAAAATGTCCTTTAAAGAAAGAAGAAAGTGGAACTATTGGTCTATTGAAAAGTATAAACTAAAAATCACCAAGTATTTCTGTTGAAAAACACAACATTTTTTCAGAAAAGTATATACCCTACATAATTTATTTACTTTAATTGTTTTTTTTTATATTAACTAATCTTATGTAATACATAAGATCCTCTACGATCTTCTACGAAGGTGTACAAATTCACAAGTATGGTGTCAAAATATTATTTATTTGTTTTATTTAAATGTAAAAAACGTATTCAATAACTATAAGTATATACAGCATAATTAATACCTTATCAACATTTGTTAAAATTATTTAAGTAAGTGAAGATATAATTATTAATTAAACATCCCTTTCACTTAACATTGGAAAGAGAATATATTAAATATATTACAAAATGCTCGCACAATGCCTTTTGTACCACTGGCCAATATTCTTTCAAATACTTTTCCCTGTGCATGGGAAAAAGAGTCGCAGAGGAACTTTCTTCCATTAATCGATGTGGATTGTCCTTTGGTTTGAATTCATGTATTTTTAAAGACTACGCATTACCATTAACATTCAGCTGGTATTCTCCTTCGGAATCAGTCATTTTTCTTTCAAATCTTTAGTCTCAAATAGTCTATAATTCAACTCTTTAGGCTCAAATAGTCTATAATAATATCTAAAAGAAATAATAAATGGTTATCTTTTTATGATAACTAAAAAAAATTAAATTAAGGGAGGTTAAAATTTGTAAGAGGTTAACAGTTAATTGACAATGTGAAAAGAAAAAGTATAATTACCTTGTGAGAGTGTTTATCATTAAACAAGACAATCAGGTCCAACTCTGCTTTGACAAAATGCTCGCTCAATTGCCTTTTGTACCAGTGGTCAACATTCTTTCAAATACTTTTCCCTGTACATGGAAGTCGCAAAGGAACTCTCTTCTATTGATCGATTTGGAATTAACATTCAGCTGGTTTTCTCCTTGGGAATCAGTCACTTTTCTATAAATCTTTATTCTCAAATAGTCAATAACAATCTTTATCTTTTTTTATTATTCTTTCTGTCACTATATGAAATATATAATATATTTTATTATTCTTTCTTTTTTTTTTTTTTTTTCTCCTTTTTTAGGTATCCTGGATATTGACGCAAAGTCTTCCAGGTAAGTCCTCACAACCTTTCCTCTTCGGATCCTTGAAATCTATTTCTTTTCTCTTCCGAATATAACTCTTGATTGCAACGATCATAGGCAATCGAATATTTCTTAAAGATGTTCCGATTTATGGTCTCAAGTCCTCAGGAACATCGGGACATATTCCCGATAGGTGGCGTAACGTAGTAGGCGGAAAGTTTAAATCGATTAAATCAGATAATTGATTTCTGTGTTTACAATATAAAGCGAAATGAGATCGATACTAAGAGAGTAAGTGATCATCCACACAGTCAAAAGAAAGCACATTAACATCTAAAGTTAACGCAAGCTTCAATGCATGTACTTCCCTTCAAGACCGGGGAATAAACACCTCTCAACATAATCAATAATGTCCTTGATCACAAATCCGGTATAACGTCAACTATTCTTAGAATATGACTTTTCCATATTATATTTTAATACACTGTTCAACTTATTCACAAGTCAATTCACCTTACAGCTATCACCATTCAACTTCTTCATTTTATTATAGTTTTCCTATAACGAGTTTGTCACTATTTGTAATAACGCGTCACTCTAAGTCAGAAAAGCTGACCAGTCGTCTTAAATTTAAATTAAACTGTAATAATAGTAACTGTATTATCATTATTGCTCACAAAATGTAAACATAAGCTGACCTTGTGTATATACTAGGAACAATACCATACCACACTCAACACCAATGTTTATAATTATTTCTCCGAAAAACCCGAAGGTCGACATAGAAACATCTCAGGCTATATTAAACGTGAATGTTTATACCTCCTTCATAAGTTAATAAACGAAGAAAAAAAAAAACCATCACAACGTCCTTTTATTAGATGATTGTTTGAGCATTATTTCCTTTTCCGCACAAAAACCAATTTGAAAGTTTTCACAAATGCGGCTGACCACTGTCATAACAACTAATGTATATCTTTAGATATTGATATGACTATAATCCGCAATTTGCGCTCACAAATACCGTTAAGACAACAACACAATATATCTGATTCCAGTTGATCACTGAGTTTCTTTCCGTATTATCTAATACACTGTTCAAATATTCAAAGATCACCTTATAATTCTACAAATACCACTATTGTCATTTTGTAACAGTCTACCGACAATTTGTATTTTCTTCTCGAATATGAAATTAATTATAAACGATACAAACATAACAAAAAGCGATAATAGTAACTGCAATGTAAGTAATTGCTTCGTCAAAATATAACGGGAACAATAAATGGAAAACGATAATAATAATTTTCCTTCGTCTTAAGAATTTCAATTGTAATATTGAATATGAATTGTAAAATTGTAAAATTGAGAATTGAAAATGCTAGAGCCTTCCCCGGATAAATCCGGAATGCCAGCTCTTGTGATTCCGCTCGCGGATCCCGAAGCAACGTCTCCGTAAACGTGCGCGCGCGCTCAAAAATAACACGATACGTCCGATCGCTCCGAGCTCCGCGATCGGAATCCCTATTATTCTTTCTGACACTATGAAATATATCTATATATATATATATATATATATACGATGTGTGTAATGCTGAGAGTAGCGCAGTAGCTCCCCCTTGCGGCCACTTCTCAAACAACTTGCCAACAGTTTTTACGTCTGTAGGCGTTCTCTCACGGGCTGGAAAAAATTTCGTCTCATTCTATCTTTCGCATCTCTTATGACGCTATCTCTTTTTGTTGCCATCAAATGAAAAAGAAAGTGGAAATAGCAAAAATTCGAGAATCGGAATTCAGCAAGCAACTTTAATAACATCGAATTTCTCCACTATGCACTTATGAATTCAAACCGGATTTATTGTAAAGTGAAAACTTATATAAAAAATAGATGTGAGATTTGTAATTGCATAAATAGATAGTATAATTTTAAATGTACGAAAATATAAAAAATCTGAGGGGTTAGTTAGCTGTATACCCTATCAGCACACAATGTCTTAAAAACGTTTAAATTACGTTGCGGCTAAAACCTTTAAACGTTAGAATTTAATACTTGAAAAACGTTTAAACTACGTTTAAATTTGGTTAAAATGTCCTCTTTAATTTTAGGAAAGTAATATTTTTTAACGTATTTTAAACGTATTTTTAACGTTGGATAAACAAAATTATCCGATGTATATTATTATGGAGCATGCGCAGTTGTTACTTATCAATTGTAGCTATGCGCAAATGCTATTTTTATATTTATTTATAAATATAAATCATTTATATGTGCAAAAATGACAATTGCGCATAGCTACAATTGATAAGTAACAACTGCGCATGCTCCATAATAATATACATCGGATAATTTTGTTTATCCAACGTTAAAAATACGTTTGAAATACGTTAAACAATATTACTTTGCTAAAATTAAAGAGGACATTTTAACCAAATTTAAACGTAGTTCAAACGTTTTTCAAGTATTAAATTCTAACGTTTAAAGGTTTTAGCCGCAACGTAATTTAAACGTTTTTAAGACATTGTGTGCTGATAGGGTAATAAGGGCTTACGCGCCTGCATACTTGCGTTCAGGCGCTATCGCGCCTTTTGATATACGTAAAACGTACGCTTAAAAAGTGAGGTTTTGTCTTGCCAAATGCGAATATACCGGGGACCCAAGCAGAAACTGCTTTTTAGTCAAGCACAAATAAGTTTTGTTACCGGAGTCTCTTCGCAGTTTACGGCGGATTCTGCATTATTTTTTTTAGTGCAGTGAGGCTGTCAAGTATGTCCTCACTGCCATCGCTTTCCCGCTGCCTCATAACTAAGTTATCGATTATCGTCCCTGATCCTCGCACTAAGAATAGTATATTTGAATCGAGCTATGCGAGGCCCGTTATTTACAATTATAATGCTTTTATGCGTGAGACAAGGGGTGGACCGTTGATACCTATATCCTTTGAAGCGGAGAGGGAACGAAAGAGTAGTGAAACTTGCTTTATATGTTCCAAATGCGATCTCTGACTTTGTTATTGCTTGTGAGTTACCTAATTTTTAATCAAAGAGATTATTAACATTTAGAGAATAATATCGTACTCATTGGGTGACTATGTCCTGCATCCGAAATCATCACGTATTATAATAATTAAATATAAAGTAAATCATTTTGGAATAAAAATTTTTGTGTAATACAGACAAATAAAATTACAATATCATTTAATTTTTTATTTATTTTCCCTGGTCTATCTTGTCCAAATACATTAGCCCTAAGTAAACTTCAGAACTGTATTAAGCTTTTCCAGAAACCTACAGATACTCACCGTTTTTGAATTTTAAAGTATTTTATATATATATGTATGGGTAATGCTCTGTAAGATCAGCCGGACAAAATTTTTTTTACACATTTTATAAAATGTTTTCAGTGTATCTGAACTTTTTCGGATTTTTATATTACTAGTCATGGACCAATAAATTCCTGGAGATACCTTTTTTAGTCTCAAAGTACCTGTTTAAATCCTGTTACATTAAAATTGTGATGTTTCTAATAACTTATTAAAATGCAGTCTTTCGATAATACATAATTAATAATTCATTGGTTGCAGTGGATAATATTGATTTTAATTACTAAGATACTCACTTTAAGTCACAGATCAGAGTAAACAAATTTTATATATTTCCATAAATAACAATAATTTTTAAAGTCCTTAGAATACCATTATTAATTATATGATTGTTATTTTCATATTTGGCCAGAGGAAATTTACTTGAGAAACAAGAGATATAATTATTTAAGCCTTTTTTCGTTTATGCATGAGAATATAAGCTGATATCACAGGTTCAATTTTGTGTAAATATAAATCAGATGAAACTTTTAATATGTTATTAGAAATTATTATTATTATTTTAATAAGTTATTAGCAATATACATGTTGCTAGTAAGCAATAATCATGAAATATTAACTTTTTATTGTAAAAATATTTTTTTATGTGAACTACATTTATAAATCTTGTGGTAGTGAGCTTTGTACATATAAACATATTGTTGTTAGGCATATAGTAATATTCCAATCATATTTTAACATTGTGAGCTGATACATGTATTTGTAGTACAGAAACTCATGCTTGTGATGTAACAGGATTTTTATAGGTACTTTGGGACTAAAATAGGTATTTCCAGGAATTTTTTGGACTATATCTGAATAATCGAACCCTCTTAAATCCTCATTTCAAGGTTTAAATGAATTATAGGATACCTATAGCATATATGTATAACTTCGGAAGTATTTTCAATAAAAAGATTAGAGTATTTCACAGAAAATAGTATACACATTTTTTGGTGAAAAATGCTTCCCCGAGAAGCTATAAATTGATGTAGTTAGCCAAAAAGTGTAAAAATGGCTACTCTTTTTATGTCTCCACTACTTTGGCATGGAGTAATATAAAAATTCAAAATGTGTAAAAAAGTTTGGGAAAGAAAAAAATTTTGGCCGGCTGATCTTACAGAAAATCACCCAAACTTATATGAAACTTAAGAATATTATTTAGGCTCGTAATTTCACTTCTTTTCCAAAGAAATTTAAAGTTTACTTTTTTTCCAACAGAATTTCAAGTTAACTATTTTTCCAGTCAAATTTTGAATTGACTCTTTTGCCGAATAAATTTTGAGTTGAATTCTTTTCCAATATAATTTTGAGTTGCGTGAGAACGATATATGCATTCAGATTTGAGTCCTGCTTAACTTAGTCGAACAGCAGAGTTTCCGAGCACATACCATATTCCCTTTGCTTACCATGACGTATCAACCTCATCCTCGACATCTTGTTTTTATGGCCTTTCACATACTACTAGGGTGTTATTATCATACATACACAATCTCTTGACCGTAATATAATGAGAAGAAAAGCTTTAATTTATATTCATTTATTATATTATATTTGACACCGAAAATGAAATTGAAAAATGTTACTTAAATCAATGACGTCTAATTTTTAGTTTTTCAAATAAGGATATAATTTATCTTATATTCATTTATTATATATGAAGTTATATAATATATTATTTGATTATTCTTTTCCAGTAGGTGATCGAGAACATGAGGGCGAGACCGAAGGCGAAAGTTCTGGACTACAATCATTACTACTACCTCGGCGACTTCCATTACTTCCAGCTTTGAGGCGTACCATTGTATCTAAATGTCGAAACCTATAAAAATTTCTTATATATTATCTATTATAAAAAAGAACTTTAAGCTACATACATAAATAGAGTTAGAACATTGAAATATAGTAGTATCTTTTTGAAATGTTATAAAATTAAGAAATAAATTATCTAAAAAGTAGAAGCGTCTATTATAAAGATTCTAATTTTACTTAAACAATGACAAAATTATTTATTATCCCTAAAATTATTAACAAACCTATATTCATATAGTTATGATAGGAAATATACTCATATATGTATATTCAGAAATCCATGTTAAATTAGAGATGAAAATTTAAAAATTTTTGAGCTGATTCCATTCAGATTTGAACAGTTTGTTACTTGATGAATTTTATATTCGTTTATAAAGTAAGAAAATGTCTTCTATATCCAATTTAAAAAAGCATGTGCGGGTATTCTGCTTGAAATTTTTTTCACGAACTTGTAACGCTGCACTGGGGATCAGGGAGCAAGTTATCCTATCAGCACACAATGTCTTAAAAACGTTTAAATTACGTTGCGGCTAAAACCTTTAAACGTTAGAATTTAATACTTGAAAAACGTTTGAACTACGTTTAAATTTGGTTAAAATGTCCTCTTTAATTTTAGGAAAGTAATATTTTTTAACGTATTTTAAACGTATTTTTAACGTTGGATAAGCAAAATTATCCGATGTATATTATTATGGAGCATGCGCAGTTGTTACTTATCAATTGTAGCTATGCGCAATTGTCATTTTTGCACATATAAATGATTTATATTTATAAATAAATATAAAAATAGCATTTGCGCATAGCTACAATTGATAAGTAACAACTGCGCATGCTCCATAATAATATACATCGGATAATTTTGTTTATCCAACGTTAAAAATACGTTTGAAATACGTTAAAAAATATTACTTTCCTAAAATTAAAGAGGACATTTTAACCAAATTTAAACGTAGTTCAAACGTTTTTCAAGTATTAAATTCTAACGTTTAAAGGTTTTAACCGCAACGTAATTTAAACGTTTTTAAGACATTGTGTGCTGATAGGGTAATAATGTCAGCTAAAACGAGGATCAATGAACACAAAAAGAATAACAATACTGAATCAGTTATTAATCAACATATGGTTTTAAATAAACATGAATTTGATTCAAAAGGAGGCGTTTTTATCGATTTTTAGTGAACTAACCATTTAATTTATTTAATTGGCGACGTTTCGATGGAAGTCCTCCATCCTCATCAGGCTATACCTTTATTGAAACAATCATTTGTTACACCAGCATTTTACAATTTTGCATATATATATATATCTAAATATAATTACTCACTATTTGGTCAAATTAATGCACATATGTGGCATTTCTCATAATTTCCATAGTATCTCTAATGTGTCGCTCTATAATCAAAAGCAAAAGCAAGTAGCAAAACATCAGTGTTAAAATTTGCACAAAGATTGAGGTTATGTAACTTATTTTACCTTTCTTCTCTGAATCGTACTTATATAACATCATAGAATTTATTTAATAAATAAATAAATAAATAAATAAATAAATAAATAAATAAATAATTTAATAGAACACACAACACCAATTAAGCAAAAAGCAGTCAATATCAATAAAATTTATCAGAAAACAAAATTTGCTAGTCATTATCACAGATAGTTGGTAAAGCTATAATTCAAATTTTTGCGACCCGTCATTATACACTTGTAGTGTGTGTCAATTTAACCGTATTCATGACATAGACGTGTAGCAAAAATTTGAATATTAATAAATTCTATACGAAATGTAATAACATTAATTAACATCAACTTAAGTCAATAATATTAAAAAAATTCTTTTATAAATACCACTAAAAAAATAATTAATGAACACGTAAGCATATAAATATTATTATTTGTACTTTAATATTTCTATAATTTAAAGTTATATTAACATTGATTCATTCATTATTGTCAATTACTGTTAAAAATTTTTTTTCCCTTAAAAATTAATAATAATTCAGTCTATATTTATTGCACTTTGTTAAAATATATTTACCATTTACAATTTAAAAATTAAATTTTGATTTTTTCCCAATTTCAAATTTATGCGCGTATTAATCAGTAATCGATTACAGCGCTGATTATAATACTTGTAATTAAATTTGAACTAATTGATCTACCATCTGTAGATAACTAACATTATTTTTGAATTACGTTCAAGAAAGAAAGGAAATTATTACAATTTGGACCGTAATTTGAGTTGAGTAACAATGTTATTGTAAAATTGGCTAAGATTTTTTGTATCATCTTTTACGTTAATGGCATTCTTCTCTCATTTAATATGGGTCATCTCTGATATCAGTCTTTTCCCCCAAATTTTTTCTCTATCTAACACGTCTACATCTTTAAAATTAAATGTATGGTCATATTTTGTTATATGGTCATTTATAACATATTGCACACCCGACTTTTTACTATTAGATTCGTGTTCTTTTATTCTACAATTTAATTGCCTTTTTGTCTCTCCTATATATGCTGCGTCACAATCATTACACTTAATTCTGTATACTACATTTGTTTCACAAAGTTTGTCTAATTTTTCCTTGCCTCTAACAATAACATTAATTAACATCAACTTAAGTCAATAATATTAAAAAAATTCTTTTATAAATACCACAAAAAAATAATTAATGAACACGTAAGCATATAAATATTATTATTTGTACTTTAATATTTCTATAATTTAAAGTTATATTAACATTGATTCATTCATTATTGTCAATTACTGTTAAAAATTTTTTTTCCCTTAAAAATTAATAATAATTCAGTCTATATTTATTGCACTTTGTTAAAATATATTTACCATTTACAATTTAAAAATTAAATTTTGATTTTTTCCCAATTTCAAATTTATGCGCGTATTAATCAGTAATCGATTACAGCGCTGATTATAATACTTGTAATTAAATTTGAACTAATTGATCTACCATCTGTAGATAACTAACATTATTTTTGAATTACGTTCAAGAAAGAAAGGAAATTATTACAATTTGGACCGTAATTTGAGTTGAGTAACAATGTTATTGTAAAATTGGCTAAGATTTTTTGTATCATCTTTTACGTTAATGGCATTCTTCTCTCATTTAATATGGGTCATCTCTGATATCAGTCTTTTCCCCCAAATTTTTTCTCTATCTAACACGTCTACATCTTTAAAATTAAATGTATGGTCATATTTTGTTATATGGTCATTTATAACATATTGCACACCCGACTTTTTACTATTAGATTCGTGTTCTTTTATTCTACAATTTAATTGCCTTTTTGTCTCTCCTATATATGCTGCGTCACAATCATTACACTTAATTCTGTATACTACATTTGTTTCACAAAGTTTGTCTAATTTTTCCTTGCCTCTAACAATAACATTACTTAATCCATTACAAATTTTAGGAACAACCCTAATACCCTTCTGTTTCATAAAACCAGACACATTATTATAAAAATTTGGAACATATGGAACGCTTAAAGTTGCAAAGTATCTATTTTGTTTATTTTGTTGAATATTATTGCTATTAGTTCTATATTTTATTTTTTCCATTCTTTTTCTTATATTATGATTAATAAATTTAATTGGGTACTCATTATTAACTAAAAACTCTTAAACTATTTTTAAGTTGGTGTTATGATACTTCTGGTTTGACAATAAGATTGCCTTATCTACCAACGTATATATCATAGCTCGTTTTTGTTCAATAGGGTGACTGGATAAAAAATGTAAAAATCTACCTGCAAATGTTTCTTTCCTATACCAATTCGTGATTATTTTTTTACTATGATTATTTCTAATTAAAGATAACTCTAAAAAGTTTATAGCACTTACAATATCTCATTAAATGATCTTCTAGAAGGTGTAAAATTTTTGCTACGTAATACGTATTTTTCTTGGGATAAAAAATATTATAGACAAATTTTTGGCTCTCCCATGGGTAGTCCGATAAGCCCAACTTTTGCAGATTTGGTAATGGGAGATTTAGAACAGGAGTGCTTAAATAATTTAGATTTTATACCGGTGTTTTACTACAGATATGTAGATGACACAATAATGTGCATTCCTGAAAATAAGATAACTAAAGTATTAGAGGTATTCAATAATTATAACGCACGATTACAATTTACTCATGAAAAAGAAAAAAATGGTGCTATAAACTTTTTAGAGTTATCTTTAATTAGAAATAATCATAGTAAAAAAATAATCACGAATTGGTATAGGAAAGAAACATTTTCAGGTAGATTTTTACATTTTTTATCCAGTCACCCTATTGAACAAAAACGAGCTATGATATATACGTTGGTAGATAAGGCAATCTTATTGTCAAACCAGAAGTTTCATAACACCAACTTAAAAATAGTTAAAGAGTTTTTAGTTAATAATGAGTACCCAATTAAATTTATTAATCATAATATAAGAAAAAGAATGGAAAAAATAAAATATAGAACTAATAGCAATAATATTCAACAAAATAAACAAAATAGATACTTTGCAACTTTAAGCGTTCCATATGTTCCAAATTTTTATAATAATGTGTCTGGTTTTATGAAACAGAAGGGTATTAGGGTTGTTCCTGAAATTTGTAATGGATTAAGTAATGTTATTGTTAGAGGCAAGGAAAAATTAGACAAACTTTGTGAAACAAATGTAGTATACAGAATTAAGTGTAATGATTGTGACGCAGCATATATAGGAGAGACAAAAAGGCAATTAAATTGTAGAATAAAAGAACACGAATCTAATAGTAAAAAGTCGGGTGTGCAATATGTTATAAATGACCATATAACAAAATATGACCATACATTTAATTTTAAAGATGTAGACGTGTTAGATAGAGAAAAAATTTGGGGGAAAAGACTGATATCAGAGATGACCCATATTAAATTAGAGAAGAATGCCATTAACGTAAAAGATGATACAAAAAATCTTAGCCAATTTTACAATAACATTGTTAATCAACTCAAATTACGGTCCAAACTGTAATAATTTCCATTCTTTCTTGAACGTAATTCAAAAATAATGCTAGTTATCTACAGATGGTAGATCAATTAGTTCAAATTTAATTACAAGTATTATAATCAGCGCTGTAATCGATTACTGATTAATACGCGCATAAATTTGAAATTGGGAAAAAATCAAAATTTAATTTTTAATTTGTAAATGGTAAATATATTTTAACAAAGTGCAATAAATATAAACTGAATTATTATTAATTTTTAAGGGAAAAAAAAAATTTAACAGTAATTGACAATAATGAATGAATCAATGTTAATATAACTTTAAATTATAGAAATATTAAAGTACAAATAATAACATTTATATGGTTACGTGTTCATTAATTATTTTTTTAGTGGTATTTATAAAAGAATTTTTTTAATATTATTGACTTAAGTTGATGTTAATTAATGTTATTACATTTCGTATAGAATTTATTAATATTCAAATTTTTGCTACACGTCTATGTCATGAATACGGTTAAATTGACACACACTACAAGTGTATAATGACGGGTCGCAAAAATTTGAATTATAGCTTTACCAACTATCTGTGATAATGACTAGCAAATTTTGTTTTCTGATAAATTTTATTGATATTGACTGCTTTTTGCTTAATTGGTGTTGTGTGTTCTATTAAATTATTTATTTATTTATTTATTTATTTATTTATTTATTAAATAAATTCTATGATGTTATATAAGTACGATTCAGAGAAGAAAGGTAAAATAAGTTACATAACCTCAATCTTTGTGCAAATTTTAACACTGATGTTTAGCTACTTGCTTTTGCTTTTGATTATAGAGCGACACATTAGAGATACTATGGAAATTATGAGAAAAGCCACATATGTGCATTAATTTGACCAAATAGTGAGTAATTATATTTAGATATATATATATATGCAAAATTGTAAAATGCTGGTGTAACAAATGATTGTTTCAATAAAGGTATAGCCTGATGAGGATGGAGGACTTCCATCGAAACGTCGCCAATTAAATAAATTAAATGGTTAGATCACTAAAAATCGATAAAAACGCCTCCTTTTGAACCAACTGCGTGGACGAATAGAACAAATTTATATCATAAACATGAATTTGATTAGGATGGTGTTAAAATTGTCGATAGGGAGATCAATTATAAAAAGCGTCTTATTTCAAAAATGTTACACATGAAACTTGATGTAAATAATATTAATAATAAAGACGATATTAGATTTTTAAATAGTTCTTATTTCCCGGTTCTCAGAAATTTAAATGCCTGATTTGACAGTTGTACAGTGTTTACTTATATTACCTTTGGCGATATATATATATATTTATCCCAATAGGGGTTTATGCAGCCCAAGAAAGAGAGGGAAGATGCTTACTTTAGCACGTGCGAAAGAGACCTTCGGGGTTATGCAGCCCGGGCTGCATAAACCTGCCATACCCCCAGTGGGTGTAAGGGAGATAGGGTTATTGGACAGTAACACGTCGGGCTGCATAACACCCGGTGGGGAAAAATATATATATAAATACAACGAGTTTTGCTTGGTTGACTGTTTATCTAACCGCTTGACGTATCGGCTATCCGATTATAAAAAAGGTATATTTTTTTTCACTTTATGTCTAAGTTTTTCAATATTGTTTGTGCGTTCTTTTAATTTATTATTTGTGTGCTATCAATAAATAGCCTGAAGAGGTTGGCAGACCACGCCAACGACACGTCGCTAAGAACAAAACTTTTTGTTTTTTCTTTTCCTTCGCCTCCGTCAGATCGACAAATTTTCCTATTAACAATGTCAGCTATTTTATTAATAATTAAGAAGATGTTTATTACTAGGTAAACAATATTAATTAATGGGTGGGCGCCAGTCGCGTTAATATGCGACAATTAAACGATAACTCGCGGGTTATCGTAACAGAAGTTAATGTAATTGCGATACTACTGTTGGCCTAGTACATGGCCGGATTACGGGATATAATCGAATACGCTGTAGGGGAGGAAAGGGGAGGACGGGAAGGAAAAGGGAGGCTCGCACGCACACTAATCGGTACACGGCGGTACCGTCAGCAGAGAGAGATATTTGATTCACCAACTTTTTCGGGATATTCCGGGACGCTTGGTCAGGAAGGTGTTCCACTCTTTCTCTCTCTCTCTCTCACTGTTTATCTCACTCGCAACTGCTACTCGTTAGCTAAATATTATTCCGGTGTCGTCGAGTCGACCGACCGTAGAGCTCTGGCTCTCGGCGTTCTCGAGAGCCGCGCGCCTGCGCAGTACGTGCTTGCACGCGGTACATCGATCTCACAACGAGCGAACGCGTCGATTACAGCTGTAATCAGGCTGTAGCAGTGCAAGTCGGCTGTATGGTGTATGGTGACCTGGTTCTGTTTACGTCTCAGCGATGCGGTACAACTTACTCCCAGGTAACTATTAAATCGTTCCTTCTGGCTTACTTCAACTAACTTGTACGGTGTGAGTTTCAGGCACGAAATTCACCCGCCGCCGCATCGCTTCTCGGAGCCGCCTTGATCCTTTCTCCACGACGACATCGAACCACGGTGATCGATATCAGCTCCTCATACAGCTCCAGGTAAATACCTTGTCGTGGGGATTACGCAAGTATGCGTATTTATATGTATGCTAATTTAAGAGGTCTTGTAGCGTACAAATGCCGCTAAATTATAGAGATTTATGGAATTAAATAGGAAAAAATTTTAATTGATTTTAAATTTACAAATAGAAAAATTTTTTAATCGTAACAAAGTTTATATATTGAAGTTGAAGCAAATTCCGTGTAATTTATAATCAAATCATAAAAAATTTCTAAATTAAAGTATTACTTAATGAAAGGAATAGGAAAAAAAGGGAAAATAATTCACATTGATTTTGAGCGTAAAAAAGAAGAAAATTTATTTTGCTCGCAAAAAATTAATTGGGAAAAAGCCACACACGTGGCATAAAAAACCCAAGAAGTAAATTAATACTAATTTTACAAAAGAATAAAAAGAGGTTATTTCGATAACAAAAGAGGGTTATCACGACCAGTTATAAACGTTAAAACAAATAATCTTACGCAATTGTGTATTGTTGCAAATGCAACTGGATCCAGGCCAATAGGCGGGAAGCCTCGTCTTCCCATGTGTAAAAGTGTAGTAGTTTAGCGCGTCGACGCTGGTACCTGCAGGGCTTAAATCGTGAGGCACCCGAAGGTGAAATTGACCGGAGATGAACTCCGTGTGTGAGGTGCACCTCTCGACGTTGTTTGTGGTGTGTGTGTAATCGTGAACTCGCGTGTTTCATCATCGAAATTGAATTATTGATTGACACCTTTCTCCCAACTACCGAACGCACGACCGATGATGCTAATTCGCGAACCCCGCGAGAACGATGAGCAAAAAACACGATCTCCTTCCTCGAATCCTACAGAGCGCGGAGCGAACCGTCGGATGATCGATGCGAGAGCTGTTCAAGCTTGAACTGAACAATCGCGAGTACGCGGTACTAAGTCGCGCGCCTAAATTTTTCAATTAGCGTAGCCCGCGGTTCTCCCCGTCGCGAGTCCGTTTGCGGCACCTTCGCGTCCCTTCGCGCCCCCCCCCCTTACGCGCTTGACTCTGATGTCCGGGAAGAATATCAATCGGTTCGTTCTCGCCGGTCGATACTCTTCCCGGAATTTCAACAATGCTCGACACAGGTCTGTTATACACGTTGTTTACGTGTAACAACCTAACTCATTCTGCTATATGCTGTTCCTTTTACAGCTGTAGTTTACATATAGCTGTACATGTATTTTCTTTATCTTTTGTCTTTTGCATACAGCTGTATATCCTCTTCCTTGGTCCTTACCCTTTTGATGCGTACTTGTAGTAATTAGTTTACTCCTTTATAGCTGCTTACTGATTGACGTTGGAGATTCTCCAGCTTACTGCCTGGATACTGTCTCTTCGCCTTGACTGCAGTCGCTGTGGAGCTAAGAAGGGTCCTCGAGGCTCATTTAATGATAGCCTCCCTCAATTCATCTTATTTGCTGTGATGGACCCGGAGGAGCCTACCTGATGTCTTGAGATCGCCCATGGCATTCACCGTCAGGACCATCTAATGCTTCGCCTTATGTGTGTGCTGTGCTTGGGATTGGGTTTAGTCTGTGAGGGTAGGTAGGGCTTATTTACAGTGCGGGTAGGTAGATGTAGGGAAGATATATGGGTAAGTAGGTGTTCGTTAAGGGTTTGATAGCTCGGTACATGACATGCGCAAAGCACATTGTCACAAACTATAGAGCTATCTGAATATAAGAGTTAAAATTAATGATTACAATGTTTGAAATCAACTTTCATTTTCAAATCGTTATGACTTTAGTTGTACTTAATTGTTTCATATAAATGTTTTTAATATACAAATAATTTTATGTATTTTTTGGCTGATTGTTCAGTTTTATGATGGAATGATTGAAAACAAAAAAAAATCGATTTTTCTCGAATGCCAAAATGTTAAAAAATATAATTTTTTTCTTCGAAATTTTAATATGCTTTAATACACGAAAAAAGCTATTATGTTAGGTAGGTGAGAAAATGCTTTTTATTCAGGGCCACTACACGCAGGGGCCTTATAGTTTCATTATCATGCATTATAAAATATACTAGATAATAGCTTGTAAGAGAAATATATGCATATGAGACCTCATTTAGGGCTCTCCCAATATTCAATATTAAATTTGTCAATATTAAATTTGTTAATATTAAATAGTCAATATTAAATTTGAAAGTATTGTCACTTGCCACAATTTATTTTTTCATCCAAAAGTCTAAAAGAAATCTTCAAGCAATAACTTTTAAACGGTCTGTAGCTTATAAATGGCATTTAAGTCTAAAAAATTATGATAATTTAAAGAAATACAACGAAATTTTTGAAAATTAACATGGGAATTCCTATTTAAATTTCTAAAAAATGTTGCGTTTTCTTAAGTTATTATACCTTTTTACAAAATTAAAGGCCATTTACAAACATACACACACACACATGCACACGCGCGCGCGCGCACACACACACACACGCACACACTCTCAAAGACTACCGGATTTTACCTGAACTCGACTGTATTGTACCTGACCCGGAGAGTCTGGCAGTGAGTGCCGATAACAATCTCATACAACGTGATCTCACAGATGGCGGCAGAGAAAAATTTCGTTTGGAAAATTACTCAGCATAAAAGTGGAAGTATTTTAATAGGGGAGACTGGGGAAAACCGAATCCCTGGGTAAATTGGTCCCCCGAAAATGTAGAAAGAAAGATAGCATGTTTTGCAAACTAAAATACCTAAAAAAAGTATTAATAAAAGTCAGTAATTTGGTGTGATAAAATGAATATGTTAGTAATAAAATAAAAAACTTATAGCCGATGTATGATTATTTAAACTTTTGATGTAGATTTTTCTGTCTGTAGAAAATCTGAAATCTTTTTATTAAATTTACTAATGTCAAACTAAAACATAAACACGTTAAAGTACTGCCTTAATAAGTTATTCGAGTCATATTAGGCTTGAGTTGCATATATGAAAATTTTAAAACCGATTATTTAAGTGTCAGACGTATACCGGGGCAAATCGGACTCTCAATGCCGGGGTGAATCGAACCCCTTAAATGATTTAAAATTATAATTTTTTTAAGTTTATTGAAGATTATAGACACTAATTAACATTATTTCATTTGTATTTTAGAAAAATGTCTCAAAGTTATAAAAGAAAATCTGAAAAAATCAATGATGATAATCTTCGTCGTGCGATTCAAACTGTATCGTGTGGTCTATCAAAGCATCAAGCATCACGTTTTTTTCACGTACCCCGTATAACGTTGATACGACAATGTCATCTTAATAATATCAGCAGTGACGTTTCTCTTACATCAGACACAGCGAAGAATTTCACAGCCCAAACGAGATCTGCAGAAGTTCTCGAACAATAGCTGTTGCCTCTTTAACCTTTAGAGGACTGAATGGCCCCTATACATATATATGTGAGACATCACAAAAACTCGATTTTTATAGAAAAGTGAGAGAAAACAGTAAACCCCAATCCCCGTCTTCTAAAGGTTAAAAGTGATCCGATATTTTTAGACATTAATTTTATTGAAAAAAGAAGCTTTTTTGAACCAAAAAATTCCCGTCCTCTAAAGGTTAAGCAATTAAAATTACATGACAAGGTTAAACACCAATATTTAATGAAGTAGAAGAAAATATCTTCAAAGAATATGTAGAGCATTCATCTGATATCTATTTTGGCTTAACACCTGGACTGGTTCGAAAATTAGCATTTCAATATGCAACGAAATTGCAATTGCGTATGCTCAAATGTGCAATAAAATGTTATAATATAAATAAGGAATAAAAAGTTATAAGCTGATGAGAATTGGTTATATGGGTTACTAAAACCTCACAGATTTTTTCTTCGTACACCAGAAGCTACCAGTTTTGTAAGAGCAAGCGCTTTCATTCCTACCAATGTGGAACGTTTCTTTCAGTTACTTTTGAAAGTGGCAAACAAAATATTTTATGAACCACAAAATAAATGGAACCTTGATGAAACGTTTGTTACCACAGTTCATTTTCCGCAGCGCGTTATCAGTCGAAAAAGAACAAAACAAGTGGATCAGAGAACAGCTGCTGAACAGAAATAAATTTTGACAATACAGTAGCCGTTTCAGCTAATGGATTGCGTATATCGCTATTTCTGATTTTTCCTCGTACCCGTTTTCAAGAGCATTTCTTCCACAATGCGCCGTATGGATCTTTTGTTGTTGCAAATTCAAGTAGTTGGATGAATGCAGAACTTTTTCTGTTATTCTTAAAGCACTTTCAAAAGCAAACACATTCTTCCAAAGACAATTCAGTAATTTTGCTTTTCGATAATCATGAGTCTCATTATTCACTTGAATCCATAAATTTTTGCCGAAATAATGGAATTCATCTACTTCAATTTCTATCACACTACTCACATAGGCCCATTTAAAAAAGCAGTGAATAATTCGTGCCAAAACTGGAAGATAATAAATCCAGGTAAAACAATAAAAATATTTAATATTCCTGCGATAGTTTCATGTGCATTGGAAATTGCAGTGACCGAAACTAACATAACGTCTGCATTTCGTACTGCTGGTATCTGGCTACTTGATAAAACCATTTTTAGAGATTCACATTTTGCTTCAAATTTGACAACCGATTAATCAGGTCGTTTACATAACAACGCAACAGAAAATTTAACTTCAGTTAGATAGGACTTTTCAGACAAACCTTAAAGTGAGAAAAATATACATGCACTTGAAGCTCAATTTGTAGCTGGAATCAATTTCTCATATCAATTCGAAACTGAAACAAGTACTGCATTCAATTCCTCAACATTGTCACCATTGTCTCGTGCATTGATTTAAATATATAAATAAGAAAATAATAAAAGTTTATTTATATACAATAGAATATAAGTAGAGGGTTTTAATTAGAAGAATTATAACCTAAATTAATATTTAGGTTATTGCGAAAACGATTCTTATACACCACAAATATATTTAAATATAGTTAAATTCTATTTTTCTCCTTCTATTACATCTTACGCTTTTGAAACATTTAATTTTTACAATTTGCACTTTTCAGGTGTGTAATTCTACCATTTTACTCTTTTGGTGAATGTAAAATCTTGAATTTACAGTTTTGTATTTAGTCGTCGAATCTTCACACTTTTCACTGCTGTAAATTTCATATTTTACACATTTCAAATCTGTAAATATCACAATTTCCATTGCTTAAAGTGTAAATTATGTATTTTACCTACTGTAATGTGTAATTTTATGATTTTAACCTTTTCATAAACTGTAAAATCACGAATTTAAACATTCTAACGACGATTTTTACAGATTAGGGTTTAGAGTGTAGTTTCCAAGTTAAGTAACGAGGCTGTAAATTGGTGCAAGTGCAGGAAGTCATTAAAAAATTAGCAAAAAATTGCTATTTCGATAATTTCTGTAAGTCTTGTAGTTCCTAAGCTATACCGTTAGCTACACTGGCATAATATTACGGTGGTGCAGTCACCATAACTTAGTGAACATCAGTGAAACAAAAAAATCAGGATAAGGGTAAAAATTAGCAAAAAATTAGTAAAAAAATATGGTTCATTTTAAATTGTGGCCATATGATGAAGCTGCGCCAATGTAATAGAAATCTGCTCTTTTAAAATACGGTGTCAAAGAATCCGTAGAAATCGATTTCGACGGTTCGACCTTCGTTTAACCTCGAACTAGACGTTCTGAGACGAAACGGACCCCGGAATCGTGATCAGCGACCCCAAAAACATAAAGCCCAACTGTTTGAGGTCCAGTTTTCGCCATTATAGCGATGTAAAGCTTGAAAACGGGGTTTTGACCTTCAAATGACCTCAAAATAACCTCTAGAGGTCACTATGACGAATATGTAAAAGTGTATTTTAATGTAAAATCGTCCATTCTTTCATAATCCGGGGTCAAAAAACCCGTAGGAATCGATTTCATTAGATTGACCTTCATTTGACCTTGAACTAGACGTGCTGGGGCAAAACGGACCCCGGGATCGTGATCAGCGACTCCAAAAACATAAAGACCCATTAAGCTCAGAAATGCTCCGGTCCGATTTCCTTTTGTGGTCCTGTGTTATATTCTGGAATATATTTATTTATTGATATATTTATTTTTGTCGAATCCTGACTCTCAAGTAACACAGTCAATGAAGAAAATTTTCACTTTAGCGGATTTAAAATCTTTAGGAAGAATCGAAACATGGAAGAGAAGGCGGCATACTAATACTCATTCGAAATAATATATCCTATATAGAACTTGCGAATCTTAAAACACCACTTATATCTGTCGAATTAGCAGGTATCAAAATCACTAATTTAAGAAAACCCATAGATATTATAGTATGTTATCGATCACCAGGCAGTGTACTATCTCAAAAGCAGTTTGATATTATTTTCTCAAATATTGTTGGAAAAAATGGCACTATTTTAATGGGGGATTTTATCGCGCACCATTCCCTTTGGAATTGCGACAAAACTGACATTAATGGTGAAAGACTACTAGAAAGCTTAGAAAACACTAATTTATTCCTCCATAATTTTAGTACAAAATCTTTTTTTCAACCATATAATAATCAAATTTAGATTTAATATTTTTGTCTATTAGTATTGCTCTTAATGTTAATATTAAAATGAATTCAGAGACGTGGGGATCCGACCACTTCCCCTTTTACATCGAACTGTCAAGCGAGAAAAGTATTTATAGGAAAAAATCATTTAATTTAAAATCGATTAGAACTAATTGGGAAATGGTAAATGAGTATCTAGAAAAATATTATTATCAGATCATGACTTTAGAATATGATAAAAAATTTTTCAAAATTTTTATATTATATCATTCATCTGTATCTAGAGACGAGATGCCTGGACTCTACTGATGAGCTCACAAGGCATACTCAGGGCGAAATACAATAAATTTTCTTTCCCTTTATTTCTTTTTTTTCCGTTTTTTTTTTAATTTTATACTACAATCAATTAAATTTTTTATTTTGACTTAACTTGTCTTGGTCTTTTTTCAAACACTCATCCTGGAAGGTATTTAAAGTGGCTGGTATTAATACAGTCCGCCTTACTGAGTTGTGAGGAATAGTCTTTGGCTTGTGGAGATCAATAAATTCGTTTATCATATTACTAAGCATCTTATTTCTAACACTCATTTTAATATTTATAATCACAATTATAATATTTTGACAAAACAAATTAACGTAGACATTAATTTCGGCAATTCACTAAAAATAGCTCCAAATCTAAATTCAATGATTGATAATCTTGTCTCTGAAAATAATACTTGTACAATATACACTGACGGGAGTATATCTCTTGATTCTATATCCTGTGGGTCTGCTTGTATATATCCTGAACTGAAAGTGTGTATAAAAAAAAGTATTGTTAAAACTGCGTCAATATTTACGACAATATTTACACCATACGTGTACTAAACCCACGATCCCGGGAGCGCGAAGCAGAAGCCTCACCCCTACCATACCATTCGCAATTATCCCGTATAGTCGACTTGGTCCTATCGACGATCGTCGCCGATAACTCAGGGACGTACCTGCGCCGACACTCGAAAATCCGAATCCGTTATAATATATATATATATGGGCAAATCTCCCTAACTTTTAATTTTTGGCGAAAAAACGTGGGATCAGGCAATTTTAGGAGCACACCTTTGAACTTTGGTATGAAAGGTTAAGAATATTATTGGAATTGATTGGTATAATGTGCTTTCATGAGAGAGAAATGCTCCAAAAGTTGTGCGCGATAATTCATTTTTTTTATAATAAGATCAGAAAAAATAGTGATATGTTTATTAAGATTTTATTTATAAAGCATAGAGTAATAAAAATATATAACATCAGTAACGGTCACAGAATAACAACTTATAGTCGATATAATTAAAAATTCCACACAGTACAACTCTAAATTTCCTTCCCCTCCCTTTTTTCATACGAAAATTTTCATGCAAACCGTGCTATCAAGTTAAGTCTATCTATTAGTAAACATCAGTCGATTTCGTAAATTCTAGTAAACGCGTACAATTTCGGCCAATAGTTTGTGGAAATAATACTAAATTTTATTGAAATTTCAAAGAAGATGTATTCTACTTGTCACAGAAAATCCAATTTGTAATTTATTCATGATTTAAATAAATTTAGTTAATTTTTTTTAAATCAGCACTTCTTAAAAAAATTATTTACATTGCTGCAACTTTTGGAGCATTAATAAAAAAAACTGTAAATTTGACAGATTGTTGGATTTAATATGTTCTTTAAGAGATTTTTACTATTTTAATGTGCTGTATACAGAAAAAATATGACAGTCTTCTAAAGTCACATAGCTATAAATTTTTCGACGATTTTCGCATGATTTCTTTTACTTAAATTTTATTTTCTACTTCATTTTTGCAAGCACATACTTGCACTATACCTCAATCTATTTCTTTTTACATCTACTAAATGTACAATTTGGTTATTTGCTAATTTCGAAAATGCTCCAGTCAATAGAAAGAAAAATATGATAATTTAAAAATTTAGTGAAATTCCAGTGACACAATTTCAAAGCATTGAAACTTTTTATTGGAAGGGAGCATATCAAAATATGGATGACTTTTTTGATGTACTATTAAAATAGACTACTTGTTTAAAGTTTCAACCATTTCCAAGCAATGCTCCAAATTTTACAGTATCCATAATAAATTATTTTTTCCAAGTGACACGATATTTCATCATTTTTCTTACATTTTTCAATTATTGAAGCATCAATCTGAGACAAAGGAGTTTGACAAAGTATCTATTGAGCTTTAACCGTATAGATGGAGTATAGAACTATAAATTGAAACTGGAACAAAGAGGTTAAACACATTTGAAAGCTGCTAAATCAGTGAGCAACACAAAAAAAAGTTAGGGAGATTTGCCCATATACAGATAAATATTAACATTACATTATAATTGCAGATGAAGATTATTTTACTACTTGTTTACCAGCATTCGTTAAAGTTGACGCTATAATTGGATACGATTGTGCACAAAAGATACGAAATTCACCACCTTCTCTTTAATAAATATCGGAGAATGCGACATACCGTACCCTGTTGTTAATAGCACAAGAGTCAAAATATCTCTACTTCAAATGAATCAATGTAATAATACTAAAGTACAATATTGGAAACTAGTAACTAAAAGAACAATTTTACATTGCGGAGCTTTTTCAGATGTATCTCCGATTAAAAATAGCACAGTTTAATATTTATATGAATTATCCAGAGAACAATGTTCCACGTTACACATACTTAATTTAATAAGTATCAGTGGCACTCTCTTTCAAAACGAGTTTGTGGAAGGTTGTTTTGTGGTTGGCGAGGTTGTGGGAGCGAAATTTGTGGAAGGGACAGGGTACAGGGATAGGAATACATTTCGTAATAATGATTGGGGATAGGGATTGGGAAGTATCGCGGGAAATTTGGGTAAGGGGTTGAGGAAAACGGGACATGGAGTCTGGCATAAGAACTGATGGAATGTGGAATAGTGCTAGAGGGTAGAATGATACTGGAAGGGTTTGTGGTGTTGGATGGATTGATGGTCCTAAAAGGGGTGAAGATGCTAGAGAGCTTGGTGGGGCTAGAGAGGATGGGCAGAGATGGATGCCGGATCTCCGCCGTATCTGCGATCGCGCAGGTGGTCTTCCTCGGCCTAACCGTACACTTCGCCTTCTCTTCTCCTCCTCCCAATCTTCCATTCTCCTCCTCGCCATTGTTGGGACCCCTTGCATTCTCGAATTTACCTCCGCGTTGAAGGGGAAGTAAATTCGATGAGGTTAAGGTGGCAGTACCACGCCCATTGTTGATTGAAGAGCCAACTCTTCTGGTCGTGGGAACAGTGGCCCTTTCCCTATCATGGGCTGTCAATTTAGGAGGTTCCTTCCTCTTCCCCTCTTCCTCGACAGTTTTTTTTCCTTGTTTGCATTATCTATAATAGAAAAAGGATTTTTGGGGTTTATTTTTATATACCTTTTAAGATCTTCAATTGATATTTCGGTGCGTTTATGGTATCTTCATCTTCTGCAATGAAGATTATCGGTGAACATACTTCAATAACTTTTACTGTCCCTAAGAGTTTTGTGGTGCAAGTTTGACTGCAAAATTTCCTACTGCAGAAGATACCACATGATTTTTCCGTAATACCATAACTCCGATTTGATAGATGATATATCTTCAATTTCTATTATAGTATTTTGCTTGCCTAGCTGTTGCTTGGTCTATATGCTTTTTTACTAAATCATGTAACGCTGGAAATCTTTTTATTCTATCACTCCACTTTTCTGAGTCATTAGGAAAGATAGGAGATGGATTTTCAATATGTCTCCGGATTAGGACTGAGGGTTCAGGATTCCTACCAAAATTCATAAACGCTGGAGTCATTTAATGTTTGCGAAATTTTTCCGAAAAATTTTCCAAGATGGCGTCTGTGACATCTTGAAATAATCGGAAACTTCTAATTTTTTTAAAAGATTTTCTAATTTATTCTCTATTGAAAAAAATGAATAATTTCTTCCTCCATTATTTCAAAAATAAATATTCAAAATTGAATCCAATTCGGTTGATGTTTAAAAAAAATTTCGGCCATTTTGAATTCGCCATGTTGATTTTTTCAAATTTGATTTTAGATTCGTAATCAACGACCCTGAAAACCCCGTATATCAAATTTGGTCAACTTTGGTTGACATTTGAAAAAAAATGTCCGCCATGTTGGATCCGCCATCTTGAATTTTTCAAATTTGATTTCAGATTCGTTATCAGCGACCTCGAGAACCTAAGTATTAAAAATTTGGTATAAATTAGAAAATCTTTCAAAAAAAAAATTAGAAGTTTCCGATTATTTCATGATGTCACAGACGCCATCTTGGAAAATTTTTCGGAAAAATTCGCAAACATTAAATGTTTCATTAATAATATCATTTGCAACATGAATCCGTCTAACGATTTTCGATAAACCGTTTTATTTTAAACAAGCATGTCAAAATGTTGAAAAATGTATTTCTGATTTCACCAAATTCAAACCGCCATTTTTCCGAAATTTTCAAATTCCAACTTGAGGATCGGAAAGAGCGGAAAATTTTAGTTCAGAAAAGTGCTTCTGGTTATTATTTTTGTTTTTTCGACAATTTTCTAGGCAAAAAACTAATTGACTATAAAATGTCCGCTTAGGAAGAAATGGGATGAGAGACGAATAAACCATATTATTTAAAGCAAAACTGAATTCTTTTTAATGTAAATCACATTCTTTGTGATGTTCCGCCAAGAAACTATTGATCATAGGTTTTAGATTGCGAGTTACTCGCTCAACCTGAGTTGCTTAAGGTCTATAAGGGGGAATAGTGGTCTGCTTGATACCATACATCTTTTAGCATTCTGTTACTAGCTTGTTAGAAAATTCAGTTCCGTTGTCCGTTAGTAAGAATTTGGGCATCTCCAACGGTTTATTAGCATATCCTCAAAAGCTTGTAACACACTGTTTGCATCTGCCCTTCGTAATGGTTGAATTTCGATACAACGAGTGAATAAGTCTTGAAAAACTATTGCATGCTTGAATCCTCGTTTTGATGGTGGTTTTAGACCTATTATCTCTGATACAACTTTCCATGGACCATCAACATTATGATCTCCCATTAACCCTGCTGGGGGCAATTGACAGCTTTTGTGGATTTGACACTGATGACAAGCTCGAACATAAGAAAACGTGTCATAGAAATATCCAGGCCAATAATAATAAGTTGCTTGACATGCATACGTTTTTTCTATCTCTAAATATCCCGCTTTGGGTGCGCTAGAACTGGTGCTTCAGTTAAAGCTTTTTCAAAAGGTAGAAGAAATTATCATTCGTCCCGAATTTGTTAAATAAAAAAAGGCTTTATTGATCTCTACGAACACAATTTTTATTTTGCCGACATTTCGGACGTTCTTTATTGCCGTCCCTTTTCAGGGCTAAAAAAACAATCAGCAAAACAAAATTCTTATACGTCAAAACTACAATTTGGAAAAGAGTTCTCTATCCCTTCCATAAATTCAAGTGTGTGCAATATGTGGTGCGTGGAGGTGGCGCGTTTCCGAGCTGCCGCGGGAATCCCAGCAGGCCTCGGCATAGCGGGTCTGGTTAGCCGATAAGGAGGCTGTATGCGTTATAATTAAAAAATCCACGTACAATGAGGAAATGTAGGATACACTCAATGACGAAAGATATTATACGCACATAAAAAGATGTCCGCTTAAGAAAATTCAAGCAAATATTCAGTCAATTATTAAAGATTAGGACAATAAAATGCGCTTAAAATACATGAAAATTACTGATTTTATGAGGTTTATGAGACCTAACTTTCACCAGTGGTCTTGGCCAATAATCTAACTACAGCCATTAGAAAAATCTTGAAAAATGTAATGTTTTGAGCGGTGTTAGATCAAAATCAATTGTGGCGTGATCGCCTTTTTTAAATAATCAATATTTCCGGGTGTCTTATCTTTTCAAGATTTCAAAATTATATATTGTAACCTAGGTAGATAAGTTCTTAAGATTATTTTGAACACAAGTTGTATTTAATGTTTTTTCAAAAAAATCAATAGATTTTGAGATAAATGACATTAAAAATAGCAATTTTTTTAAAAAATTGAAAAATTTCCATTTTCCATGGAGGAATAACTCACTTAAATTATTTTTTACACCCAAAATTTTTATCTATTTTCTGGAAGGTATTTCCAGCCTGATCTCAAAATTTGGTGAAATTTAAAATTTTCATCATACCACTTGACGTGAAATAGCTCATTTATTATCTGGGCAAACATAAGACCAATGTCCTTCTTTACCGCATGTGTAGCACGACCTAGTATTTTTTATTTTATTATCTGCATCTTTTTCATTTTCCTGTCTTTTAACCTTTAGAGGGCCGGGGTTCTGAAAAATTTCAAAATCGCATTTTTCTATAGGAATGTGGTCTAAGGTCCCTGAGTTAAAGCCAAACTAAGTTGCGATGTTGGTGAGTCAGACCCCTTACGTACGCCTAGATGCGTATTTCGGTCCGGTACGGTAAGGCCAAATGTTGAAATTTTCAAAATTTCAGAAAAACGTTAAAAACGTTTGGTAAAGCCAAGAGCGAACATGTTTACTAATTTTTTCCCTCAAACATTCTTTCGGGTTGTTGCTAAACATAATTTTCAAACAAAATGGAAATTTTGCAAATTGGACTTTCAAATGACCTTGACCCTGAGATCATTAGGTCAATCCGACTTTAGATTCGGATTCAGCGACCCCAAAAACATGAGCATTCTGAATGAAAAATTGTAACTAGTGACTTCTGAAACTCCTACACGTAATTTTCAAGTAGGATTGACATTGAAACTAGAAATGTCTTGGCAACTTAGCCATATTGCATCCCCCATTTTGAATTTAATTTTTTTGGTTGCAGAATCATGTTTGGAGACTTCGTTGACCCTCACACCTGAATAGAGTTATTTAAATGAAAAAAATTGGGTATTCATGAAAAAAAATGTTTACGCCTCTAAGCGTTTTCCGGCCCTCTAAAGGTTAAGGTTTGAATTTTGAATCGATACTGATTGTTTAAAACTATAGCTTAGATCTTTTTCTGTCTGACCTTCATTTATATATTTGGGAGATTTTGCTCAAGTTTGGAATTGTGTTGGTTTCGACGTCATACGAAATTGGACTTTCCTTTATACTGGGTTAGGTTCTACTGCCGCTCTCATTTCTGTTTCTTTTGGTTTTGCAGTTTCTACAACTTTAAGACTAATTGCTGATATTTTACTTGTGTTCTTCATTTTGCTAGGCTCATATGCTGAAGTGAAGAACGGTACATCTTATTCAACTGGTGGCGGTCTATATACCTTATCTTGCCGCCTGCGCGCTTCTTTCGTTTTCTCTAACATTTGTAATTCTAAAAATGTTGAGAATTGCTCCATGTTTATTTTTTGACGATAATCAGGATGTAAGTTATCATATGTAACGTTTAATTGCTCTGACATTGACATAGGCGGTTGTAACAGATGTAGTAAATTTCTAAATTTAGATAGATATGTAGATACATCTTCTGCTGGACCTTGGGTTCTTATGTTAATTCGTGTCTTTAATTGGTATTGTCTTCTCTACAATACTGTATTTTAAAAGAATTTATAAATCTTCGAATGTTACCCAGTTGCTATTTTCTCTTCTAAACCAACACCATACCTCCTCATCAGGTACTGCTGGTAACGAGCGTGAGATGTCGTCTATGGTCAGTTGGTGTAATCGTGAACATTCTATTAAATTAGTTAAAAAAATTTTGATCATTCCTTTATGATCCTCCATAGTAAGTAATATTGTGCGGATGAGTATGTGTGAATGGATTTTGTAGTTAATTAGGCTGGAATTGATGATGGGAATACGTTTGTTGGGGTTGGGATGGGTTCGGGTTAAATTCTTGATTTGATGGGTTATCTCCATGTCTGGGGTTACTTAGGGTATAAGGATGCTGGCCGGATTTATCTTGTAATAAATCGTTATTTCCATTTGGATGGTTTTCTTGTAATGATCCTCTTCTTCTAGGTGTTGTAATTAGTCTATCAGTTCTTCCACTTGATTTAGTGCAAATCATACTTCTTGTGTTCTAGTATCATTGGATACTCTTTGTATTCTATCTTTTGCTTGTGTATAGATGGGATTTTGCGTTTGTTGAATGGATTTTACTATACATGAGACTCCTTGAGGTTGACTTATATGTATTTCGCTTTGATTCATATAACTATCATGATCATTTCTATTTTCCAGGTTAGTATTCTTTGTCATTACTCTTCTAACTTGTAGGTAAGAGATCTGATCTAATCTACTTGCTTCCCTCGGATCATATAGTCTTGATACAAATTCCCTATTTTGTACTACATGAATTTCTACTGGATCTGTTAAGGCCAGGTTCTCATTCTCAGGCCCCAAAAATGCCTGAATTTCAGGAATTTTTTTTTTTTTATAAAATAAAGTAATGCCGGGAAAACTTTTTATAGGTTTTATTTGTATATTAAAGAAGAACATTTTTATATTTTTTCAAAATAAAAAATTTCAAAATGGCTGCTCCAGGGCGGTTGCCGTGCAGCAGCACGGAAAATGCACGGGTGTACGCGGGCGCGTCCCCAGCCTCATGGTTTGATCTGAAACCAAAAAACCAAAAAAATTCTTAAAATAGATGAAATTTGGGGGGCCTTATCGGTTTCCGATTTTTAAAAAAGGCCTCTAAAAAAATGGAGGCTGTTTGAAAACAAAAGCTCAATTTTTTTCCCCAGTTTTTTAGTCTTCAATGTCCATTAAAAAATATTCGAAATTAATTTTTTCAAAAAAACTCGTCGTGAAGGCCCCCTAAATTTAATTAGCTTTCTTTTGAGCCGTCATACATTAAAATCGGTTCACTCGAAACTGTAGAGCCGCCCGCGCGCCGAAAAACACCGTTTCGAGAAAAACGCGTTTGAAGTTTTACGTACTGAAAAATCGTATTTAATTTTTGTTTTTTGACAACTTACCCTCAGTCAGCGATTCCAGCACCATACAAGATGCCTTCTTCTTCTTCAAATATTTGTTGTTGTTGTATTTGGGCTGACAATTTCTCCACCCTGGCCCTTTTAGCAATCTCTGCCAAAGTTTTCTCTGCTGCCGTGATGCGCTTTTCGTCCATTTTCTCGGCGAAATTTTTGCTGTTTAGCCCGACTCCAATTCCTAGCATGTTCATAATTTTTAATACAGATGAATAGCCTTCGTTGAACATGCCTGCAACTATATTTTATGCTATTTCAACGGTTTTCGCACCGCAATGAAGGTGTTTAGGTGCCAGTTTCCACACGCAAGAATTAAAACACTCGTTGTCATTTTGTGTATTTCCACCGGTGCATCTTTGTAATAAATCGTCGTTGGTAAGAGCCTCATATACAGGTTTAATCACTTTCTGAACTTCCTCGGTAAGGGCAGGTGGGTGGTGAAAACTGGCGAGTTTACCCTCTACTTCTGCGATGCGCCACTTACACCAGCTACTTTCTCCTGACGGACAGTACTCGTGCCTTGGATGTTCAGCGGTGGAACATTTGTGGTAAAATGTTGCCCACACAACCTTTTTCATTTCTTCGGCCGAATCAGGGTGTCTTCTTATCGCAAGGCCAAAATATAAAGTCAGATCTTTGATAATTTTATCGGTCAGCTTCCCTGCACCTTTGCCTCCGATTCCTTTATGATTTTTCTTGACATCACGTAGTCGTTTACCCATTCGCTTTTGGACATGACCTACGCATTCTTTCTTTTCAAGGAGAGCTTTAAAAGTTTTTGTATCTCCGTCGCCGATGTACTTGGCATATTTTACGCCCAACAAGTGAGAACGACAAAACATTTGCTTCATCGATTCCACTTCCATTCCACCAGCACTTCCTTTATGATTTATGCTGCAGGTACTTTGGTGAGATTCATACCAATCATCATATTCCACAGTGTTTTTTTAGATGCCCAATTAGTGCAACTTTGACAAAAAGATGATTTCACGGAAAAATCTAAAACTTTGTGCGTGTACTTCCCGATCAACGTCGCGACACCAAATAACGATGAAAATCCTCGCTTTTTCCATGATCCATCGCCAGATACGCTCAAATGCGTTTCTTCGTTTCCTGCTTCCACATTTTTCATCTTTTCTTCAGCAACAGCTTTGCGCTGAACAATTTCAAACGTATTCTTCGCAGCGTTCAACAGATTATCAAGAAATGGATAATAAGCGTTGTTTGAAAAGCCGGCACATAGTTCCATTAGTGAGCAGAAAATGTTTATCGATTGTAGTCCGAGTCCCATCATGCGCATCACAAACATCAATCTGCGATTTATTTCGTATGCGGTATTCACAACCGGACTCGAAGACACGCTACGTTCACTTTTGCACTTACACTTTATGATTAGTTTGAAACCAAGTCCACGTTCACAGGAGCGAGTAAATACTATATCACCGTCACATTCTTTACATTTCAGACACTGTGATAAAAATGAAAAAACACTTATAAAATCGAGAATAACATTATTACGCGTAACGTCGATTTCGATATCATCGTATCGTTTATCTTTCAATTTCTTGGCAGAAGTGCTTACGAAATCTCTTTCGCTTTCCATTTTTTCAGCATCGTAACTGAATCTCTTTTTCCGCGGGTGATTAGGACGTTTATTTCCCACTGATTTACGCGTATTCGACATTTATCCGGCACTTTTATTTTTGACACGATATCAACGCATAAGAGACGACGTTGTTGCAAGAAGAACGATCGCTCTACTGAGAATACGTGTCTGCACAGATATACAGAGGTATACCTGCATAGACACGTGTTTACAATAGATTTAGAAAGTTGTAATTCGTTCGGAGGGTCACAAACTTGCTGCCTATTGTATATTTGAAAGCCAGGTATGAATAAAGGTCTCCCTACCAAGATGGTTCGAGCGCGCGTTTATTACCTGCTTTTCGGCCAACAGACCACGGCCACGAAACGAGCTGTAACTCGAAAAATACATTCGATCTCGAAAAATCGTTTCGGTCACATATTCTGCACACCATAAGGATGACTTTTAAGCAAAAAAATGGATTTTTTCGACCCCGAGAATGAGAACCTGGCCTTAAATTCATATCCTCTATATTATTATTATTATCGATTCTGGCATTTGTCAGTGCTGGGTGTTTGGTTGATTGGGCACAAGGAGGAATAATCAGCTCTTCACGTATGTTGGAGATGTTTCTTGGTGTACTAAGGAGCTATGATAAAGATGTGGGTCTTGATAAATTTAACTGTATCCTCCGATCGTCACCTGGTGTTAGAAGGTTTCTTATTTGCAAATTTTCTAAATCATCCATATTGGTTGGTGTTAGGGAGATATTAGAATTCTTAAGTGTTAATGGGTCACGATAATCTCCGTCTTATTGGATAGGCTGAATTTCTTCTATTCTAGGTTGTTCTATGTTTATCCTGTCTTTTTCCTTTCCAGACAATATCTTGTTTGGATCTTTGTACAATGGTATGTAACTTGCTTCATCGAAACTTGCATTCCAATCAGCAGCGATGATTCCATAAAATTTTTTAATTTCATATCTCTTGACTTATTCCTAATTTCGTAATCTGTGGTAGTCAAATTATTCAATTCAGCTAATTGTACTACTGCACTATTAGATAACTGATGGATATTTTGTCTAATTTTTAAAATACCTTCATCCATATCTAATTCGTTTAAATCTTCATCCGTTAACGTGTACACTGTTATATTCCAGTTATGATTGGTCATTTTGAAAGAATATAAAGGGCTGATATGGAAAACTTACTAATGTATTGTATCCTTATATTCGCTACTATTTTTATATTATTTTAGGTTAAATTAAATATAAATGTTTAGGGACTGAATCTCTCTATTCGTTGATCAGAGAAAAGACAAGAATTTTTGAAACTATCTCGCTTTATTTGATAACGAGACAAGAAAATAATGTACGCATGCGCGCCCCCACACAATTGCGTAGGCAGTGGGAGCATCTCCCACCGCGAGCGTGTCCCAACGCGAATACGCGTGCGCGCGCACACAATTGCGTAAGCAGCGGGAGCATCTCCCACCGCGAGCGCGTCTCACCGCGTATACGAGTGCGTGCGCAACTCTCACCGAAGCATACACCTCTGTTTAAGAGATCCATGAATTTTTCTTTTTTTTCATTTGTTTCAGATGTAGCTGTATTTTTTTTTATTTTACTTCTATTCCCGATATCCACGGATTTTTCTTGTTTTTCGTTTGTTTCAGAAGTAGCTGTATTTTTTTTATTTTACCTCTGTTTCAGATATCCATGAATTTTTCTTTTTTTTCGTATGTTTCAGATGTCGCTGTTTTTTTTTATTTTACCTCTATTTCAGACATCCATGGATTTTTCTTCTTTTTCCTTTGTTTCAGATGTAGCTGTATTTTTTTTTTATTACTTCTGTTTCAGATATCCATGAATTTAGAATCATTCTTTATCAACCTTATTTTGTTCGTCTTCTATGCCGTATTTTTATTCTAAACTACGCAGTACTTTTTACGAAAAATAATAATATAAGTTTCGTCGGGACGCGACAGTTTGCATCAGATGTAGCTGTATTTTTTTATTTTACTTCTGTTTCAGATATCCATGAATTTTTCTTTTTTTTTTCGTTTGTTTCAGATGTAGCTGTATTTTTTTTACCTCTGTTTCAGATATCCACGGATTTTTCTTTTTTTTTCGTTTGTTTCAGATGTAGCTGTATTTTTTTCTTTCCTCTGTTTCAGATGTCAACGGATTTTTTCTTTTGATTCAGATATTGATATAGGTCAACTAGTTTTTTCTGTTGTAGAGAGCAGTTTTACATAAGAATATCGATCTTTATGTTTCAGGTAGAAAATGATGCGTGCGTGGCAAAGAAGGCGAAAAAGGTGAATTGAGGAGCCCTCTAGCGAGATGTGATTGAATCATAGTAGGTGGATGTTGGTAAGATGGGGAGAATGCAGTGTTACCATGTGAGCCGGTAAATTAGAGTTTACCCTTTGATATCGAAGAGGGTAAGGTAGAGAGGCATCAATGTATAAAACATGCGTCGGTAGCAGTTACCAACCTTTGATGTGAATAGATATTGATTTTATCATTGATCAATTCATATGTAATATTACAATTATTTGAAATTTTTTTCACATGTATAATTTGATTTGAGTATTAAGCTATTGAGATTTGAATGTATGGTCTCTTATTGATAAAAGGTATTGAAATTTCATTTGTATAATAGTTAATGTATAAGTTTAGTTTTATTTTTTTTTCAATAGGATATTTTATTCTTTGTAGGAAACGTTCGGGATGTGAAAAAGGGTTTCATACAAAAAACAATAGCCCTTATGTTCAATATGTTTCTTACATTTTTTTTTATAAGCTTAAACAGATTTTTGAGTGTTTACAAGGATGAAAATTATTTCACTTTGTCAGTATTCCTTAAAACTTCATCCTCGAAACATGGTTGCTCCAGCAGTTATTGTAGCAAGAAGTGTAGTGGAGAAAAGTGACGGTGTATCATCGGTATTAGCGATTCATGTTAATACCGATGAACGGCATGATCCGCGACTTGCGCGGGTTAAAAGACCCGTGGTGAATCAGTCACTACCATCGTGGATTAAGAAGTTAAACGTGAGTGTTTTTTTTTTCGTTATTATTAGTGTTCTTGTTAATAAAAAATTAATACTAAATTATATTATTTTTTTAGCATAACACATCCATTCTCCAGAGTGGATAACGAGATTTGCCGTTGTATGTAGAATATAATTTTTTTGTCTGTAAATAAAAATTTAATTTTACATAAATTTTAATTAATTAATGTTTGATAGCGAGCGGAGCATTGCATTCTCGAGCTCCCGTAACAATCTGCGGAAGATCATGTTAGTATAAAAAATTTTTTTTTTGTAAATTACACATAAATATATATTTTATATTTATTTACAGGTTAGACCAAAAAATAAGCGGACGAGGTGGGATGTACCGTCGATGCATACAATTTTTACTAATATAAATAAATTAATGAGTACCCCACCACATCCTGTATCACCAAAACATTCACCACAATCTTTTAAAAAGCCTCCTTCACCCCCACCTAATAATCAACCCATCCCAATATCCACCTCACCACCACCACCACCACCAGCATTACCAACACCACCAACATCACCACCGCCAACACTACCAACACCACCACCACCAACACCACCACCATCAACACCACCATCCCCAACACCACCACGACCGACGGGGAGCAACATAAAAATTAAAAAAATCGTGCTGGTAAGCATAAAATTTTTTTTAATACAATCATATTATAAATAATATATAAAATTGAACTTTTTTTCTTTACAGTTGGAAAACCCGTTACCAATTAAAAATAATGCACAGAGGAGAAAATTTCAAATTTTTTTTGATAATTTTATTAAAGATGAAGCGATTGAGGAGGAAGCGTGACTAACGAATAGAAAAAAAGCGCCATCAAAAAAAATAATTTAGTTCACTTTTTTTACCAAAAAAATTTTATACTTGTTTTTTTTACTTTAGTTATTAGAATTATTTGTTTTATATATATATATATATATATATATATATATATATATATATATATATATATAATATATAAATATTTCGCCGCCGCCGCCGTGTCTAAGAATTCAGGATTCAACACATATATATGTGTGTGTGTGTGTGTGTGTGTGTGTGTGTGTGTGTGTGTGCGCGCGCGTGTGTGCGTGTGTGCGGCGGAATATTTATTTAATATATATATATATATATTTTAAAATTGTTTTTTCAAGAATAGATAATATATGTGTTTTCTCCGTGCGCAAAAAAAGTTGTCAATATAACTTGAAAGAATGTGTATTAGTTTACTCATACCTGATAAAACTCATAAAATTTTTAAACGTATACACATAAATAAAAACGGACCTAAAATTTAATGTAATGCTTTAAATGCAGATGCACAATTTTTCGAATATAAAATAAATATTAATCAAGTATAACATACACTTTTCCAAATATTCATATGTGATATATACAATAGGTTAAAAATTAAATACATTAATTATTGCATTTTTAAGATAATTCTATTATAAACAGTATAGGAAAAAGAAAATTCAAATTTTAACAGTGGTAATATAAAATACGAATTGCATTTAAAAAGATTTATAAAAATTATTAATTTAGGAGCATATAATTTAAATATTTTTTAAATTAAAATTTCAAAATTATATGGATATATAAGTGAGTAGATTACGTATATTTATATAAAACAATATTTTAAATAAACAAGTATGTATTTATTAGAAACAGAAGGATATTTAAGGAATGAATTTGTGTATAATAATCAAAATAAATATTTGGGTTAAGTAACGAAAAAATAAATTGGATATAATTATGGATAAAAACGTAAATTTTGAAAGAGGGTGCAAATTACGAATTACAGGAAAAATGGAAGAAAAAGGTTTTTATTTATATGCCGCTAAAATGTTATAAATAGTTCTTTAAAATTAATACAAATATTTATTTATTTAAGAAGAAAGTTTTATTACTCTAAAAGTACAAAATATTAATGACATAGAACTTTTGGCGATGATCCTTGATCATTAAATAAATTAATTTTTGGAGGTGAAGTTCTATTTAGATCCGTTTGAAATAATCCAAAATTTTAATAAGTAGTTACTAAATACTAAAATTTGGTAAGTATATGCATTTTACTATTTTTTTTAAGTTCATTTTTCATTAAAATTTATAATTATTAAAATATAAATTTAAGCTTTATAAGAATTCGTCAGTATTTATCAATAGTCAATATGTCAGTATTTTTTTATTATTTGAATTCTGATTTCATTACACTAAAGTTTAGTAAAAACTTTTATTTATAAATTATAATCGTATTTAAAAAAAATTAAATTTTTGTATAAAACCCAATGCAATATAACAGTACCTTCAAGGTGTATTGTGAATCTGTTTAATTTCTAAGGTGTCCATGGTAGTGAGAAAATAATACAATTTAAAACATTATTTTAAATAAATTTATGACGAAAAACCTTTTTCGAAAATAAAAATAGGGGGTTGGCGCGCGCAGCGCGCAGGGGGGCCAAGCCCCCCTAGTATATATATATATATATATATATATATATATAATATTAGTATCAATTGATAAATATATATTATATTTATTAAGTTATATTTATTAATTATACTTATTCAGTTCTCCTTAGGAGTTGATGTGAATGTCCAGCAGGTTTTTTCTTGATCAGCGTGTCCGGGGTTCCCTCGGTGATAGGTACTCTTTGGCACGCTGCATCTGAAAAAGGGAAATATAATTATATATATATATTTACTAAACAATATAATTATTGGTAAGGACAGGGATTATGGGGAAATCGATAAGAATTTTATAAATAATAATAATATAAGTAAGGAGATGTGAGAAAAATGAAAATGAATGGGTTCGTTGATTAGTATAATTGGAGAAAGAAAAAAGGACATAATAGAGATTCAATACTCTAATAATTGAGTATTAAATAGGGATAAAGAACAGGTGGAATTAGTATAAATAGTTTATATATAATAAATTAAATAAATATTGTGACGGAAATCGTCACACAATCTATTCACGACGAATAGAATATTTAAATTCGCAAATTGTAAGTCGTCGGAGCCTTTCGTATGTCAAGGCCAACCGACGACACTTGTTTACTTTTCTAGGAGTGTACAATTACACGGGCGACTATACGTAGGGATGGGAGCGCGAAAGAGTGTGTGAGTTTCCCCACTCCCATCCCTTTTTCGAGAAAATAGGCGATCGCCTAATCAGTGTGTAATGATCCGTCGATCGGGACAGATTATTATATTGTATACCCGAATTGTACTGCTCGTGAGTGCCGAGAGTGTATTTCACCCATCTCTGTATTAAGCTCTGTGAACGGTTGTTCCGGAGCAGGACTAAGTGCGGAGACCCGGGTGGATAAACACGTGTGTTTCGTGTAGTTTTGTGTGTGTGTGTGTATCAAGGACGGGGTCGTGCGCGTGTGATACCGCGGATCGCGACTCACTCGCCGCGGCAAGGGCCGCCTTCACCACCTCTACCACCAGTCGTTCCCTTGTCAAGGAGGTCTACCAGTCGCCGAGGATCGGCTGGGCCATCCCCGAGGAGCGTCACCGGTAAGTGTTTCAATTTACTATCGTGACCCTCCCCCTCCCTTGTGTGTGTGTACATCGGGAGTGTGTTCGGGTACGACGGTACTTGAACAGCGGTTCCTGGGAGTGAAACCTCTCGCAGGCGAGGATCTCGATCCGACAGGTTTCCCGGGACTTCCGCCCGCGCGAAGCAACATTTGTCGCGGCACACGGCCTGAGTGGCCATTTTGTTAATATATATTAAAATAAATATTTCTTTTATTTTTATTTTAATCAATTATGTGTTTATTTTGTTCTCCCCGCTCCCGCCGACGTTCATTTAATTTCTATATTGTGTCGAGGCAAGGAGAATCACCCGAATCCTCCACACCGTTCGTCCCAGCGAACTCGCGTTCCTGGCGACAGCCCGCAGTTCGAATAAACAAATAAATTGATTAAATTAATATAGAAATTTTGTCGGTCTTGCTGAGCTAACGTCTAACGCCTCTAAGAACTACAAGTTGCTCGCTCGAAAAGGCACGACAATTCGCCGCGTATCAATCCCGAGGACAACATTATGAAGGCCACAAACCGCCAGACTTAATAAACTTAATAAACCAAAAAGAGAAAGAAGAAGCAAATAAAATACTAAGTTATAAAATTGAAAATATTTTAATAAGAAAGAAAGAAATTTTAAGTCTATGTGTTTCGTCTTTAAATAAATTAATTGTGTGCGCGGTATTGGGTAACGCGGCCCAACGGTTAATATTAATTATTAAAATTAAAACTAATTATTAAAAACCGGGTTCGCGAATACCACGTCACAATATAAATAGTTATTGTTTAGTTAGGAATAAACAAGGTAAGGAGTGTTGTGTGTTAAGGAGAGAGAGGATTGTTAAAAGGGAAGAAAATGTTAGATTAATAAAAATAATTAATGATGAAAATAAATAGTCATAAAAACACTTACGAGTATACATAATATACTTAGGATGATTCCTCTCCGTAAGCGGTTGTTTGCAGCGGTGTTGGGGGAGATTCGCCGTATGCTGCGTCGCCTGTGGAGCCTTGGCAGGTGCGTGCGCGCACTTCCGGATGCGCACCACTCCGCGGTACTATTCCTGCCGGTGGGGATCTAGATTCAAGCGCGCGCACACTGAACACGCGGTCCGCGGTCGCATCGATACGGGGATCGCGCGCATCTAGTCTAGGGAATTCGGAACGCGGATAGTGGGAGAACACGTGTGTAATAGTAAGGAGATAAATTGATATTCGAATTTCGCGCTGTTAACTAGAGAATAATTTAGTGATCTATTGAACCAATCAATAGATGATTTTTTTAGAGATGACTGTAATTACTTTAAATACGGAAAGTCGAAATACTAGTTGGCACAATGATAACTTATGCAAATTAGTTGTCATTTTTACCTATAGTAGGGTAAATACGGGTAGCTTTATTACACCTGTGACGGATACGGAAGGGTTGGAGAATTATAATATTGCCGGATCCCTCACAGGTAACGAGAGCGAGAACAGATAGGGATATTAGGAGATTGAGGGAGATAGAAAATCGGGGAAGAAGTCTGGCGTGGTTCGGAAAACGGATCCTCGCCATTCTGATTCTATCGATCATAGATCATAGTATTGTTTTCTTGCTTCTACCAATTACGGAGATTTTTAGGGTGATTACCAGCAATATTAGTATTCAGCATTTTTCTGTTATTTGAGGAGGATTTTGAGTTATTCGCATAATTAAGAGGAATTGTAAATTAAGGAGAAAATCGACCAGATTAATACAGTTATATATATATCTATAATATATTTTATCAGATTATTATTTTTTCATTAATTACTTTATATTTTGATGAGTTATTTTATTTATTAATATAATAAGTGATTTATGTATCAGTGGGGACAATATTAAGTAATTAGTGCGCGTTATTAACTAGTTATTTAATTAACTTATTTAAAAATTAACGTTCTCTTTCTCGTGGTTAGTGGTGCCACGGGATCTACTCTTAGATCCCGTAATGTAATTTTATATATCTGCATTTTTGTTAGGAATGTTAATATTCGTTATCACGGTTTAATAGGCATCCGGAACTATTTATTTTATTCAACGGAACTTTCTCTGGGTGAGTCCACCGGGTGATAAGGACGAATAAATTAATATTTTTTTTTCTTCGATGATGTCTGGGTCCGGAAATAATTTTATTTAAATAATTTTTGTTTATATAGAATTGTAAACCAGCATCACACTCTATATGGATGATTTTTGTAAGAAACTGGATCTAAAGCGCACAGAATCGCTCAATTAAAACATTCTTCATCATTATTTTGGACATTTATACGTGCTTTCTTTTTCTGTATGAACTCTGGTAACAAATACAAGGTCCTGCAGTTCGTTGTGGATTATATCTATTTATATTAAGGGGGTTCCAAAGTCAATTTTCATCCTCCCTACCTTATCGACTGAGTAAATCAAATAATCGATTATAATTAGATAATTATATTATTATACGGAGAAATAAGAGTTCATTGCCCTTCGTATATGGATTATTTAAGTGTGTGCAAAATGTGGGACAGCAAAATTATCACGTTTTTGTTTAAACCCTTACCAAAAATTTTGAGTATGCTGCGCCCGTCTCACATTTTGGTAAGGGATTAAATACAAACGAAATAATATTTTGTCTCAAACTTTGTACATAGTTAACTTATTCATATACGAAGGGAAGTGTACTCATAAAAAATATTCAGTACATTAAAAAAAATAGTAGACTTTGATACCGCAACAGTAACAAAATAAAATCTTACGCCAGAAACTACCGTTCGGTGGCGCTAGCGGTAGAAAGATACGATGGTTACGCGAGCGCAGCAGCCGCCATCTTAGACTGGCCGGCTGCACGGCAAACAGTCAACTTTTTCAAAGTTGTCGATTGGACGTGCAAACATAGTTGATATGCACACACAGGGATCATGAAACAAAACTTTTATGTTTATAGGTTAAACATTTAAGCAAATTAAATAACAGGCGCATTTTAGTACGAAGAGAATAACCAAAATACTGAATGTCTATTATCGCAGGCGAGGATCTCGATCCGACAGGTTTCCCGGGACTTCCGCCCGCGCGAAGCAACATTTGTCGCGGCACACGGCCTGAGTGGCCATTTTGTTAATATATATTAAAATAAATATTTCTTTTATTTTTATTTTAATCAATTATGTGTTTATTTTGTTCTCCCCGCTCCCGCCGACGTTCATTTAATTTCTATATTGTGTCGAGGCAAGGAGAATCACCCGAATCCTCCACACCGTTCGTCCCAGCGAACTCGCGTTCCTGGCGACAGCCCGCAGTTCGAATAAACAAATAAATTGATTAAATTAATATAGAAATTTTGTCGGTCTTGCTGAGCTAACGTCTAACGCCTCTAAGAACTACAAGTTGCTCGCTCGAAAAGGCACGACAATTCGCCGCGTATCAATCCCGAGGACAACATTATGAAGGCCACAAACCGCCAGACTTAATAAACTTAATAAACCAAAAAGAGAAAGAAGAAGCAAATAAAATACTAAGTTATAAATTGAAAATATTTAATAAGAAAGAAAGAAATTTTAAGTCTATGTGTTTCGTCTTTAAATAAATTAATTGTGTGCGCGGTATTGGGTAACGCGGCCCAACGGTTAATATTAATTATTAAAATTAAAACTAATTATTAAAAACCGGGTTCGCGAATACCACGTCACAATATAAATAGTTATTGTTTAGTTAGGAATAAACAAGGTAAGGAGTGTTGTGTGTTAAGGAGAGAGAGGATTGTTAAAAGGGAAGAAATGTTAGATTAATAAAAATAATTAATGATGAAAATAAATAGTCATAAAAACACTTACGAGTATACATAATATACTTAGGATGATTCCTCTCCGTAAGCGGTTGTTTGCAGCGGTGTTGGGGGAGATTCGCCGTATGCTGCGTCGCCTGTGGAGCCTTGGCAGGTGCGTGCGCGCACTTCCGGATGCGCACCACTCCGCGGTACTATTCCTGCCGGTGGGGATCTAGATTCAAGCGCGCGCACACTGAACACGCGGTCCGCGGTCGCATCGATACGGGGATCGCGCGCATCTAGTCTAGGGAATTCGGAACGCGGATAGTGGGAGAACACGTGTGTAATAGTAAGGAGATAAATTGATATTCGAATTTCGCGCTGTTAACTAGAGAATAATTTAGTGATCTATTGAACCAATCAATAGATGATTTTTTTAGAGATGACTGTAATTACTTTAAATACGGAAAGTCGAAATACTAGTTGGCACAATGATAACTTATGCAAATTAGTTGTCATTTTTACCTATAGTAGGGTAAATACGGGTAGCTTTATTACACCTGTGACGGATACGGAAGGGTTGGAGAATTATAATATTGCCGGATCCCTCACAGGTAACGAGAGCGAGAACAGATAGGGATATTAGGAGATTGAGGGAGATAGAAAATCGGGGAAGAAGTCTGGCGTGGTTCGGAAAACGGATCCTCGCCATTCTGATTCTATCGATCATAGATCATAGTATTGTTTTCTTGCTTCTACCAATTACGGAGATTTTTAGGGTGATTACCAGCAATATTAGTATTCAGCATTTTTCTGTTATTTGAGGAGGATTTTGAGTTATTCGCATAATTAAGAGGAATTGTAAATTAAGGAGAAAATCGACCAGATTAATACAGTTATATATATATCTATAATATATTTTATCAGATTATTATTTTTTCATTAATTACTTTATATTTTGATGAGTTATTTTATTTATTAATATAATAAGTGATTTATGTATCAGTGGGGACAATATTAAGTAATTAGTGCGCGTTATTAACTAGTTATTTAATTAACTTATTTAAAAATTAACGTTCTCTTTCTCGTGGTTAGTGGTGCCACGGGATCTACTCTTAGATCCCGTAATGTAATTTTATATATCTGCATTTTTGTTAGGAATGTTAATATTCGTTATCACGGTTTAATAGGCATCCGGAACTATTTATTTTATTCAACGGAACTTTCTCTGGGTGAGTCCACCGGGTGATAAGGACGAATAAATTAATATTTTTTTTTTCTTCGATGATGTCTGGGTCCGGAAATAATTTTATTTAAATAATTTTTGTTTATATAGAATTGTAAACCAGCATCACACTCTATATGGATGATTTTTGTAAGAAACTGGATCTAAAGCGCACAGAATCGCTCAATTAAAACATTCTTCATCATTATTTTGGACATTTATACGTGCTTTCTTTTTCTGTATGAACTCTGGTAACAAATACAAGGTCCTGCAGTTCGTTGTGGATTATATCTATTTATATTAAGGGGGTTCCAAAGTCAATTTTCATCCTCCCTACCTTATCGACTGAGTAAATCAAATAATCGATTATAATTAGATAATTATATTATTATACGGAGAAATAAGAGTTCATTGCCCTTCGTATATGGATTATTTAAGTGTGTGCAAAATGTGGGACAGCAAAATTATCACGTTTTTGTTTAAACCCTTACCAAAAATTTTGAGTATGCTGCGCCCGTCTCACATTTTTGGTAAGGGATTAAATACAAACGAAATAATATTTTTGTCTCAAACTTTGTACATAGTTAACTTATTCATATACGAAGGGAAGTGTACTCATAAAAATATTCAGTACATTAAAAAAAATAGTAGACTTTGATACCGCAACAGTAACAAAATAAAATCTTACGCCATAAACTACCGTTCGGTGGCGCTAGCGGTAGAAAGATACGATGGTTACGCGAGCGCAGCAGCCGCCATCTTAGACTGCCGGCTGCACGGCAAACAGTCAACTTTTTCAAAGTTGTCGATTGGACGTGCAAACATATTGATATGCACACACAGGGATCATGAAACAAAACTTTTATGTTTATAGGTTAAACATTTAAGCAAATTAAATAACAGGCGCATTTTAGTACGAAGAGAATAACCAAAATACTGAATGTCTATTATTAGTTGGAGAGTGGGGACTTCGTGGTGCGTGCGCTCCGTCGATCGCCTGCGTACACGCACCACGAAGTTATTTTTACCGCTCGATTCAACCCGTTTGATTATTATAAAAAAAATCTTTCGGTATTCAATGTCGTCTTATTATTCTGAATAAGTTAAACATTTAAGTAAATTAATTCACAGGCGCACTTTAGTACGAAGAGAATAACCAAAATACTAAATGTCTATTATTAGTTGGAGAGTGGTTGACTTCGTGGTGCGTGCGCTCCGTCGATCGCCTGCGTACACACACCACGAATTCATTTTTACCGCTCGGGTCAACCCGTTTGATTATTATAAAAAAAATCTTCCGGTTTTCAATGTCGTCTTATTTTCTGATTACGTTAAATATGAAAGTAAATTAATTAACAGGCGCATTTTAGTACGCAGGAATAACCAAAATACTGTATGTCTATTATTAGTTGCAGAGTGGGGACTTCGTGGTGCGTGCGCTCCGTCGATCGCCTGCGTACACGCACCACGAAGTCATTTTTACCGCTCGATTCAACCCGTTTGATTATTATAAAAAAAATCTTTCGGTATTCAATGTCGTCTTATTTTCTGATTACGTTAAATATGAAAGTAAATTAATTAATAGGCGCATTTAAGTACGCAGGAATAACCAAAATACTGAATGTCTATTATTAGTTGCAGAGTGGGGACTTCGTGGTGCGTGCGCTCCGTCGATCTCCTGCGTACACGCACCACGAAGTCATTTTTACCGCTCGATTCAACCCGTTTGATTATTATAAAAAAAATCTTTCGGTATTCAATGTCGTCTTATTATTCTGAATAAGTTAAACATTTAAGTGAATTAATTCACAGGCGCACTTTAGTACGAAGAGAATAACCAAAATACTGAATGTCTATTATTAGTTGGAGAGTGGGGACTTCGTGGTGCGTGCGCTCCGTCGATCGCCTGCGTACACGCACCAGGAAGTCACTTTTACCGCTCGATTCAACCCGTTTGATTATTATAAAAAGAATCTTTCGGTATTCTAAGTCGTCTTATTTTCCGATTACGTTAAATATGAAAGTAAATTAATTAACAGGCGCATTTTAGTACGCAGGAATAACCAAAATACTGAATGTCTATTATTAGTTGCAGAGTGGGGACTTCGTGGTGCGTGCGCTCCGTCGATCGCCTGCGTACACGCACCACGAAGTCATTTTTACCGCTCGATTCAACCCGTTTGATTATTATAAAAAGAATCTTTCGGTATTCAATGTCGTCTTATTATTCTGAATAAGTTAAACATTTAAGTAAATTAATTCACAGGCGCACTTTAGTACGAAGAGAATAACCAAAATACTGAAGGTCTATTATTAGTTGGAGAGTGGGGACTTCGTGGTGCGTGCGCTCCGTCGATCGCCTGCGTACACGCACCACGAAGTCATTTTTACCGTTCGGTTCAACCCGTTTGATTATTATAAAAAAAATCTTCCGGTATTCAATGTCGTCTTATTTTCTGATTACGTTAAATATGAAAGTAAATTAATTAACAGGCGCATTTAAGTACGCAGGAATAACCAAAATACTGAATGTCTATTATTAGTTGCAGAGTGGGGACTTCGTGGTGCGTGCGCTCCGTCGATCGCCTGCGTACACGCACCACGAATTCATTTTTACCGCTCGGTTCAACCCGTTTGATTATTATAAAAAAATCTTTCGGTATTCAATGTCGTCTTATTTTCTGATTACGTTAAATATGAAAGTAAATTAATTAACAGGCGCATTTTAGTACGCAGGAATAACCAAAATACTGAATGTCTATTATTAGTTGCAGAGTGGGGACTTCGTGGTGCGTGCGCTCCGTCGATCGCCTGCGTACACGCACCACGAAGTCATTTTTACCGTTCGGTTCAACCCGTTTGATTATTATAAAAAAAATCTTTCGGTATTCAATGTCGTCTTATTTTCTGATTACGTTAAATATGAAAGTATATTAATTCAGGCGCATTTAAGTACGCAGGAATAACCAAAATACTGAATGTCTATTATTAGTTGCAGAGTGGGGACTTCGTGGTGCGTGCGCTCCGTCGATCTCCTGCGTACACGCACCACGAAGTCATTTTTACCGCTCGATTCAACCCGTTTGATTATTATAAAAAAAATCTTTCGGTATTCAATGTCGTCTTATTATTCTGAATAAGTTAAACATTTAAGTGAATTAATTCACAGGCGCACTTTAGTACGAAGAGAATAACCAAAATACTGAATGTCTATATTAGTTGGAGAGTGGGGACTTCGTGGTGCGTGCGCTCCGTCGATCGCCTGCGTACACGCACCAGGAAGTCACTTTTACCGCTCGATTCAACCCGTTTGATTATTATAAAAAGAATCTTTCGGTATTCTAAGTCGTCTTATTTTCCGATTACGTTAAATATGAAAGTAAATTAATTAACAGGCGCATTTTAGTACGCAGGAATAACCAAAATACTGAATGTCTATTATTAGTTGCAGAGTGGGGACTTCGTGGTGCGTGCGCTCCGTCGATCGCCTGCGTACACGCACCACGAAGTCATTTTTACCGCTCGATTCAACCCGTTTGATTATTATAAAAAGAATCTTTCGGTATTCAATGTCGTCTTATTATTCTGAATAAGTTAAACATTTAAGTAAATTAATTCACAGGCGCACTTTAGTACGAAGAGAATAACCAAAATACTGAAGGTCTATTATTAGTTGGAGAGTGGGGACTTCGTGGTGCGTGCGCTCCGTCGATCGCCTGCGTACACGCACCACGAAGTCATTTTTACCGTTCGGTTCAACCCGTTTGATTATTATAAAAAAAATCTTCCGGTATTCAATGTCGTCTTATTTTCTGATTACGTTAAATATGAAAGTAAATTAATTAACAGGCGCATTTAAGTACGCAGGAATAACCAAAATACTGAATGTCTATTATTAGTTGCAGAGTGGGGACTTCGTGGTGCGTGCGCTCCGTCGATCGCCTGCGTACACGCACCACGAATTCATTTTTACCGCTCGGTTCAACCCGTTTGATTATTATAAAAAAATCTTTCGGTATTCAATGTCGTCTTATTTTCTGATTACGTTAATATGAAAGTAAATTAATTAACAGGCGCATTTTAGTACGCAGGAATAACCAAAATACTGAATGTCTATTATTAGTTGCAGAGTGGGGACTTCGTGGTGCGTGCGCTCCGTCGATCGCCTGCGTACACGCACCACGAAGTCATTTTTACCGTTCGGTTCAACCCGTTTGATTATTATAAAAAAAATCTTTCGGTATTCAATGTCGTCTTATTTTCTGATTACGTTAAATATGAAAGTATATTAATTAACAGGCGCATTTTAGTACGCAGGAATAACCAAAATACTGAATGTCTATTATTAGTTGCAGAGTGGGGACTTCATGGTGCGTGCGCTCCGTCGATCGCCTGCGTACACGCACCACGAAGTCATTTTTACCGCTCGATTCAACCCGTTTGATTATTATAAAAAAAATCTTTCGGTATTCAATGTCGTCTTATTATTCTGAATAAGTTAAACAGTTTAAGTAAATTAATTCACAGGCGCACTTTAGTACGAAGAGAATAACCAAAATACTAAATGTCTATTATTAGTTGGGATTGGTTGACTTCGTGGTGCGTGCGCTCCGTCGATCGCCTGCGTACACACACCACGCATTCATTTTACGCTCGGTCAACCCGTTTGATTATTATAAAAAAATCTTCCGTTTTCAATGTCGTCTTATTTCTGATTACGTTAAATATGAAAGTAAATTAATTAACAGGCGCATTTTAGTACGCAGGAATAACCAAAATACTGTATGTCTATTATTAGGTTGCCGGTGGGGACTTCGTTGTGCGTGCGCACCGTCGAATCGCCTGCGTACATCTGAATAAGTTAAACATTTAAGTAAATTAATTAACAGGCGCACTTTAGTACGAAGAGAATAACCAAAATACTGAATGTCTATTATTAGTTGGAGAGTGGGGACTTCGTGGTGCGTGCGCTCCGTCGATCGCCTGCGTACACACCACGAAGTCATTTTTACCGCTCGATTCAACCCGTTTGATTATAAAAAAAATCTTCCGGTTTTCAATGTCGTCTTATTTTCTGATTACGTTAAATTTAAGTAAATTAATTAACAGGCGCATTTTAGTACGCAGGAATAACCAAAATACTGAATGTCTATTATTAGTTGGAGAGTGGGGACTTCGTGGTGCGTGCGCTCCGTCGATCGCCTGCGTACACGCACCACGAAGTCATTTTTACCGCTCGATTCAACCCGTTTGATTATTATAAAAAAAATCTTTCGGTATTCAATGTCGTCTTATTATTCTGAATAAGTTAAACATTTAAGTAAATTAATTCACAGGCGCACTTTAGTACGAAGAGAATAACCAAAATACTGAATGTCTATTATTAGTTGGAGAGTGGGGACTTCGTGGTGCGTGCGCTCCGTCGATCGCCTGCGTACACGCACCACGAATTCATTTTTACCGCTCGGTTCAACCCGTTTGATTATTATAAAAAAAATCTTTCGGTATTCAATGTCGTCTTATTTTCTGATTACGTTAAATATGAAACTAAATTAATTAACAGGCGCATTTTAGTACGCAGGAATAACCAAAATACTGTATGTCTATTATTAGTTGCAGAGTGGGGACTTCGTGGTGCGTGCGCTCCGTCGATCGCCTGCGTACACGCACCACGAAGTCATTTTTACCGCTCGATTCAACGCGTTTGATTGTTATAAAAAAAATCTTTCGGTATTCAATGTCGTCTTATTTTCTGATTACGTTAAATATGAAAGTAAATTAATTAACAGGCGCATTTTAGTACGCAGGAATAACCAAAATACTGAATGTCTATTATTAGTTAGAGAGTGGGGACTTCGTGGTGCGTGCGCTCCGTCGATCGCCTGCGTACACGCACCACGAACTCGCATTTGTTGCTCAATTCACGTGTGTCACGTCAATCAAGAAAAATTAACAATATTGCTGCTACGTTTATAAGATTTGAACTAAACAAATTTTTCCGTTATAAACTAACAATATATATAATGATAAAACGTTTCTGAACGAAGTCCACGAGTGTCTCATCTCGGTCGTGATCGGACCCGTCTAGTCCGTGCGCGCATGCGCATTACGTTGGAATCGACATTATGCGCGCGTACGACGTACGCCCGTGCGGTCATCTGTATGATTAAAGTGGAGTTGTGATTAAAGTGGAGTTGTGGATTTTGTTTAGAGGTAAGTTGCTTAGACGTAGAGGATCTTTGTTATTTATATAGTTATATTACAAGTGAAAAGGTTTGTGTTCCCCTAACCTCTCAATTGATATCAAAAGGCAATTGTATACCTTTTTATGCATCCTTTCTTCCTGTTTCCCAGTATACCATTATTTAGTAGTTTGCTTTGTCTGATTTTTTAATACATTCTCAGAAAACCCTGCACTGGGCGTCAACAATCATCGGAGCCAATCTGTGTACGTGTTGCTGTTCCTCAGACTTGGACGTGGTGCGACGGACAGATTCTTCATTGTATTGATTTTTCTTCAATACCGGCTCGCTATAGGATTAACGTGTAGTTCCGGGTTTAATTTACAGGTAAGTTGCTTATCCGTAGGAGCACTTCATTATTTATATAGTTATATTACAGAGGAGAAGGTTGGTGTTCCCCTAACCTCTCAATTGATATCAACAGGCCATTGTATACCTTTTTATGCGTCCTTTCTTCCTGTTTCTCATTATAGCATTATTTAGTAGTTTGCTTTGTCTGATTTTTTAATATATTCACAGAAAATCCTGCACTGGGTGTCAACAATCATCGGAGCCAATCTGAGTATGTGCTGTTGTTCCTAAGACTTGGACGCGGTGCAGCTCCTAGAAGATATACTACCCTGCAGCTACTGAGTGAGCTAATGATGGTGCTCATTCTGGTTCCTTGGGCTCGTTCCTAGTCAAAGAGTCTAATCATATGTGCTTTTTTCCATACTAGGAACGCTTGAATGCTGGATTCTGGAACTGGTCGTAATTATTATATTTAATTTTAGTTATTAAAAAATTGAACAATTCATTAAACCTGTTGTCACTCCATAGTGAGTAAAAGTGTCAATTATTTGTAACTATGCAAGTGCAGAACTGTAAGCCTAATTGCCCACTCTATAATGAGTAATCAATCCTGAATTTATGGGATTAAGGCATTAAAAATATTTCAGTACGTAACTGAATTTATAAAAAAGTTTTATGATTATAAAAAAAATTTAGAAAGAAAAATGTTTTAAATGATGTAATTATAAATAGCAGTACACAATTATGATTTATAAATATCTTACACGCTATTAAAAAACATTTATTGGATTAAGATATTCTATAATTTGAGTTATAGAATTATAAATATCTTACACGCTATTAAAAACAATTTATTGGATTAAGATATTCTATAATTTGAGTTATAGAATAGGATTTTTCACGCAAGCCCAATGATGGCTAATAACTGTTCGTAGTTATTATTTAATTTTAGTTATTAAAAAAATTGAACAATTTATTAAAATTGTTGTCACTCCATAGTGAGTAAAAGTATCAATTGCTTGTAATTGTGCAAGTACAGAACTGTAAGTCTGATTGCCCACTCTATAATGAGTAATCAATCCTGAATTTATCGGATTAAGGCATTAAAAATATTTCAGTACGTAACTGAATTTATAAAAAAATTTTATGATTATAAAAAAAATGATGAAAAGGAAAATGTTTCAAATGATTTAATTATAAATAGCAGTACTCAATTATTATTTATAAATGTCTTACACGTTATAAAAAAACATTTATTGGATTAAGATATTCTATAATTTGAGTTATAGAATAGGATTTTTCACGCAAGCCCAATGATGGCTAATAACTGTTCATAGTTATTATATTTAATTTAAGTTATTAAAAAATTGAACAGTTTATTAAAATTGTTGTCGCTCCATAGTGAGTAAGCCTAATTGCCCACTCTATAATGAGTAATCAATCCTAAATTTATGGGGTTAAGGCATTAAAAATATTTCAGTACGTAACTGAATTTATAAAAAAGGTTTATGATTATAAAAAAAATGATGAAAAGAAAAATGTTTTAAATGATTTAATTATAAATAGCAGTATACAATTATTATTTATAAATATCTTACACGCTATTAAAAAACATTTATTGGATTAAGATATTCTATAATTTGAGTTATAGAATAGGATTTTTCACGCAAGCCCAATGATTGCTAATAACTGTTCGTAATTATTATATTTAATTTTAGTTATTAAAAAGTTGAACAATTCATTAAAATTGTTGTCACTCCATAGTGAGTAAAAGTATCAATTGCTTGTAACTATGCAAGTACAGAACTGTAAGTCTGATTGCCCACTCTATAATGAGTAATCAATCCTGAATTTATCGTACACTCTAAAAAGACATTCTCAAAGTTAGAGAAAAAAAAAATTTTTTTGGCTCTTGATTAATAAAGAATAAATTTCAAACTTAGGTTATGTTATCTCCACAAAATCAAATCACAGTGTTAGTATAACTACGCCATCTACCGACATCATTTGAATCGTACGCTAGATGGCGTAGTATACTGATAATGCAACCTACTATATCGACGGCAGGTCGATAATTCAGTCATAAAATTGACTTTGGAACCCCCTTAAGTTGAATATTTATAATTGAATCAAGTGTCCAACCAGAATCCTGTTCTTGAAATTCTTCTATTTCTCTTAAAAGATAGTCTCGTACATGCTCATTAAACCATGATTTCAATAATGTATATGGAAAAATTTCAACGTTAGGTGTAGTAAAGTGTTTGGTATCGACTATTTCCTTCATATTATCTTCAATATTATTTGAAATTTTTTTTATTTTGCATGATAATACAGTATTTATTTTACACATTTTACCATTTTTTAATAGTTTTTTTACATTCTTTATGAATAAAATTAAAACATCTTTTAAAAACGATGTTTAATCAATGTGCGTAATGTTTACAATTACATTCTTTTACATGCGATTCTCAAAAGCACTATCCAATTTAATCCAGCGAACTCGGTTACTTATATTTGCTTTACTGATTCCTTCTTCTTTTTTTACTTTTGCAATTAACCGTACTTCCATGCATTCAACTTTTGAAATATTATACAGTACCGGTTGTTTCTGAGATATGAAAAGCAAATTATTATGAGAAACTTTTTGTAAAGTCTTGAGTGAAAAAGTACATTGGTTTATCCACCAATCTACAATTTCAGGCTTAAATGTTTTTGTTGAAAAAATCAAATTTTCAGCTTCCTCCAAGTAACGTACATGACATAGACACTCTGCTAAAATATTTTCCATTTTAGAGAAGATGTGAAGCTCAAACTATTGAAAACCGAATGAAACCTCATTGTGGATACGTCTCGTTATATACTCTTTATAAGAGAAATGTTGGGGGAAATATTTTGTGTAAAATGTTAATTAAAGATTTAAATGTGAGATAGCATGTACATGGAGATAAAACTATGTATGCAGTTCACATTCCCCAAGCTTTCGCTAGCGAGAGAGAGGACTTGTATTGCAATGCGCCACCGCTCGAATACGGAGAGAGAGACGCGAAGCTTCAACTCTCTGAGACAAGGGGGCGCAGCGATACCTCGAGTGGGGGAAGACGCCAAGCTTCGTCTGCCGCGCCACCTCGAGTGACGCGTCACTGCTAGCGTGGGGGAAGACGCCAAGCTTCGTTTCATACGCCATCTCGAGTGATGCGTCACCGCTCGAGTAGGAGAGTAGTTGACGCATGCGCAAAAGTAAAAAAGATGTAGAATGTTAAGTAATTTTGAGTGTATGTATGTGTGTGTGTGCAGTTGGTTAGTTTAATAAATGATACTGTATTAATAAATAATCTCAAATTATTTTTATAAAATATATATATATATAACATATATATGACATATATATATAAAACATATGTATATATATATTTTGAATTCTGAATTCTTAGACACGGCGGCGGCGGCGAAATATTTATATATTATAGATATATATATATATATATATTATTTTCAGGTGGCCTCAGTGATGTACCCACATCAAAAGAGTTACACATTATTTACCTTTTAGCGATGAATTAAATATGAAAGGTATCATAAGTATTTCCAGTACCTATACGTCAAATTCACAGATTTGAAAAACAAAACAGTGACATATCAATAAACGTGTTTGGTTCCGAAAAAAAAAATTTTATACCTCTTTATTTAACAAAGAATAAAAAAAATAAACATAATAATTAATCTACTTAACCTTTAGAAGGCCGAAAACGCCTAGAGGCGTAGATATTTTTTTCTTAAGTACTACATTTTTTTCATTTAAATAACTCAATTCAGGTGTGAAGGTTAACGAAGTCTCCAAACATGATTCTGCAACCAAAAAAATTAAATTCAAAATGGGGGATGCAATATGGCTGTTTCCAAGACATTTTTAGTGTCGATGTCAATCCTACTTGAAAATTATGTGTAGGAGTTTCTGAAGTCACTAGTTACAATTTTTCATTCAGAATGCTCATGTTTTTGGGGTCGCTGAATCCGAATCTGAAGTCGGATTGAGCTCATGACCTCAGGGTCAAGGTCATTTAAAGGTCAAATTTGCAAAATGTCCATTTCGTTTAAAAATTATGTTTAGAAATAACCCAAAAGCATGTTTGAGGGAAAAAAATTAGTAAATATGCTCGCTCTTGGCTTTACCAAACGTTTTTAACGTTTTTCTGAAATTTTGAAAATTTCAACATGTCGCGTCCCGACGAAAATTATATTATTATTTTTCGTAAAAAGTACTGCGTAGTTTAGAATAAAATTACGGCGTGGGAGAAAAACGAAATAAGGTTGATAAAGAATAGTTCTAAGTAAATGCAGTAATATAAAATATAATTTATAGAGCTAAGGGACCGATTAATTCACGAGTGTTTCAAACGAAAAAGAGACGGATAAGTAGAGTTGAAGATATTATTCGAAGCCTGTACGCATATAAGCGGGATCACCGATAGTGAGATCGAAATGAAGGGTTGCGCAAGAGTTTTTTTTGTACTGCACTATAAAATCAATGCTCGGAGAAGAACCGGCGATGGGAAACATGGACTAGAAAATTCGAGCATTAGAAGGAAGTAATAAATTAAGCCGTTCTCTGGATAATGTCGCAGTAATAAAAGAGGGGACAGCAAATTCTCCGAATTAACTACGAAGCGATACAGAAAATGCACGGGATTCGATAATTTTTTACGCACATCTAACGGTCCAATCGGGTGCAAGCACAGAAAAATCGAGAACTACTTACACATCTCTATATAAGGCAAAGTGTAAGACAAGGAAGAAGTGTAAGACAAGGAGAGATGCATAGATTTTAGGGTATATAAAGAGGACCCAGAACAGACACAGGCACTCCTAAATTTTCATCTAAAGCTTTCGCAAGGCGAAGCTCTGCTGGACAACTCTTTGATTTTTATCCAAGGGCGTGGCTCTGCTACTTGAACTTTGAAATAATACGTATTAAAAATCACAAGAGGAATCGAGACGTATCATTGACATCTACAAGCCATAGTCGAGGAACTACGACTTCGACATCTGGAAATCGTCGAGCTCCAACAGCATACACATCTAACGTCGACGCCCGCAGGTCTAGCAGGACATTATACGGCAATCTGACACCGCTACCCACGTTCAAGGCGGACCTTCGTTCCTCACCGAATATACACACATATATATATATATATATACATATATATATCTATATATTGGGTACTTAAGGTATATTCTTTTCGGCTATCTATACGCTTGTATTATTCGTAAAGGCAACCTGATATTTTATGTTGTTTCGATTGCTGAACCAACCGTTTTCTTTTATAACAATTATTATTATATATTACAATTTATTTATAATAATTATACGTTGTATTGCATTTAATTTGCAACATTCGCGTTTGAAATACGCTTATTAACAATAATTCATGTTTAAAACGACAATAATTTTTAATTAAATCTGCATTTATTTATAACAATTCTTATTTCAATTATTAATGTTTATAATAAAAAACCTTGTGTATCTTTTATTCTATAATTTGAGTTATAGAATAGGATTTTTCACGCAAGCCCAATGATGGCTAATAACTGTTCATAGTTATTATATTTAATTTAAGTTATTAAAAATTGAACAGTTTATTAAAATTGTTGTCGCTCCATAGTGAGTAAGCCTAATTGCCCACTCTATAATGAGTAATCAATCCTAAATTTATGGGGTTAAGGCATTAAAAATATTTCAGTACGTAACGAATTTATAAAAAAGGTTTATGATTATAAAAAAATGATGAAAAGAAAAATGTTTTAAATGATTTAATTATAAATAGCAGTATACAATTATTATTTATAAATATCTTACACGCTATTAAAAAACATTTATTGGATTAAGATATTCTATAATTTGAGTTATAGAATAGGATTTTTCACGCAAGCCCAATGATTGCTAATAACTGTTCGTAATTATTATATTTAATTTTAGTTATTAAAAAGTTGAACAATTCATTAAAATTGTTGTCACTCCCTAGTGAGTAAAAGTATCAATTGCTTGTAACTATGCAAGTACAGAACTGTAAGTCTGATTGCCCACTCTATAATGAGTAATCAATCCTGAATTTATCGTACACTCTAAAAGACATTCTCAAAGTTAGAGAAAAAAAAAATTTTTTGGCTCTTGATTAATAAAGAATAAATTTCAAACTTAGGTATGTTATCTCCACAAATCAAATCACAGTGTAGTATAACTACGCCATCTACCGACATCATTTGAATCGTACGCTAGATGGCGTAGTATACTGATAATGCAACCTACTATATCGACGGCAGGTCGATAATTCAGTCATAAAATTGACTTTGGAACCCCCTTAAGTTGAATATTTATAATTGAATCAAGTGTCCAAACCAGAATCCTGTTCTTGAAATTCTTCTATTTCTCTTAAAAGATAGTCTCGTACATGCTCATTAAACCATGATTTCAATAATGTATATGGAAAATTTCAACGTTAGGTGTAGTAAAGTGTTTGGTATCGACTATTTCCTTCATATTATCTTCAATATTATTTGAAATTTTTTTTATTTTGCATGATAATACAGTATTTATTTTACACATTTTACCATTTTTTAATAGTTTTTTTACATTCTTTATGAATAAAATTAAAACATCTTTTAAAAACGATGTTTAATCAATGTGCGTAATGTTTACAATTACATTCTTTTACATGCGATTCTCAAAGCACTATCCAATTTAATCCAGCGAACTCGGTTACTTATATTTGCTTTACTGATTCCTTCTTCTTTTTTTACTTTTGCAATTAACCGTACTTCCATGCATTCAACTTTTGAAATATATACAGTACCGGTTGTTTCTGAGATATGAAAAGCAAATTATTATGAGAAACTTTTTGTAAAGTCTTGAGTGAAAAAGTACATTGGTTTATCCACCAATCTACAATTTCAGGCTTAAATGTTTTTGTTGAAAAATCAAATTTTCAGCTTCCTCCAAGTAACGTACATGACATAGACACTCTGCTAAAATATTTTCCATTTTAGAGAAGATGTGAAGCTCAAACTATTGAAAACCGAATGAAACCTCCTTGTGGATACGTCTCGTTATATACTCTTTATAAGAGAAATGTTGGGGGAAATATTTTGTGTAAAATGTTAATTAAAGATTTAAATGTGAGATAGCATGTACATGGAGATAAAACTATGTATGCAGTTCACATTCCCCAAGCTTTCGCTAGCGAGAGAGAGGACTTGTATTGCAATGCGCCACCGCTCGAATACGGAGAGAGAGACGCGAAGCTTCAACTCTCTGAGACAAGGGGCGCAGCGATACCTCGAGTGGGGGAAGACGCCAAGCTTCGTCTGCCGCGCCACCTCGAGTGACGCGTCACTGCTAGCGTGGGGGAAGACGCCAAGCTTCGTTTCATACGCCATCTCGAGTGATGCGTCACCGCTCGAGTAGGAGAGTAGTTGACGCATGCGCAAAAGTAAAAAGATGTAGAATGTTAAGTAATTTTGAGTGTATGTATGTGTGTGTGTGCAGTTGGTTAGTTTAATAAATGATACTGTATTAATAAATAATCTCAAATTATTTTTATAAAATATATATATATATAACATATATATGACATATATATATAAAACATATGTATATATATATTTTGAATTCTGAATTCTTAGACACGGCGGCGGCGGCGGAAATATTTATATATTATAGATATATATATATATATATATTATTTTCAGGTGGCCTCAGTGATGTACCCACATCAAAGAGTTACACATTATTTACCTTTTAGCGATGAATTAAATATGAAAGGTATCATAAGTATTTCCAGTACCTATACGTCAAATTCACAGATTTGAAAAACAAAACAGTGACATATCAATAAACGTGTTTGGTTCCGAAAAAAAAATTTTATACCTCTTATTTAACAAAGAATAAAAAAAATAAACATAATAATTAATCTACTTAACCTTTAGAAGGCCGAAAACGCCTAGAGGCGTAGATATTTTTTTCTTAAGTACTACATTTTTTTCATTTAAATAACTCAATTCAGGTGTGAAGGTTAACGAAGTCTCCAAACATGATTCTGCAACCAAAAAAATTAAATTCAAAATGGGGGATGCAATATGGCTGTTTCCAAGACATTTTTAGTGTCGATGTCAATCCTACTTGAAAATTATGTGTAGGAGTTTCTGAAGTCACTAGTTACAATTTTTCATTCAGAATGCTCATGTTTTTGGGGTCGCTGAATCCGAATCTGAAGTCGGATTGAGCTCATGACCTCAGGGTCAAGGTCATTTAAAGGTCAAATTTGCAAAAATGTCCATTTCGTTTAAAAATTATGTTTAGAAATAACCCAAAAGCATGTTTGAGGGAAAAAAATTAGTAAATATGCTCGCTCTTGGCTTTACCAAACGTTTTTTAAACGTTTTTTCTGAAATTTTGAAAATTTCAACATGTCGCGTCCCGACGAAAATTATATTATTATTTTTCGTAAAAAGTACTGCGTAGTTTAGAATAAAATTACGGCGTGGGAGAAAAACGAAATAAGGTTGATAAAGAATAGTTCTAAGTAAATGCAGTAATATAAAATATAATTTATAGAGCTAAGGGACCGATTAATTCACGAGTGTTTCAAACGAAAAAGAGACGGATAAGTAGAGTTGAAGATATTATTCGAAGCCTGTACGCATATAAGCGGGATCACCGATAGTGAGATCGAAATGAAGGGTTGCGCAAGAGTTTTTTTTTTGTACTGCACTATAAAATCAATGCTCGGAGAAGAACCGGCGATGGGAAACATGGACTAGAAAATTCGAGCATTAGAAGGAAGTAATAAATTAAGCCGTTCTCTGGATAATGTCGCAGTAATAAAAGAGGGGACAGCAAATTCTCCGAATTAACTACGAAGCGATACAGAAAATGCACGGGATTCGATAATTTTTAATTACGCACATCTAACGGTCCAATCGGGTGCAAGCACAGAAAAATCGAGAACTACTTACACATCTCCATATAAGGCAAAGTGTAAGACAAGGAAGAAGTGTAAGACAAGGAGAGATGCATAGATTTTAGGGTATATAAAGAGGACCCAGAACAGACACAGGCACTCCTAAATTTTCATCTAAAGCTTTCGCAAGGCGAAGCTCTGCTGGACAACTCTTTGATTTTTATCCAAGGGCGTGGCTCTGCTACTTGAACTTTGAAATAATACGTATTAAAAATCACAAGAGGAATCGAGACGTATCATTGACATCTACAAGCCATAGTCGAGGAACTACGACTTCGACATCTGGAAATCGTCGAGCTCCAACAGCATACACATCTAACGTCGACGCCCGCAGGTCTAGCAGGACATTATACGGCAATCTGACACCGCTACCCACGTTCAAGGCGGACCTTCGTTCCTCACCGAATATACACACATATATATATATATATATACATATATATATCTATATATTTGGGTACTTAAGGTATATTCTTTTCGGCTATCTATACGCTTGTATTATTCGTAAAGGCAACCTGATATTTTATGTTGTTTCGATTGCTGAACCAACCGTTTTCTTTTATAACAATTATTATTATATATTACAATTTATTTATAATAATTATACGTTGTATTGCATTTAATTTGCAACATTCGCGGTTTGAAATACACTTTATTAACAATAATTCATGTTTAAAACGACAATAATTTTTAATTAAATCTGCATTTATTTATAACAATTCTTATTTCAATTATTAATGTTTATAATAAAAAACCTTGTGTATCTTTTATTCTATAATGTGTTAATGTGTTCGCCGTACACTTGTTTATTCAATAAAATTAATAGTTATTCGACTTAAATAATTTTATACAATTGTTAATAAAATAGTGTAATTTTATGTGTTTTTGCCCATTAAAAAGCTGTAATAATTTAGTTTCACGTGTTCATTTAAAGAAAAAAACAGCATATTATATTTAAATAAATAATGCATAATTAATACGAAATAAAACATATTATTTTATTTATCCCACATTATATCCTGCATCTCTACTCTCAAAATAACTTCGCTCGCTACTCCCGGAGACGTAAGGCTAGTCCTAGTCAAACAAGAGCGAAAGGAACGCGAATGGTTTATTAACCATTTGCCTTCTTGTAATATTTTTTATGGTAATTGGTGCAAGTCTGGACGTGACAGATTGTATTAATTATTATAATAAATTTGGTGCATCGGCCGGGAAACTCACATTTTTGAGAGAAAAAAAGAGATTAAAGGAATAATGTGTTTAGATAGTAAAATGTCAGGTTCGCCTAAAAATACTGATTGTTATGTAAATAAACAAAGAAACACGAGTTTAGAATTTTCTATGAATGATACGTTATTAAATTTATACAAAGAAAAAGTTCAGACTCTCGATACTCTCGATTTAACTAAAACTCCTAGGGAAACAGTGCAAAATTTGACAAAAGAAATAAATTATTTAAAGGATAGAATAGAAAAAAGTGCAGCAAATATTTCATTATCTATAAAAATACCTCGCGATTTTGAATATAGAGACCCTTTTTTTCCAACTGATCTTTCTATTTCCGAAGTTAGTGAAGACGAACAGGAAGACACAATAATTACTCCCACGCGTGTAAAACATTTTAGTTTAAAACCCGCAGTTTTGAATTACGAGGAACAAAAAGAACTTATCGCGAATAATCCTGTAAATTTTAGTACGCCAGCCCCAATTTATCGTCCATATGAACCATTGATTTTAACACCGGATAACGTTATAAGCTCGGTAAGAAAACGGCTCGCGACTGAAGTAAAAAAAGAGTTGTTAGATTCTTATCTCGAGGAACCTAAAATCATAGAAAGTTTACAAGAAAGTGTAAAAAAAGGGACAACTTTTCAAGGTATCATAAATAAGATTAAAGGCGCGTTAAATATTTTTTCCGCACCGATCGAAAAAGAGACTGAGGAAGCAAAGACACTAGTGACAGACACGGCGAAAGTACTCGACGAAAAACTAATTCAAGGCGCGACAGATTTTACAGTTCCCTTCGATAATCAATTAATTAAAAAATCACCCGAACAAGCAAACTCTTCTAAGATTAAAGACGAATTATTTAATAAAATTAATTTGGACGAATTAAGAACAAGCACCGGAACAAAACCAAAAAAACTAGGATAGGAGTGAAGTTAAAAAACAAATTAATAATAAAACAATGACGTCTCAAATTCGAGGTTTATCGCTAAAGGACGCTCTAGATTTAATACCGCGGTTTAACGGTCATAATATAAATTTATCGCAATTTTTGGACGGATGCAACGAAGCAAAAGAAATTTTACCGTCGGAGTATGAAAAAGAATTAACAAAACTTATTCGAATGCGTTTATATGGGGAAGCTTTAACTTGTGCGCGCGGAGAAAATTTTAATTCTATCAAAGAGATATCCGATTTTTTCGAAAACACCTTCGGATCGATAAAAACATATTACGAGTGGACGGGAGAACTAGCTAAATTAAAACAAAAAAACAATGAGACAGTCGTTGCTTATTTTAATCGGTTACAAGAAATAAAAAATGAAATAGTCAAAGCGGCCGACAGAGAGGGACGAGTCGCGATAGCAGATCATTTCATGCTTGAACTAAGGCGAGATTGTTTAAAATTCTTTTTAAAAGGGCTTCGTTGGGAAATTCGTGCGCGTTTAGGGACTCCAAGTTCTATAAAACAAGCTCGTGAACAAGCGCTCGAGGTGGAGCGCGAGTTCGCTTGTAGCGTCTTGGACGAGGAGACGCCGAGCCGAGAAGAGACTCGTTTTCGTTCAACTCGAGAAACGCGTAAAGTAAACTATATTTCTAATAACTCTCCGATTGTATGTCAATATTGTTCTAAGACTGGTCATGGAGCCATAAATTGTTTCAAATTAGCACGAAGTTTTGCGGAAAGATTTTCCGATAATAACAACCGACGCAATCCCATAAACAGTTCATATAGTCCCACAAAATCGCTCGGATAACAGTCGTAATTATAATAGACCAAATTTACAATTTGGTGGTTGGAATGAGTATCAAAATCAGACGGAATTTTTACCAAATAGAGACAGAGATAAAAATGATTCCTTTGTTCGTTATAATAATAATAAATACTCGTCGCAGCAATTTAACAAAGAAGATCGGGGAAATAATTCCGGGACTCGCGGTGTGCGCGAGCCGGTTAATCCAACTTCCCAAGAATCACGATATATTAATAACGAATCGAATAATAATATAAGATCACCAGTTACTTGTTTTCATTGCGGAAAACCCGGTCACATAAAGCGCGATTGTTATAAGTTACAAAGAGAGATAAGAGAAGGAAATCAAAATCAGGGAAACACCGATACTCTCTCTCCGAGGAGGGTCGAGAGAGAGGCTACGAATCAAATTCCCTCTACTTCGAGCGCGGAAACCCGCTCAAACGTCCCCTCCGCACCGCGAAAATAAATTTAAGCCAACAGAGTTCAGCCCCGGTCGTAATCTTCGATACCGGTCAGTTAAGACGTCCGTTAAAATTCTTGCTAGATACAGGAGCATCGGTAAGTCTAATTAAAGAGTCAGAGGTAGACTCTCGCGTAAAAATTGACGAAAATGATATTATATTGTTAAAAGGCATAACTGACCACTCATTAACTACTCGTGGTAAAATCAGAGTAGATTTCGAAGGATCTCCCGTGGAACTCAATTTAGTACATGATTCGTTCCCTATACAACAAGACGGAATCTTAGGCACCGATTTTTTCCGTAGAAACGATGCAAAAATCAATTATTTGGAACAATATTTAGAATTTAACGGATTAATCCTCCCCTTTGAAAATGCAAATAATATGCAAACGGATGAATCGATATATATAGTGGAGAATATCGAAAATTATGACCGAAAATCAATACGATATATGCCAAAACCAAGGGAAAACAATGGTTATACGAACATGAAAAATTCAAGATTTTATAATTATACCGATAGTGACTCAGAAACGTCAAGTGATTTTCAATTACACGAAAATGATGAAATGTTTATAAAATTTGACACAAACGAATCGTATGAAATCTACGAGCAAGAACAAAAAAATGGAAGAAATCAAAATGGCAACGACAAAAACCTATACAATCACAGTGAAAAAGAACAAGAGTTATATGACGATTATAAAGATGACGAAATACAAGTACATCAGATCGACGAGGCGTCGGATCTAAGGAATAATACATGTAAAGCAAGTGAAAATTGTTATGGATTAATGAAGAAAGAACGATTACAAATAAATAATGGAAAAAGCGCAGTCACGGGTATGTGATGTGACTGAGCTACGTATTAAAGAGAAATTTGATGAAATTACTGAAAATTATGGTATTATTGAAGCACCATTGTTCGATAGGATGGCTGAGAGTCCCTCCTGTACTAATTATGAAAACGAAGTTGACCTGAAGTATGATATTGAAAATGAAATAAAAAATGAAGAAAATTTATTGAATAAGACAGTCAATAATTGTCGAGTACAAATGGTTAATGAAATCGAGGAGGGCGATAAATGCGGACCTCGTGAAAATAAGGAAAATTTTGTTGATAAAAAGATGAATTGTCGAGTACAAATGGATTATGAAATCGAGGAGGGCGATAAATGCGGACCTCGTGAAAATAAGGAAAATTTTGTTGATAAAAAGATGAATGGTCGAGTACAAATGGATTATGAAATCGAGGAGGGCGATAAATGCGGACCTCGTGAAAATAAGGAAGATTTTGTTGATAAAAAGATGAATTGTCCAGTACGAATAGATTACGAAATCGAGGAGGGCGATAAATGCGGACCTCGTGATAAAAATGTTAGTTATGTTTGTAAATTGGATAACAAAGAATTGGTTATGTCGGGGGAAGAGTTAGATACTATCCCGAGAACCGAAATATTATGGATAAACAAACAAGGAACTGAAGAAACTGAAAATGAGATAAATAATGAGAATTTAATAAACATACAAGACGAAAATGAACAATATGAGGACCCTAGCGATTTTTTATTGAATGAACGAGTTATAAACGAAAATTTACGAAGTGAATTTGTTGAAGCCATACACGAAAACGAAATGAATAACAGTTATTTGGTTTATTCAAATAAACCTTATATTAATAATTTTTATAGTTATGAAAATGAAGAGGTCGACATACACGACATTTCTGACGACCGATCTGAAGCGAGGATACTTAACATAACGGAGGATACGAGTACACTTAATCGTAATGAACGATTAAAAGAAGCATTGCATTTTGATAAAATGGACGAGGAACAAAGACAATCTATAGAGAATTTAATTGATAAATATTCGGATTGTTTCTGTCTAAAAGGAGAAAAATTAGGCGTTACAAATGCTATAGAACATAAGATACCGACTGTCGACGACATACCAATCACAGCTAAGCCATATAGATTTCCTCATGCTCTCAAAAGCGAACTTGATAAACAATTAAAAGAAATGATTGAAGGAGACATAATTGAACCATCAAGTTCCAATTATACATCACCTGTTTTTCTAGTAACAAAAAAGCCTGATAGTCAAGGTAATAAACGATACCGACTAGTTGTCGATTTTCGACAATTAAACGATAAAACCGTAAAGGATCGATACCCATTACCTAATATACTAGATATTATCGATCAAATCGGACCAGAAAATCGTGTATTCACCGTCTTGGATTTATGTCAAGGATTTTTACAAGTTCCGTTAGCACAAGAAGATCGACATAAAACAGCTTTCGCATCTTCATTCGGTTTATTTCAATTTAAAACAATGCCTATGGGATTATGCAATTCTCCAGCCACTTTTCAAAGAATGATTGATCGTGTTTTCGAAGGCATGCAAGGCAAAGAAATATTTTTATTCCTTGACGACGCAGTTATATACGCTAAAAATATTCAGGAGCATAACCAAAAGTTTGAAAAATTTTTGCAAAGAGTACGCGCCGCAAATCTGAAATTACAGCCAGACAAATGTGAATTTTTGAAGAGAGAAGTAGTGTATCTGGGACACGTACTATCACCAGAAGGTGTTTTGCCGGATCCAAAAAAATTAGAAGCAGTAAAAAAATTTCCAATTCCAAAAACAGTGAAAAACATACGTCAATTTTTAGGATTAGCAGGTTATTATAGACGATTCATTGCGAATTTTTCGGGTATAGCTAGACCATTAAGTAATTTATTAAAGAAAGACGCACCTTTCCTATGGTCCAGCGAGGTTCAAAAGGCATTCGATGATTTAAGAGAAAAATTGTGTAAGCAACCAATACTACAAATCGCAGATTTTAACAAACCATTTATAGTGACTTGTGACGCTAGCGGTACAGCAATAGGAGCAATATTATCACAAGGAGAGGTGGGAACCGACCTACCAGTTGCTTATGTTTCACGAGTATTAAACAAAGCCGAGCAAAAATATGATACTTATTCAAGGGAAGCATTAGCCATACTGTATGCCGTTACTCAGTTCGATTGCTATCTAAGAGGCCGTCGTTTCCTCATTATAACAGATCATAAACCACTTGTTTGGTTTAAAAACTCAGTAGATCCGACATCTAGAGTTAGTAGATGGAGAATAAAACTGAATGCATACGACTTTGACATCGTATACAAAGCCGGTAAAAGTAACGTTAATGCTGACGCGTTATCAAGAAATCCAATAGAAGAACCCGTTTATGTTATTAAAAATCATTCTATGGAAACACGCAGTCGTGCAGGAAAAATAACACGGCCAAACTACAACGAAAAGAGAGCTAAACGACCCAACAAGTCAAATATATCAAAAGAACCAGTCAAAAACCTTCCTATAATACAAGAAGCCCCCGAGGAAATTGAAACGATAGTCAACTCAGACAAAAGATTACAACCCATGGAGATAGATAATTTTAACAACAAATTTGACGAGTCCTGGGAAGAGAAGGATGTTTACGAAGAACCAAATGATGAAAAGAAATTCATTGAAGTTAAAGAACAACTCTTTATGAGAAAGATAATTACGTTTATTTCATAACTACGACTGGAATGCCTTTAGATGAAGGATCCAGAAATTTGGCTTCCAAATTATTACTACCTCATTTTTCCAATTTAAATCCAGGAGAAATAAGAATCAATAACAAAAACGGAAAAATGCATTTTGCTATGGTGTTACGTGACGAAGAGCGACTGAGTACTTCAGAAATTATTAATAATCTAAAAACGAATCTATTAAATTTGAAAAATATTATATTAAAAGAAAAATTACGTTCAATAAGTATCGCAAAGAGCGAATTTATTGAAAACGTTTCATGGAACGAAATATTGAAACAAATAAGTATAACTCTACGAAAAATTAATGTAAAAATAATTATTTGTTTAGGATTCATAAAATGTGTGGAAGAGAGTAATAGGGAAAATATTATTCGCGAAATGCACGAGTCTGCTTGTGCAGGACATAAAGGGGTAACAAAAACCTATAAACGTATAAAACAACGTTTTTATTGGCCAGACATTAAGAAAGATGTACAAAACTACATTAGACATTGTTTAACTTGCCAACTAAAAAAATTGGTTCGTGTTAAAACTAAACAACGTATGATAATAACAGATACTCCGTACTCGGCTATGGAATCCATATCGGTCGATCTTGTGGGACCATTTCCCAGATCTCGAAATAATAACAATAATATATTAACCATTCAATGCAACCTTTCAAAATACTGTATGGCGATACCCATACCAGACGCGACCGCGGCAACGATCGCCGAAGCGTTAGTTCGTCGACACTTTTCAATTTTTAGCGCCCCATTGTTAATTATATCCGACCAAGGTACCTCATTTTTAAGTAGTCTGATGAGAGAAGTAGCGAAAATTTTTAAGATTAAACAAGTTAAAACCACGGCTTATCACCCTCAGTCCAACTCCGTTGAGCGTTTTCATAGCAGCTTAGCAGATTATTTAAAAACAATGATAGAAAGAAATGACTCATGGGATGAGTTATGCGAATTAGCCGCGTTTTCGTATAATACGTCGGTACATGAGGGTCATCTCTACACACCTTTTGAAATTGTTTTTGCACGAAAAGCGCGACTACCATCAAACGAACCTTTAGACCCACGAGAACGAGTTCCAACGTATGATGATTACATTATAAATTTACGACAACGTTTAAACGAAATACAGGGAATCGCGCGAGAAAAATTAATAGCTTCTAAACATAGGTCGAAATTCTATTACGACAGGAAAGCCAATCATCAAGAATTTCAGACAGGGGATAATGTCTGGTTATTAAAAGGAGGGAAGAAATACAAACTAGGCGATCAATATACTGGACCACATCGGATTTTAGAAATAGTTAATGACAAGGGAAATGTAAAAATAGAGCTAGCTCATAATAAAACGAAAATAGTGCATGTTAATAGGTTAAGATATTCATATATGGAACCTTTGTAGTGCCTAAACATAGGTATATAATATATAATGGCCCCAATGTGCTTGAAAATATGTATACGCACTTATATGTATATTTTACAGTTCTAAAAGTTGTCAATAGAATAATATTTATTATCTTGTAATCACAATTGGCATACATTCAACTTGAAATAAAATTATTTCAATTTATCTGACTTTATACAAAAAAAAAACGATATAAAAATAATATGTATATATCTAAATTAACGACGAAAATAAACTACAAGGAAATAATATTTTTTTTATTATACGGAAAGATCATTACAAGAAAAGCATACACTCACTTAAATTAAATAAATACGCGATTATTAAACTAGAAACGAATAAAGCAAATAACAAAGAAAAAAGGTCTTTTTCTCTTTACTCTTCTCGCCTAAGATAACAATGATGTTAATGTACAAAGGAAAGTAAGAAAAAGGTTTAAATTTTCAATGTCAGTTGAACTTAGTCAAATTTAAATTTAATTGTTATATATATAAAAAAAAAATGATTTACAATAAAATAGAATCATTGGAGTCTAACACATCACTAAACCTAAAACCTATATCCTATCCTTCCTAAGGAGTGCTTGATTGCACCCTTTCCTCCTCGTTGCGGTAAATGAGTCCAGCAACACTGTCACTTATCCTTCCTAAGGAGTGCTTGATTGCACCCTTTCCTCCTCGTTGCGGTAAATGGTCCAGCAACACTGTCACTTATCCTTCCTAAGGAGTGCTTGGTTGCACCCTTTCCTCCTCGTTGCGGTAAATAGTCCAGCAACACTGTCACTTATCCTTCCTAAGGAGTGCTTGGTTGCACCCTTTCCTCCTCGTTGCGGTAAATAGTCCAGCAACACTGTCACTTATCCTTCCTAAGGAGTGCTTGGTTGCACCCTTTCCTCCTCGTTGCGGTAAATGGTCCAGCAACACTGTCACTTATCCTTCCTAAGGAGTGCTTGGTTGCACCCTTTCCTCCTCGTTGCGGTAAATGGTCCAGCAACACTGTCACTTATCCTTCCTAAGGAGTGCTTGGTTGCACCCTTTCCTCCTCGTTGCGGTAAATGGTCCAGCAACACCGTCACTTATCCTTCCTAAGGAGTGCTTGATTGCACCCTTTCCTCCTCGTTGCGGTAAATGATCCAGCAACACCGTCACTTATCCTTCCTAAGGAGTGCTTGATTGCACCCTTTCCTCCTCGTTGCGGTAAATGATCCAGCAACACCGTCACTTATCCTTCCTAAGGAGTGCTTGATTGCACCCTTTCCTCCTCGTTGCGGTAAATGATCCAGCAACACCGTCACTTATCCTTCCTAAGGAGTGCTTGATTGCACCCTTTCCTCCTCGTTGCGGTAAATGATCCAGCAACACCGTCACTTATCCTTCCTAAGGAGTGCTTGATTGCACCCTTTCCTCCTCGTTGCGGTAAATGCTCCAGCAACACGGTCACTTATCCTTCCTACATACCGTTCAAAATGTAAACCTATATAAATAATTACAACTGAACTTACCTTGACTCTAGTAATTCTGTTAATTAGTCATACCTTCTTACAGGACCCCCAGGTATAAATAAATTAGGAGAGTTTGGCATACTAGAAACACAAAAAAAAATCTAAAACTAGATTCAACGGACATGGAAGATTCCGTACAACATAGTTACGATTGCAAAGAAACGAGAAGAGGCGGAAAGAAAAAGATTTTATCAAAACTAATTAGTGAAAAGAGAACTTTATTAAAGAAATTAAGTAAAGTAAACTCGCAGATAGCTTCCTTACTCGTGTTGGATAGAGACGTGGACTCGAATTTACAGTATAAAGAAATTTCCGATACTGATTTTAATGAACAAATGCAGCAGAAATTTGATAAATTAATTAATTTCGCGGAAAAAGTTCAAAAATCCAACAATTAATAAAAACAACGATTAAAATTTTTTTTTTTGAGACAATAACGGAGATTTTAAATACATAATATTCGCAAGTTTGTATAGTTTGATAGAAAATACGGCAAACAAAAAGATGTATAAACAATGTAAATCTATAATTGATATTGTAAGTCTTGTACAATGGTTTAATCACTAGTTAAAACAAATTAAAATAAAATAAAAAAAAATAGAGAGAAAAATGAATGTGTGCCCATTGGTTTGAGTATGGTATAAAATTTAATTTGTACATGATATAAGTATGAGTATTGTGCGTATACACATATCGCAAAAAGTTGTAGTAAAAGAAAATAAACTATGAAAACTGATCTTCCTTCAATACATAGACTCAATCCTTTAATTAAAATCAACCACGAATAAACAAAGAAATTTCTGTAGGCTGCCTAAAGATGGAAGTTGCACTTACCCAACGACAGCAACGCAAGAAAAGACAGGAGGAGAGAAAGAAGAAAGAAGGGGAAAAGGACCCATTAGAAAAAATTATTAAATACGGAGTCAAATGTTTCCAAGACGAGGCCAAGGGAACAACTCCCGCTTATTCCCGAAAGCTAGCAAATGAAACAGAGTTTCTAACATCTGTTATTTACAATCACAGTTTAAGCTTTAGGTTGGCTATTAAAGAAGCCTACCTTAGTGCTATAGGTTTCAACGATTGCATGCCTCAAAGGTTAAGACGATTTATAAACTTTAGAGCACAACTGGAAATGCAACATCCGGACTACCCAGAAAAAAGTGACGATGAACTCGTAAATGAGGTAGAGAGAAGGTATAGAGAAAGCTCCGCATTCATGGAACTAGGGAAAACGTATGCAAAGTACTTAGAAATAAAAGAATATGGTGGTCAAGGATTTGGGGACCAAACGTACCATGGAAGGTGTAAATATTGCAAACAGAAGATTCCGGTGTGGCGAGAGTGCGCAAAATGCGCCAATTACTATCTACAACGTCAAGGGGAAGGGATATATATAGAATCCATGGAGTGTACGGACGAGGAACACCAACGACAGCTAGAAGTAACATCCCATTGCCCGACTGGTTGTTTTGCGGGAGGTTCCTTAACCGTATTACGGGATGAAAGATGGTCAACGGGAGATTGGTAATGAAAAAGGGACAGGGACGAAGGAAGATCGGAAAAACTATAACGATAAGATAAATACAAGAATGTTAAATAAAATTTTTTTTTTCTTCTCCTGCCTATGTATCAAATCAAAAAGAAATAAAATAAAATAAAATCAAAATAAGAAGGGGATTCTGAGTTCGTAAGCCTATACCTTAAGAGAAGAACGACACCTTCTGACTAACCTTTGTCCTAACCACACTGCCCTAGGCAATTGTACAACAATAAAAAAAAAAAAAAGAAAATACATACATAGTTTACTCATATTTTTAGTTTAATTTATAGTGCACCCTATATAATCATGAATCATTGATTTCGGTTTAAATTACAAAATAGACACATCTAGAACCGGCACATATAAAAAAAAATAATAATAAGTACGCAAACAAGATATTAAAAGCAGGGCGCTCAATAAACCAGAAGGATCCATATATATATAAAAAAAAAGAGAGACAGGGCAAGGAGCGGAAAGATTTATCGATATCTCTTTTACTTTTTCAGAACAAAAAAAATGAGGAACTTCAACATAATGTTTTTATCCCTCTTAACATTTTGTACGGGAAACGAAGTTGAACCAAAAGGAATCGAACTTCAACAAATACCTCCATCGGGTATATTCTTCGAACGACAGGAAGAAGTAAAACTAACTCCAGTCGCGTGGAAAATTATTATTAGCATGACTTGCATACATGAAGATATGAATCTAACGGATATTTGGACGACGTTTAGCGAACTGAAAAACGATTGCCCGTTAGGTCACGAAAAATGTGAAGAACTGTTTACAAATTTTAAGAATTTACAAGAAAAAAATACTAGAACGTTACACATCTTAAATACTACAGAAAGTACTTGCATGAACGTCAAATCAGATTTGCATGAAAACGAGTTAATACGTTATGATTTAGAAAGTAAATTAATTAACAATTACATAGATAGGATACTAGTAGGGGTTAGGACTAAAATAATATTTATAGAAAGTAATACGATGGGAACCAATATATACATAGACAAAGCAAGATTGTATGATGAATTCAACATTATGCAAAAAATGAAGCAAATGAAACAGGAAATTTATCTTGAACGATACTCGCAAATAATGAACAATATAAAGACTACATTAGGAAGAATGTTGGATAACCAGATAAGCTACAGTGTAGGTACACTTGTTAATTTAGAAGGAATAAAAGAGCATCAAATGTATACTACTTTATTATCACCCAATAGACTCAAACAAGTTGTTAATTACATCGAAAAATATGAGAAAACCAATGAATTCCCGTTGAAAAGAGGAGAGGGAAATTTAAATAGATTGGCTAACATAACAAGCCTACATACTGGATACATCAATAATAAACTATTTATTCAAATAGAGGTTCCCTTAATTGAAAAATCTACTTGCTCATTGTATAGGGTATCTCCACTTCCAATTCCGCAAAACGTATATACCAATGAATCAAACATCGCCTATGTTGAACCCGAGAATGACTATATTCTGCAACAAGAGGCAAATTATTATGGTTTCTCCAGCACCGACCTTAAGAATTGTAAAAAGTTTCAAGGAAAATTAATTTGCAAAAAAGAAAGACTGCATTTAAAAGCAATAGATAGTTGCGAAACGGAATTGATGTCTCAACCGGCTAAATGTAATTACCGTAACTGCAATATCAAATATAAAACCAATGCCAAACCAACGATAATAAAACTTGAAAAATTAAATAAAATATTATACTCAGCGCCCATGACTACGAGAGTGTCGATTGGCTGTGACGGTTTAACAGGAACGATCATACCGTTACGTGGAGTCGGAATAATACACACAAAAATAAATTGTACGTTTAAAATAAATGGAGAAGTTATAAAAATACATGAGGTACCAACGGAATACTCAAATCACTTGTTATTCCCTCAGACGTCGTTAAACATTAGCGAACTATCAAATATCTTTAACAATACAAATACTAAAAATTTATTCCATAAACTAGTTAAGCAAAAACATTCGGGGAATTTTTGGGATATGGAGAATTACTGTAGGGATAAATTGATCAATACGGAAAAAACCGCTGTATTCACTACATTGTTTCTCATCTGTTCAATCACAGGAGTAGTTATATTTTTATTCATCGCGGGGATCTTCATACTTTTGTGTTACTTTAAAGAAATATTAGATACCATTCCGGAAGAAATAGAAATCCGTTTCGAATAAACAAATAGGAATTAACTTCATAACTTCATACAAGGACAATGAAAACCATAGAAAGGAGTCCGCCAATAAGAATAAAGACGATCCAAGACGTATAAATCATGCATTATCTTTTACTTTTACTAGCAATATTTCATTTGCAAAAAAAATTATTTTCGGGAAATGAAAGGAAAAGCCAAAATTAACCGACAAAGTTTCATTTTTAACATTGCAAGTATATCTATATATATGAATTTTGACTGTATATAGATATACTTCAAATGCTTTCCGTTGGCGATCTCCTTATCTTATTTACAGATGGCAAAGAGATCATTCCTTCTGCTTTCACTCGTGAGTGTAATTAATTATTCGTCGGGACTTTACGGATATGACTGCGGGGAACAACTTTCAAATCTAACAACAATATCATTAGTGGATGTTAAAGAGTGTGATATACATGAACCATATATTAATGTAACAAAAGTTTACGCGCAGTTACTACAATTGAACGATTACAGTACCACGCATGTATATAAATGCATAATAAAAATCACACGTACAGTTACACATTGCGGTATGCACGGACATGCATCTCGCGTCCTAAACGGAGAAATTAGTTATTACAAAGAAATAAGTAGAGAGGAATGTTATGGAATCCATCGTTCGGGTTACATTTCTATAAGCGGCACTCAAATTATAAATCTACCCAGAAACAGTACCACTAATAAGCCAATCGTGTTCGCGGGAGGGAACGATAATAACGGAAATTGTATTGGAGGTTCATTTTCGGATTCATACGGTACCTATAAAGACGCCTATGTCGCAGGTCATGTTGAAATAACAATATACGATTACTATGCGGCTGTACATCTGGAATATAATAAAGTAAGACTAGACTCTGGAGTTACATGCACACTCGCGGATTTAGAATGTACAGATATCGATGCCTCACAAGTTTTTTGGGAAGCGCTTCCGGAGGATTCATGCGGAGTTAACAAATATTCGGTGTTGTATGAAGGAAATTTGGATAAAATATATGAAGAGCAAGAAAACCGTATAATGTACTCGCTTGAAACTAATGATATTACATTCGCACTATGGAAAAAAGGAGAACAGAATGTATGCGGCTTTAGGTTTGCGCGCACCGAACATCCCAAGCTTTTCATAATTGAGGACGCCAAGGTTAACAGTTTTATAAGCAAAAAAGCAATTGAGGGAAACAATCTTGATATATTTGCATACATAAACTCAAAATTCTTATACGTTGAAAAATATGTACGCCGACAGCTAAATAGAATGTATTACGATATATTAAAACAAAGGTGCGAAATCGAAAGACATATTCTCACTCAAGCCCTCGCACTCGCCTCAGTTTCCCCGGCGGAAGTGGGCTATCGTATCATGAATCAACCAGGGTATCTAGCCGTAACAGCGGGAGAAGTTATTCATCTACTAAAATGCTTAAAAGTAGAAGTAGTCGGGAGGGAAACGACGGGGTGTTACGAACAGCTACCCGTGTTTCGGGACAACGAACCATATTTTCTCACACCTAGAACGCGTATATTAGTAAGAACTGGGAAACCCCTAATGTGTGATAATCGTCTACCGGTTATGTTCAAAATGCATCAAATTTGGTTTAAAATGCTACCGAATCCAGTCGAAGTGAAAGATCCCGAGATATTGACGCCTCAAACAAAACTAACATGGAGATATGTTTCACCCGAGACACTCGCTACTAGTGGAATATACGGACAAAAGGATACCAGTAAACTTCGCGATATGATATTATTCCCATTAGAAAAATCTACGGTATTAAATAAGATGGCATTAGGAGCTTCGGGAAGGAAGATAAACCCCAAAGGAATTACTATAGGAAATTTGTTCGACCAAGAAGCCTTAAATAACCTGGCTGAATCGACATTCAACAAACTATGGTCGGAATTTTTAACGTTCAGTAACATCTCTGCCGGTGTCATAGGATTTTTTATGATATGTCGTCTCATCAAGCTAATTATCGATACGATTATGCATGGTTTCATGCTGCACGGAATTTACGGGTTCTCTTTACATTTAATTGGGGCAATATGGAATTCAATCACACAACTATTACTTTATTTGGGAACGCAAAAGTTAAATAAAGACAATAAGGAGAACAAAAAAATGGAGGTTGAGATAGAGAAAAATGAAAAGAGCCAATTTATCACTTCCGAGTTTAAAACTATAGATACAAAAATTTTAGAGAGAGAATCGTGTTTATATCCAATTTTAAAAATAAACAATGAGAACAGAGCAAATTCAATGTAATAATAACTCTTATTTTCTTTTTTTTTGCTTATACTCAAAATAGGAGGGCCAGTAAATGAGGATTATACAAGAAGTTAAAGAAAGGAAAAATTTACCCTCTTACGACGGTACGATTAGAAAAAAACAAACCAATAGAAAAATACACGAAATGTATTACCTTAAAAGGATGTTTTACAGCATAGACTTGAACACTCCTTTATGTGGAAATTGCATAGAAACAAAGGCAGGAAAGCCGATTATACAACACATTAAATTTAGAGACATAAATATAAATTCCGAGAGGCAAAAATGTTATAACTGTAAAAAAAATATCGAGGAGCAAAAAATAAAAAAAAATGATAATAAAATATCCACTCGAATTAGGGCAATAATAGAACGAAACAAAGAAAGAGAAATCGAGATTGTTACTATAAAAAATGAATTCGAATTACAGAGAGATAACCAGCAAATTATTCCGTTGGAACCAATACAACACGAAGCGCCCATTTTTGTTGTTAAAAACGAAACAGATATTGAAAAACCAGAGGAAATGGGAACTTCAAGTTCAAAAATGACGCAAACGGAACCTATGGAAATACATAAAGACAAAAAATCAGAAGATATCGCAGAATCACAAAACGCTAAGGAAGTAAGCTGGCCGGAATTGGAATCCTTTCTGAATGAACAAGAAGTTATGGAATTATTACAAAGCGCGACCAGTGATATTTTTCCCTCAATGCTGGACGAAGAAAATAATACCCCCGTGTCAATGATAACACAAGAAGAGTTACCAGAAATATTAGAGATATTAGCGTCCTTAGAAACTCAACTAGACGAGGTAGTTTATAATGATACAGAAGAGAAAGTAAAAGAAATAATTATGGACCTACAACAGGATTTCGATGAAACTGATTGCGGAGTAAATCTGTCAATAAAGAAAAATCGATTAGATACCTTTAAATATTGGCCGCATGCTTTTATTTCAACCGAGGACCTAGCAGAAGCCGGATTTTATTATACAGGAGAGAACGACAAAGTAAAATGCTATATATGCGGTGTAGGAATACGAAAATGGGAAAAAACGGACGAGCCTATGCAAGAACATCGTAAATGGTCGCCAAAATGTGAATACATTACAAAAAAAGAACGAGCAGAAGACTGTTGTGGAATCTACGACATGGAAAAATTGAGCAAAATAATAAAAGGTTCGGAACATGCCAATTTATCAAAAGATCTTAAATGCAAGATTTGCAAACGTAATCCAATAGAGGGAATATATCTCCCATGTAAAGATGCTTTAAGCTGTTTAACTTGTTATACGGGAACAAAGGAATGCATGATTTGTAAAAGAGAAATAACGGAATGGTTAAACATATATTTAGTAACAAAAAGAAGAGGTCGCTTCACCGAGATAGAATTCGCCTAAATTAAATCTATACAACAATAAATTTATGAAAAGGGCAAAATATACAATTGCAGTAAATATTATAATAAGTATAAACAAGAGTATAAAATATTAACAAGCACCCATTATATACAAGTATATATACTAACTAGTTATAGTAAATACAAACAAAAAAATATATGTATACAAAATGAAAAATAATAAAGATTAACATTGTTATAGAACAATAAGGAATATTTATTTCTTTCCCCTAACCATATGTAGATATAAAAAAAAAAAAAAACAAACAATTATTGTGGTAAAAATATTAATAAACGTAAATAACGTAAAAAAAATAATACAGAGTAATATATAGAAATACTAACAAAGCAAATAAGTATCCATAAAAAAAAGGGGTAGAGCTAAAATAAATAAAAAAAAAGTAAAATAAAATAGGTAAGAAATAGAGAAAAATAAAATAAAGAAAAAAAAATGTAAACAAAAAGAAAGGACGATGGAGCAGCGCGGTGGAGAACGAAATTTGGATCCCCCGTAAAGATTCGATTGCACACCGCAATTCGAGCCTAGTTGCTGCGCTAAGCTGTAGGAGCATCGGCTGGCCTCGTAAGTGTTCGGGCCACTCTCCGACTCAAGCCTGACAAGTTCGGCGGGGCCGACCATGCGTTGCAGTGTCGACATTTCGATACTCTCTCTCTCTCTCTCTCTCTCTCTCTCTCTCTCCCTCTCTCTCTACTTCTCAAGACACGTTGTGAATGATACAAACTTCTTCCATATCTTAGTATTTCCTACATTTTTGTTTATTAAATTGTGTTAAGTAATATTGTTTAATTGTAATTGTAAAAATAAATAAGAAAAAATAATAAGGTATAAAACAATTATAAACTGTAAATAAGAACAAACATAACAATGTTAAAAATAATATTTCAGTATTTTTGTATATAAATAATCCACGGTAGATCTGCGAATTATTCCTATCCTTTAGTTTAAGCACCATCAATAATAAAAAACGCTGTAGATCTGCATCTTCGATTCGCCGTTGCTTGTACGTGTCAAACACGCCTTAGCTATGCGCATGTGAAACTTGATTCTGTTTCTCTCTCTCCCGTTGCTTTAAGTTGTAGCTTTCCTCGAGTTCGAGAGCATCATGCGTAGAATGGAACGGACGCCCCTCCTGGCGTCCCCTCTCTCTCCAGACGCGTGCCTACTCTTTGCGTTGGGGAAAACCCATACGCTGAGTGCAAGCCCTTTCGGGCATCGGCGCTCTCTCGCACCGCAGCGCTCGATTCTATGGAAGCGATACGTCGCTCGTTGCTCAGAAGCGGCCATATTGGGTCTGCTTCCCCCGCCAGCTCGGTGCACGCGCACCCTAGTGTGCACACATCGAATTGAATAGTAGCCCTTCCAGCATACTCTCTCTCTCTCTCTCTCTCCCTCTCTCTCTCTCTCTCTCTCTCTCTCTCTCTCTCTCTCTCTCTCTCTCTCTCTCTCTCTCTCTCTCTCTCTCTCTCTCTCTCTCTCTCTCGGAGCGACGTATAATCGGAATGAGGAAAGGAATGAAAACACGGAAAAATAAAATACTCTATTATGAGTTTATAATCACGTTTATTCTCTGTCACTTTTTTTTTAGCAATAAAAGAAAAACAACAAAAGAAAAACAATACAAGAGAAACAAAAACAGTACAAATCTGGTCATCTTGTCACAATTCATCCTCGGATGATATATCTATAATTTCTATCATTCGCGGCACTGGAGAATAGCAGGGAGATCCTCCCCGGTCGGATGGCCAGTAAAACGAGGCCGGAACGTCAGACACCTGCTCTGGCGAGGGCGACCTCGGCGACGGATCTTCCTCCAGTGCCACCACCTCCACCTCCTCCTCCTCCTCCTCCTCCTCCTCCTCCTCCACCTCCATCGCCTCCAACTCCCCCTCATCCATTTCCTCCTCGGACGAGAATGATGAAGTTGAAACCTCGGAGCTCGCAGGTAATTCTGATAGGGCCGCAAGTTCTCGTAGAGATAAATTGAGTAACAGCAGCAGGGTGTCCACATCCAGTGGGACCCCTTCGTTTATACATAAAACATTTAGCTCCTGAGCAGCGGCTAAAAACCAGCTCCGAGCTTCAAATAAATCGGGACTAAATTCCCGATCGTTTCGTTGGCGTATAGCCCACTGCATCAATAGACGTGCCTTTTCAAAATTCATCCTGGAAAAAAAAATAATATATTAGAGAAATAAAAATAAAACACACACAAAGAAATATATAACAGAACCTTAAAGACAAAAGCAAATTTTTATTTGAAAGAAAAAATAATATGCGTGGAAAAAAATAAATATTCTCTTATATAAGGGGTACGCTATTTTTCCTTGTTAGAACTAGTAAAAAAAAAAAAAAGAGGTAATAATAATAGGCAACAAAACGAGATGATAATAAAAATAATAATAATAAAAACACTTACTTAGTAAAAATAGAGAGGAGAGACCTTGGAGAAACGAAGATAGTCACTGCTTGACGAATACTGACGAAAAAACGCAAGGAACCACCCGTATTTAAATGAAACCTTATCGCACTAAGGGAAAATAATTTACTAGGGTATAAAAGATTACTTGAAAAAAAAAAATTCAAGCGACCAACGAAAACGTTTAGTATTGACAGAACTAGGAGGGGTACTCGAGAGTAATAAATAAGTCAAAGTGATTCCTTGTTTATAATAGCCGAGAGGAAAACTCATAACGAAAGCCTTGAATAGATATATTCAACGTTTTCGTTACATTTCAGAGGGAAGGAGGGGGAGCGAAGAAAATTAATTTTTCTTCACTCCTAATCCTTTCATAAAATAAAATAAAACATATACATATATTATTAAGATAAGACATACTAACATTGTTCACATTGAAGGGAGAACCTATATTGTATAAGAACAAGAAAATTTATTTTTCTCTCTTCAACAATTCGTAATAGTAGATTTATTAATTGAATAAATGTAAAAAAAAAACGGAAACTAATATCTAACTCTTTTCTTTGACTTTTTAGAAAATATATATGTAAGCATACAAATATTATAGAAGAAAATTGAAAATTTTGTAAAAAAAATATGGCTACGAGAAAAAAAAATATATTAGTAACACATATTTTTTAACATGACTTGATGTATACTAAAAATTAAGGGTACAAACTAAAGATAAATAAATTTTTTTTTTGTTAACTATAGAAAACACATTTAATAATAATTATACAATTTTTTCGGAATATCTATAATAAATTGTAATAATAAAACTCTTTTTATTACGCATCTATTTGTATAGGTGAATTATATCAATACTGTTAAACTGTTTGAAATAATGTACTCGAAGTATGTAACATAATAACAAACGAAGTTGAACTACGAAATAAATAATTGTAATATGGTTTATAAAGTTCACCATAAGAAATAAAGAAAAATTAATCGAAATAATGTTTATAATTTAAAATTAAGTATGATATCTTATGTCAAGAGAAATAATAATATAATAATTACATTGTTTAACGACGAGGGCGTCGTTTTTAAAAAGGGGGGGAGTTGTCGCGTCCCGACGAAAATTATATTATTATTTTTCGTAAAAAGTACTGCGTAGTTTAGAATAAAATTACGGCGTGGGAGAAAAACGAAATAAGGTTGATAAAGAATAGTTCTAAGTAAATGCAGTAATATAAAATATAATTTATAGAGCTAAGGGACCGATTAATTCACGAGTGTTTCAAACGAAAAAGAGACGGATAAGTAGAGTTGAAGATATTATTCGAAGCCTGTACGCATATAAGCGGGATCACCGATAGTGAGATCGAAATGAAGGGTTGCGCAAGAGTTTTTTTTGTACTGCACTATAAAATCAATGCTCGGAGAAGAACCGGCGATGGGAAACATGGACTAGAAAATTCGAGCATTAGAAGGAAGTAATAAATTAAGCCGTTCTCTGGATAATGTCGCAGTAATAAAAGAGGGGACAGCAAATTCTCCGAATTAACTACGAAGCGATACAGAAAATGCACGGGATTCGATAATTTTTTACGCACATCTAACGGTCCAATCGGGTGCAAGCACAGAAAAATCGAGAACTACTTACACATCTCCATATAAGGCAAAGTGTAAGACAAGGAAGAAGTGTAAGACAAGGAGAGATGCATAGATTTTAGGGTATATAAAGAGGACCCAGAACAGACACAGGCACTCCTAAATTTTCATCTAAAGCTTTCGCAAGGCGAAGCTCTGCTGGACAACTCTTTGATTTTTATCCAAGGGCGTGGCTCTGCTACTTGAACTTTGAAATAATACGTATTAAAAATCACAAGAGGAATCGAGACGTATCATTGACATCTACAAGCCATAGTCGAGGAACTACGACTTCGACATCTGGAAATCGTCGAGCTCCAACAGCATACACATCTAACGTCGACGCCCGCAGGTCTAGCAGGACATTATACGGCAATCTGACACCGCTACCCACGTTCAAGGCGGACCTTCGTTCCTCACCGAATATACACACATATATATATATATATATACATATATATATCTATATATTTGGGTACTTAAGGTATATTCTTTTCGGCTATCTATACGCTTGTATTATTCGTAAAGGCAACCTGATATTTTATGTTGTTTCGATTGCTGAACCAACCGTTTTCTTTTATAACAATTATTATTATATATTACAATTTATTTATAATAATTATACGTTGTATTGCATTTAATTTGCAACATTCGCGGTTTGAAATACGCTTTATTAACAATAATTCATGTTTAAAACGACAATAATTTTTAATTAAATCTGCATTTATTTATAACAATTCTTATTTCAATTATTAATGTTTATAATAAAAAACCTTGTGTATCTTTTATTCTATAATGTGTTAATGTGTTCGCCGTACACTTGTTTATTCAATAAAATTAATAGTTATTCGACTTAAATAATTTTATACAATTGTTAATAAAATAGTGTAATTTTATGTGTTTTTGCCCATTAAAAAGCTGTAATAATTTAGTTTCACGTGTTCATTTCAAGAAAAAAACAGCATATTATATTTAAATAAATAATGCATAATTAATACGAAATAAAACATATTATTTTATTTATCCCACATTATATCCTGCATCTCTACTCTCAAAATAACTTCGCTCGCTACTCCCGGAGACGTAAGGCTAGTCCTAGTCAAACAAGAGCGAAAGGAACGCGAATGGTTTATTAACCATTTGCCTTCTTGTAATATTTTTTATGGTAATTGGTGCAAGTCTGGACGTGACAAACATTTGGCCTTACCATACCAGACCGAAATACGCATCTAGGCGTACGTAAAGGGTCTGACTCACCAACATCGCAACTTAGTTTGGCTTTAACTCAGGGACCTTAGACCACATTCCTATAGAAAAATGCGATTTTCAAATTTTTCAAAACCCCGGCCCTCTAAGGGTTAAATTTACAGATTCTTTTGATATCAGAGATTCTGTTTGCAGTAATGATGAAATAAAATATCATTATAATTAAGTGATTTTTTGTCGTCCATGCAGTGTATTTAGGAGTAGTTTAGGTTTGTTCATCAATATCGATGTTTGTTCATCAATATCGAGGAAAACCTAAACTACTCCTAAAAATATCATTATGTATATATCAAAGACTTATTGAGATTAATATGAAAAAGTTTAACAAGTACAAAACGTAAATAATACATATGTGATAGATGTTTACACTTTTTAATACTACACAAAAACTCAGTGAACATGAATTGTGTTGTAAAGAAATGTATAATTGTAAAATAACTCTACCGAAAGAGGGAAAAATGTAATAAAATTTGAAAATTTTTATTGTAAAGAAAAAATTCCTTTTATTATATATGCCGACTGTGAATGTCTGTTAAAACCTATTGTTCAAGAGAAGGAGGAAAATGAAATTATTAAGAAAAGTGTAGCATTTCAGAGGCATGAAATATTTAGTATTGGATACTATTTGAAATGTAGTTATGATGAAAATATTTCAAGATATAATTACTATCGAGGACAAGATCCAGCCAAATGGTTTGCTCAAGAATAAAAATTTATTGCTAACTATATTCAAAATGTATGGAAACATCCAGAGCATATGGAAACACTAACGTCAGAAAAAATTACTTATCATAGAAATTCAAATGTTTGTCATATTTGTGAAAAATCATTTGATAATCGAATTAAAGTTCATGATCACTGTCATTTAACAAAAAAATATAGAGGTCCTGCGCATGCTGCCTGTAATCTTAATTATCAAGACTCAAGAATGATACCTGTCGTATTTCATAATCTCAGTGGCTATGATGCACATTTTATAATTTATGATGTTTGTAATAATTTTGCAGGTCGCATCGATTTGCTTCCATTGACTTAGGAACGTTACATCTCTTTCACAAAACTTGTTGTAAATAGCAATATTCAATTTCGATTTATAGATTCTTACCGATTCATGGCTTCATCACTTGCCAAATTAGCATCTTATCTTCATGCGTATAAAATAGTTAATGGAAAAGGAGTTTTACCTTACGAGTATATTGATTGCTTTGAGAAACTTGATGAAACTCAATTACCTGAAAAAGAGAAATTTTCAGTCTTCTTAACGACTCAGCAGGATCGGATAATTATTATGAACTTGCGCAAAAAGTATGGCAAGAATTTAATTTACAAACACTAGGTCAATATTCAGATCTATATATGAAGACGGATAATTTATTACTCGCTCATGTTTCGAGAATTTTAGTGATCAATTCATTAAAGCTTACGGTCTTGATCCATGTCACTATTTTACTACACCAGGATTTACATGGGATTGCATGTTAAAGCATACAGGTGTAGAATTTAAACTTTTATGTGATATCGATATGGTTTTGTTTGTAGAACGAGGAATTAGAGGAGGTCTTAGTCAATGTTTAAACAGATACGCTATCGCAAACAATAAATATATGAGAGATACCTATGATTCTAATAAAGAGAATGTTTATCTAATGTTCTTAGATGCTAACAATTTGTACGGTTGGTCGATGACTCAAGCACTACCTTACAATGGTTTCGAATGGTTAGAAAACTATGAAAATATTAATTTTCTGGAAATTAATGACGATGCATCAATTGGTTACATACTAGAGGTGGATTTAGACTATCCACATAGTATTCATGACAAGCATAATGATTTACCTTTTTGTACGAATCATGCAAAGCCTCCTGGTTAAAAGCAGGCAAAACTTTTAGCTTTTCTCGAAAATAAACGAAATAATGTCATACATTACCGAACCCTCAAGCAGACAGTATCAAATGGACTTCATTTAAAAACAAATCATAAAGTTTTAAAGTTTACGCAGTCAACCTGGATCAAACCTTAAATGGAATTAAATAGTTCAATGAGAGCTTTAGCTAAAAATAAATTTGAAAAAAATCTATTTAAACTAATGAATAATGCTGTGTTTGGTAAGACTATGGAAAATGTACGTAAACTTGTAGACGTAAAACTTGTAACAAAGTGGGATGGAAGATATGGTGTAGAAGCTTTAATATCAAAGCCAAATTTTCATAGTAGAACAATATTTAGTGAAAATTTAGTTGCCTTTAAAATGCAAAAAACAGAAGCATTTATAAATAAGCCTATATATGTAGGTCTCACAGCACTGGATATCTCAAAAACACTTATGTACGATTTCCACTACAACTATATGATAAAAATGTATCAACAAAACTGTAAACTCTTATACACGGATACAGATAGTTTAATTTATGCTATAAAGTGCCAGGATATATACGAGGATATAAAAAGAAATTAAAAATATTTTAACACTTCAGATTGTAAATGGACAAGATTGTATGAAAAAAATTAAAGGAATCAAAACGTCAGTCGTGAAAACTATAATCGATTTTAATGATTACCTGGACTGTTTACAAAATTCAAACATTAAATAAAGACAGCAATACACAATTCAATCTAAATTGCATAAGGTTGAAACTGTCAGACAACAAAAAGTTGCACTCAATCCATACGATGATAAGAGATATTTAATTTCAAACAGTACAGACACATTGGCTTGGGGTCATTATAAAATAAAGTAAGTATCCAGTTTTTATTTTTCTTTTAAATCAATACCATTTGCTTGTAATTTGTTTTTTAAATTTTTTTTAATATTTTTTCAGATGAATAGTGATAAACATGTTCATTTTAAAGAAAACGTTGAAATTCACTTTTTGCATACATGGAAACATGCATACCAGAATGCTCGACGGGGACAATGGATGCGGATCGCTTGCGATCGAGAACGATTTCGTTTAAGAATCATGAAAACTAGTACAATTGTTACACCTATATTGTTAAAAAAAAATGAAATAAATGTAACTAAATGATTAACTTTTTAATTAAATATTATATTTTTTTAAAATAAATAAATGTAATTTATTCTTAAATTGCTTGTTAATTTATTTATCATATGTTTAAAAGTGAATAGGAATAAATAAATGAATAACTACAAATTTTTTTAATTAATAAAGTGTTTATTTATTTCAAACTTACATATCATTATTATTTATCCAACTATTATGAGAATTATCAATTCCTAGCCACTTTACATAATAATTATTACCACTTCTTTTAATAATTTTTTCTACTAAATATATATCTGGACATTTAGTCTTGAGAAGTTCCTGCTCATAAAATCCTCCTGCTATTGACTTATTCTTATAATCCTCTAAGTGAAATGTAACTGGATTCGTATGACTAACTCGGTCGATAGCAAAAATTTCTGTGGACCAGTTTGGTGTGTAACCTTTCTCAAAAACTTGCATGCTTTTACTAATACGCACTTTATCACCAACTGTAAACTTTGTATATTTAAGCAGTTTTCTTAATGAATGAATGAAGGAAATGCGTTGAATTATTGCACCAACGTAATTCTTAATCTTTAAATCAATTTTATCTCGTAACATATCTACTAATTTTTCTATTTCAGTGATTGCATTTAATAATCGTGTTGTGACGTCAGTTTTTTTTTATTTCCTCCTGTAGAGTTTTAAAATTTACAGCATCCTTTGGTTGAGCTAGTGCTGCCACGTTACATAGTCTCTTGTTTTCAATGTCATATTATCCATCTTGAGTATGCTTGTAACCAATGCCTAGAGGACCACGATTAACTGGCATATGCCCCAAGTGCCTACCAAACACATCAACACTCATACTGTAATCTTCAATGGATAATATTAGCATCACGTAATTCTTCAACGATAGAATGAATCTCGTTTATGTGATTTTGATTGCCAGCTGATGTTTCAGCTAACAACAGCCTTACACGATCTACCAGTTCGTTAGGATTGTCCCAATATATATAGTCAGTAGTAGCATGTTTGTAAACGATTTTTTGTGGTGGGGGTAATGATAATCCAGTACCACTACGTCGTTTATTGTTAATTAACTTTGCAATATAATTATTATACTTGTTACTAGATTGTTCCCGTATTTCTTCAGCTGATTTATAATACTTTCTAAAAGCATTCGTATTGTTAATAATTTCACCATAAGCATTCAAATCAGCTTTATTAATGACTGTACTGTCAGGTTCTTTCTTAAATAATAATTGTGCAAGACCAGGACTTTTTTTATACTTTTTATTACCTATAATAATATCATCATTATCAAATGATATAGGACTATCACCAATTTTAGACGTATCATTCATAAACTTTGTTACACGGTACACAATGTGTAATGTTTTAGTTTCTCCTCTTCGAAGCATTGTAATGTATTTATTCTCAAGATCAAAGTTTCGAAATGTTGGTTGGGTATCTGTCATAGTTGTATCAACATCACTAACTGCAGACATGTAGCCTACTTCGTCATCGTCAAAATCATTCTCCTCTTCACTCTTTAATTCTTCAGTTTTATACTCTGATTTTACTTCATTCTTTACATGTGAACTTAACTTTTTTTTCTTCTGTTGGTGGAAAGGTGTTTCAGAAACATTAACTAATTTTTCAAGTGGTTGAACAATAGGTTTAAATGTTTCATTCAAAATTTTTTCAGTATTAGTTTTGCTTGATTTGAGTAAATCATATTTGCGTTTGATGGCATTACGAGCTTTTTCCATTTGCTGTAGAATATTAATTTGCTCACTAAAATCAGTCATGTTGACTTTTCTAAGACTTGGACTAGAATGACTGTTTCAAACGGTTAATGCTGCATTTATAAGAAATTGATTAAATCCTTTCCTATACCTACCATCATTTATTTCTCGATCTTTATCTAATACTAAGAAACCATGATTACTATTCCAACAGGATGAACCCAAGTCTTTGAAACGTTGATATGGCATGTCAGTATTAACATGATGATTGTACACATGTTTTAAATTCATATCATCTTGTCGAAAAATTATTAAAAAATTTACGTTATCTCTAACTAAATGTGTCGGTACTTGTGCATATGATTGACAAAGTTAGAAACAATCAACATTTTTATGTCGACCCATACAATAGAAAGCTTTTACATTACTCTGCTTTTCACACGCAATATCATAACTGAATTAGGACGTGCTGTATCGATGGATACTACAAGATTATAATCGCTGTAAGGTAAGTATTCAACACCATCAATTGGTTCAATGAGTTTCTCAAGATACTTATATTTTGGTTGATTCAAGGACTTCGAGTATATGTAAATATTCTCAAATTTTAAACCATTTGGATGCGTGATTAGCGCTAGTAACGCATTAGTCTTTCCACAGTTTGACGGTCCACAAAATACAGCACGTATGGTATTCGGTAACAAATCACCATGTCATTTAATATTTAAATTTTTACCTCCGGAAGAGTATCAAAATTTATGACTCGAAGTTTGAGAGACTGTTTTTTGAAATCCATCGCTTTCAAAGTTTCAATCACAACTGTTGACTAATAGTATAAAAGGAAATTTTAAACGATTCAGAGTCTTTCATACTTGAACCTCTGGAGTGAAATGATTGTTCACAAAGGTAAAGGTGCACTAAACAATCTTATTAATAAATTACCATTCGAACTGCATGTACCAGGCTATCAATATTGTGGACCAGGTACAAAATTAAAAAAGAGGTTAGAACGTGGAGATCCTGGTATTATTCCATTGGACGCTTCTTGTAAGGAACACGATATTGCTTACTCACAGAACCGGGAAAATATTGCTGCTAGAAACGCTGCCGATCAAGTTTTAGCAGAGAAGGCGTGGAATCGTGTGTTTGCAAAGGACGCTAATTTTGGTGAAAAAGCTACAGCTTATGCTATAACAAACGTAATGAAAATGAAATCTAAACTTGGTATGGGAGTGTAAAAACGTAAAAATAAACAGAAAAAAAAGTTTTCATTAAAAAAAATAATTAATAAAACATGAAAGTTTATTACACCTGGTAGTAATTCAAAATTAGTTATTAAATCAGCGTTAAAAGCTACACGAGATGGCGTAAAGAAGGTGGGCGGTAAACGTAAAATAATATTATCAAGAATACTATCCATTCCAAAAATGGTACCTCTGTTTAAAATTTCTAGCAAATTTGTTGAACCATTCAGACAATTATAATCTTTATAAATAAATGTTGCTGCTGTTAAGATGTTAGTAATATATGAACAGTCAAGATGATTGAATCTTTGACTCTCAGCTTACCAGGTACCTCCTCAGTATTGGAGACTCACTATTTTCCACCTATTGAATTAAATCATGACAAGACATACGATTTAGGTCTCGATGAACTGTTAACATTCAACTCAATTCCAAACATTGATTTTGGACACAATAAATCCTACATTGGAAATAAAACTATTGAACTAGCTACAGGTAGTTATGAAATAGAAAATCTTGAGAAAACATTATTGGAAATTCTTAAATCAAAAAATATAAAAATTAGTATCAAACCAAACAACAACACGTTGCGCAGTATTATTACATCAAGTCATCAGATTGATTTTCGTCCACATGACTCTATCGGACGTGTGCTAGGTTTTACAAAACGTCTCTTACCACCCTATATAAGTCATACATCTGACCTACCAGTAGCCATTCTCAAAGTAAACGCACTGCGAGTTGAATGAAATATCACTTCAGGAGCGTACAGTAACCAAAATAAAGTTCATACAAGTCATGAATTTTTTCCTGCTGTTCCACCAGGATATAAAATTATTGAGGTTCCAAAGCAAATTATTTACTTACCTATATCTGTAAAAATTATCGACTACTTGCAATTATGTATCATAGATCAAGACGGTGACTTAGTAAATCTTCGTGGTGAGGTTATTACAATTCTCTTACATATACATTTAAAAAAAGGGAATTGTTTTTAATGCTAAGATTGGTAGAGGGTATATTAACTCGTCACCATGCCGTCAGACGATCAATCGTCGTCAGACAGTCAACAGGCTAACACGTCAAAACATTCAATTTCTAAGGAGCTTGGGTCTCAGAATCGTCGACATAAGGAACAGAAGACTAAACAACAAAAAATAACTTGCATTTTAATTTGCTGTTGTCGTCAACGAAATGGAAGAAATACTAAATGTATATTCACCAGTTGTCTTTGATGAATCGATAGCACATTAAGAAATACATGCGCATCAGTCATACACTTAACTAGCATTCAACAATAGTGATGAGATTCGTATATTCATACAACATCAAGATCTATGCCTTTTACCATACAAAAGTTCACTTGATACTTGTGGAAAAATAACAAAAGCTGATGAAACTGCATTATCTCACACATCTTTAGTAAATAATGCTATTTGCCATTTATTCGAAGAAATTCGATAAGAAATTAATGCGATAGAAATCGATAGATGTAAAAATGTAGGGCTAACTAATCTTATGAAAGGTTACATCTCCTATAGTCCCAATCAAAGCAATTTTTTAGAAAATGCTGGGAGGATAGATGTTGAAGAAAAAATCAAATAACTGATAATAATGGATATTTTGACGTTTCTATACCATTGTCTATAATTTTAGGATTTACTGAAGATTATCGAAAAATTGTTATTAATGTTAAACATAAGCTCATACTTATGAGATCTAGAAATGACTTGAATGCTGTTGTACAAGACTCTTTTAAAGTAAATGAAAGAAATGTCTACGAATCATTCAAGATTCACTTAAATCGTATAGAATGATTGATGCCTTACATAGTAATGTCAGACCGATGTAAAATACAATTATTTAATTATATTCAAAAAGATGTACCGATAGCTATGAGCTTCCGGTCTTGGGAATTGTATGAATATCCAATACTTCGATCAACATCACAACACATCTTGACTGTAAAAAGAACTAATCAGTTGGAAAAACCAAGATTTGTAATTGTAGCATTTCAAACTAATCGAAAAAATATAAATTCCATGAATGCAAGTAGGTTTGATCATTGCGACATTACAAATATAAAACTATTTCTTAATTCACAATATTATCCTTATGGGAACTTAAATCTTGATATATCACATAATCAGTATGCTCTCTTGTATGATATGTATGCTAAATTTGAAAATGTTTATTATAACAAAGACAATATTGTAGATCCATTACTAACTAAAAATGGATTTAAAACAATTGCACCACTAATTGTTATCGCTTGATCAAAACAAAACGAAACAATGAAGCAAGCTGCTGTTGATGTACGTCTAGAATTTGAAGTTAAAAATAATATTCCTGCGGGAACTACTGCTTGCTGCTTAATATTGTAACGTGGTATTTCGTCCTAATACCAGTTACAAGTTATTTATTTATTAATACAGGGACGACGGCCCCGAAGAACGCGTCTTTGTCGTCGCCGTGGGTTAATAAGTTAACCCGCCGGGACACGGTAGCGGAGATAGGACGATCTCCTACGTACCGACACACGTGGCGGGAAAATCGGGAATCGGAATGATTGCGGGTTACTTTATAATTAAAATAATAGCACGACCGTTATATTAAAATAAAACAAATAAGTATTTATTTAATAAGTTACACGGAGGTGCCCGACAATAATTAACGGGGCGTTCTCCCGGTCACGTGGTATATGCGCGGCAAGCAGGGGCTGCCCCCGTGCTCGCCCCGCGGAATACCCAATCGGTTTCGGTAGCACCGGTGTGCTACCGAACAAACATACGTGCATACACACTCAACACACGCTAATAGTATACCGACCAATGTCGGGTACTTACCGGGCTGGATCGTCCATAGGCCCTGGTGTGCGTCGGCGTCCCGACGTCTGCTGGCCGGCGGAGTCGGTCCGGTTTCCCGTCGTCCTCGACGGTAGCTTGCAGGTGCGGCCTGATGCCGCGGCGATTCGCCTACCTCGGGGAACCTCAACCCGAGGTATTTGGTCCTTCGCACTGCACTCACACGAACTCACGAGCACTCGCGTACGGCTTCCCGGAGCACGGACGAACCGGTCCGGTACTTCCCGTGGCGCGCGAAACTAAACGTGACGATGTGTAAAAGATGATGCTGTCGCGGTCAAGATCGGCAGCGTACCGAGCTTTTCGGGAATTGTCGCATTCCCGAAAAGTACCTAACACACACACACAATAACAATCGTATATACGGATGCTCGCACACATCCTCGGTCGTCGACATAAACACGCGTGTTTCGTGGCCTTGAAGAGGCAACGCACGAAACAATAACAATGTGCGAGATTTTAAGATATAATATTTAATACATACTACGAAATAATATAATACATTAAGTATTGTTTATTTCATTGCAACGACGTCTCGTCGCAATATTACATGATTGTATTGTATGATACAACCCTATTAGCGAAGATGTAAAAAAATTCTATAAATGTTATTTGAAATAATAAATAAATATCTTACAAACACAGACAAAGTATTTTTTCTTCTATCACCATCTTTCCATTCCCACATATCATTAATAACTATAATTAATTATTAATTATGTCAAAGTCGATACAACAGATTATGTCGCGTTGGCAAGATGGCGCGCGCGCGTGTCGATGGGGGACGCTCGCGTCGTAATCGTAAATTAGGTTAGATTCAGGGGGGCGCTCGTATCGATATGCCATGGTAAAACAGCTTCTTATAGATATGCCATGGTAAAATAGGTTCTTATCGATAAAGCAGGTTCCTACTAGGGGGCGCGCATCGATATGCCAGGCTTTGGAAAAGTAGGTTGCGTCGGTATTACCATCGGTCGGTAAGGTAGGAAACTTTCAGCAAGGATCAGAACCATGATCTGATGGTAAGTGGCTTAGAATCCTCTTTGCCCTAGCTACTTAGTCGCATGGCGAAAAACAAAGTTAAAAATAGCATTAAATTATTACAAAATAGATTCTTAAATATAGAGATAATATACGTCAATCTACATATTAATTATTTACACAAAAAAATTAAAGATATATATATATATAGAGGAACCTATATCTATCTATATTATATTAAAATTCATCCGTTTTCCGGTGGTGTCCGGTCTCCTGTTGTAAGAATTAAGAGTATGTGTGGAGTGGAAAGGTTAACGCTGATATTTCGGGAATTTCTGAATTATTTCGGGATAACTTCACTAATTACAGGATCTCCTGGATAATTCGGAAATTTTTGAGGTACTCCGTTGTAACGGGCCTAATATAACTCGAAACACAAAAATACATTTAATTTTTGCCTAACCCGAAATAAATGTATTAGGTGGAAGAATCTAGGGTAGCTAAAGAATTAAAAAAGTAATTCTTTCTCATCCCAGTTTAACCTCCAAATTAAATAAACTTGATAAATTAGGATAATGAATTAATGATTACAAAGTTTTGGGAAAACTCAGAATTAATCAAATAATTCCAGATTATCCAATTTTACTTTGTATTAAGGGTTTTTAGGAATGTAAGATAACTTGGGAAGAATTGAAATTAATCCAATAATTCCTTATCATCCAAGTTACTTCTTTGATTATGGAAAGTGGAAGAGCTTTGGGAAAACATTAAGGGGTCAAGCCTGGGTTAACTGCTCAAAAAATTCATTTTTATTATTACCTTTTTTAAAAGTATTTCTTATATAAAACATTATCCCAAAATTTGAAGTAGAAATCTACTTTACCATACGATTCAAATTTAACAGTTAATAAATAAATGATTCCTTCTACTTTAATATACTGCACAAATACGTACAGTTCTATTTGAAGTAAATATTGTCTGCATTGATAAAGTATTTACATTATTTTAGTAAATACTCAGTGGATTTTAAATTAAAAGTATATTTTTGACTATAAATTTTATTAGTTTTAAAAAATTAATTATAAATTTATACAAAAAAAGAGCAGTAAAAAATGCTAGACTCAAGGAATTGAATACCTGGTACATCTGCTCATAAAAAAATTATCAACATCAGTAAGAACCAACTACGATACACTTCCATCAACATCGATGGAATTCACAACACCAAAGCTACAATCCAGATCAACTAAAAAGTTAAAAACTGATACCATTGAAGAAAGTAGCACACAAAATAGAATTATAGATATATCACTACTTTTCCCAATATTAGAAGAATGTTTAGTTTGTCAGATTGTCATGGTACAGTTAAATTTTCTGAAGTTGATGTGAGAGGTTTGGGAAGTAAAATAACAATAACATGTACAAACTGTTATAAGGTATTTGTTATTGATTCAAGCAGAAAAGTTGGAAAAGAAAGTAATGTTTATGAAATAAATTGGCGTATAGTGCACACAATGAGAACTCTTGGTCATGGGCATGCTGGTTTAGTTACTTTTTGTGGAAATATGGATTTGCCGAGTCCAGTTTCTCACAGTAATTATGACATTATTAAGGGGGTGCCATACTAGATTATTACCGACCGAGTCAGATGGATACATTATTACACTTCATGAACATATTATGGTTTTATATGCAAAACGCAAATACAGAAGCACTAGATAATCACATAATACGCATTTATACGAAGTTTGAAGTCAATATGTGAAGGACACCCTAAAAAAAGTTTGCACGGAAAAAATAGTCATTTTTCCGTGCAGAAATTTCTTAGGGTGTCCTTGTTGTATTGATCTGGAACTTTGTAGAAAGACATATTACACCATTATCTAGTGCCTCTGTATTTGCGTTTTGCATAATATTGACAAAAAATAAATAGTTTATATTATTGACAAAGTTATCTTAGTACCAATTTCGCCGTTAGAGTGGGCGACGCGCTTAGTCTGTACTTTGTATTGTATACTTAGTGTGGTAGCACATGCGCAAATGGATGTAGCAATATGGCGTTCAATACCATAATTCATATACCAGCCTTATATCAATAAAAGACATATAATAAAAGTCGTGCTTATCCATTGCAGAATGACGACATTCTTAGCATATTTAATCGAGGAAACAATGGAAATCAAATACGATAAAAAATCAAAATATTTTTATTTAGAGGCCACGGCTAGCTTGCATGCTTCCATCTCTCCCTCTCTCTCACTCTATTCATCACCGTCCACCTCTCTCTCTCTCCCTCTCTCGCTATACCAGAATACGTACGCGCATGCGCACGCGCAATTTTCGGATAACTATAACGAACTTCTCGCGGCTCGTGTCCCGTTGCAGGATTACCAAGTTTGCTCAGTACAGAAAACACGTAAAATTGTCAGCTGGAGGCCTAGGCGGCCGGCTCGCGCGTCGCGTCGTCGAGTTAGCCGGCCGCGTAGGCTATATTCGTCGGTGTCTAAGGCTAGAAATCGTTTTTCCCGGGGATTAAATCGTTTTACATATATCTCGTTTAACTGATTAAGGTAGCCATGGGACTTTTTATATTGATAAATTACAAACATTATTTATATTTATTTTTTAAAAATAATATTTTAAAAACTTTTAAAACGAATACAAAAAATAAAAATTAAATCCGCTTTAAAATGCCAAAAATATTACGATTGTTTATTTAATAAAAATAATAATAAAACGTGGATATTGTTTATGAAAAACCACACATTTATAGACTTTAGATAAACTCGTAAAATGACAAACAAAATCGAGCACGTTTGGAAAAGCGAAAATTTGTCAGCTGGAGGCCTAGGCGGCCGGCTCGCGCGTCGCGTCGTCGAGTTAGCCGGCCGCGTACGCTATATTCGTCGGTGTCTAAGGCTAGAAATCGTTTTTCCCGGGGATTAAGTCGTTTTACATATATCTCGTTTAACTGATTAAGGTAGCCATGGGACTTTTTATATTGATAAATTACAAACATTATTTATATTTATTATTTACTAATAAATATTTTAGAATCTTTTAAAACGAATACAAAAAATAAAAATTAAATTCGCTTTAAAATGCCAAAAATATTAATATTGTTTATTTAATAAAAATAATAATAAAACGTGGATATTGTTTATGCAAAACCATACATTCATAAACTTTAAATAAACTCGTAAAATGACAAACAAAATCAAGCACGTTTGGAAAAGCGAAAAATTGTCAGCTGGAGGCCTAGGCAGCCGGCTCGCGCGTCGTGTCGTCGAGTTAGCCGGCGGCGTAGGCTATATTCGTCGGTGTCTAAGGCTAAAAATCGTTTTTCCCGGGGATTAAATCGTTTTACATATATCTCGTATAACTGATCAGAGTAGCCATGTAATTTTTTATATTGATAAATTACAAACATTATTTATATTTATTATTTACTAATAAATATTTTAGAATCTTTTAAAACGAATACAAAAAATAAAAATTAAATTCGCTTTAAAATGCCAAAAATATTAAGATTGTTAAAATAATAATAATAATAATACGTGGATATTGTTTATGAAAAACCACACATTTATAGACTTTAGATAAACTCGTAAAATGACAAACAAAATCGAGCACGTTTGGAAAAGCGAAAATTTGTCAGCTGGAGGCCTAGGCGGCCGGCTCGCGCGTCGTGTCGTCGAGTTAGCCGGCCGCGTAGGCTATATTCGTCGGTGTCTTAGGCTAGAAATCGTTTTTCCCGGGGATTAAATCGTTTTACATATATCTCGTTTAACTGATTAAGGTAGCCATGGGACTTTTTATATTGATAAATTACAAACATTAATTATATTTATTTTTTAATAATAATATTTTAAAAACTTTAAAAACGAACACAACAAATAAAAATTAAATCCGCATTAAAATGCCAAAAATATTAATATTGTTTATTTAATAAAAATAATAATAAAACGTGGATATTGTTTATGCAAAACCATACATTCATAAACTTTAAATAAACTCGTAAAATGACAAACAAAATCAAGCACGTTTGGAAAAGCGAAAAATTGTCAGCTGGAGGCCTAGGCGGCCGGCTCGCGCGTCGTGTCGTCGAGTTAGCCGGCCGCGTAGGCTATATTCGTCGGTGTCTAAGGCTAAAAATCGTTTTTCCCGGGGATTAAATCGTTTTACATATATCTCGTATAACTGATCAGAGTAGCCATGTAATTTTTATATTGATAAATTACAAACATTATTTATATTTATTATTTACTAATAAATATTTTAGAATCTTTAAAAACGAACACAACAAATAAAAATTAAATCCGCTTTAAAATGCGAAAAATATTAATATTGTTTATTTAATAAAAATAATAATAAAACGTGGATATTGTTTATGCAAAACCATACATTCATAAACTTTAAATAAACTCGTAAAATGACGAACAAAATCGAGCACGTTTGGAAAAGCGAAAATTTGTCAGCTGGAGGCCTAGGCGGCCGGCTCGCGCGTCGTGTCATCGAGTTAGCCGGCCGCGTAGGCTATATTCGTCGGTGTCTAAGGCTAGAAATCGTTTTTTCCCGGGGATTAAATCGTTTTGCATATATCTCGTTTAACTGATTAAGGTAGCCATGGGACTTTTTATATTGATAAATTACAAACATTATTTATATTTATTTTTTAATAATAATATTTTAAAAACTTTTAAAACGAATACAAAAATTAAAAATTAAATCCGCTTTAAAATGCCAAAAATGTTAATATTGTTTATTTAATAAAAATAATAATAAAACGTGGATATTGTTTATGAAAAACCACACATTTATAGACTTTAGATAAACTCGTAAAATGACAAACAAAATCGAGCACGTTTGGAAAAGCGAAAATTTGTCAGCTGGAGGCCTAGGCGGCCGGCTCGCGCGTCGCGTCGTCGAGTTAGCCGGCCGCGTAGGCTATATTCGTCGGTGTCTAAGGCTAGAAATCGTTTTTTCCCGGGGATTAAATCGTTTTACATATATCTCGTTTAAATGATTAAGGTAGCCATGGGACTTTTATATTGATAAATTACAAACATTATTTATATTTATTTTTTAATAATAATATTTTAAAAACTTTAAAAACGAACACAACAAATAAAAATTAAATCCACTTTAAAATGCCAAAAATATTAATATTGTTTATTTAATAAAAATAATAATAAAACGTGGATATTGTTTATGCAAAACTATACATTCATAAACTTTAAATAAACTCGTAAAATGACAAACAAAATCAAGCACGTTTAGAAAAGCGAAAAATTGTCAGCTGGAGGCCTAGGCGGCCGGCTCGCGCGTCGTGTCATCGTGTTAGCCGGCCGCGTAGGCTATATTCGTCGGTGTCTAAGGCTAAAAATCGATTTTCCCGGGGATTAAATCGTTTTACATATATCTCGTATAACTGATCAGAGTAGCCATGTAATTTTTTATATTGATAAATTACAAACATTATTTATATTTATTATTTACTAATAAATGTTTTAGAATCTTTAAAAACGAACACAACAAATAAAAATTAAATCCGCTTTAAAATGCCAAAAATATTAATATTGTTTATTTAATAAAAATAATAATAAAACGTGGATATTGTTTATGCAAAACCATACATTCATAAACTTTAAATAAACTCGTAAAATGACAAACAAAATCAAGCACGTTTAGAAAAGCGAAAAATTGTCAGCTGGAGGCCTAGGCGGCCGGCTCGCGCGTCGTGTCGTCGAGTTAGCCGGCCGCGTAGGCTATATTCGTCGGTGTCTAAGGCTAGAAATCGTTTTTCCCGGGGATTAAGTCGTTTTACATATATCTCGTTTAACTGATTAAGGTAGCCATGGGACTTTTTATATTGATAAATTACAAACATTATTTATATTTATTATTTACTAATAAATATTTTAGAATCTTTTAAAACGAATACAAAAAATAAAAATTAAATTCGCTTTAAAATGCCAAAAATATTAATATTGTTTATTTAATAAAAATAATAATAAAACGTGGATATTGTTTATGCAAAACCATACATTCATAAACTTTAAATAAACTCGTAAAATGACAAACAAAATCAAGCACGTTTGGAAAAGCGAAAAATTGTCAGCTGGAGGCCTAGGCAGCCGGCTCGCGCGTCGTGTCGTCGAGTTAGCCGGCGGCGTAGGCTATATTCGTCGGTGTCTAAGGCTAAAAATCGTTTTTCCCGGGGATTAAATCGTTTTACATATATCTCGTATAACTGATCAGAGTAGCCATGTAATTTTTTATATTGATAAATTACAAACATTATTTATATTTATTATTTACTAATAAATATTTTAGAATCTTTTAAAACGAATACAAAAAATAAAAATTAAATTCGCTTTAAAATGCCAAAAATATTAAGATTGTTAAAATAATAATAATAATAATACGTGGATATTGTTTATGAAAAACCACACATTTATAGACTTTAGATAAACTCGTAAAATGACAAACAAAATCGAGCACGTTTGGAAAAGCGAAAATTTGTCAGCTGGAGGCCTAGGCGGCCGGCTCGCGCGTCGTGTCGTCGAGTTAGCCGGCCGCGTAGGCTATATTCGTCGGTGTCTTAGGCTAGAAATCGTTTTTCCCGGGGATTAAATCGTTTTACATATATCTCGTTTAACTGATTAAGGTAGCCATGGGACTTTTTATATTGATAAATTACAAACATTAATTATATTTATTTTTTAATAATAATATTTTAAAAACTTTAAAAACGAACACAACAAATAAAAATTAAATCCGCATTAAAATGCCAAAAATATTAATATTGTTTATTTAATAAAAATAATAATAAAACGTGGATATTGTTTATGCAAAACCATACATTCATAAACTTTAAATAAACTCGTAAAATGACAAACAAAATCAAGCACGTTTGGAAAAGCGAAAAATTGTCAGCTGGAGGCCTAGGCGGCCGGCTCGCGCGTCGTGTCGTCGAGTTAGCCGGCCGCGTAGGCTATATTCGTCGGTGTCTAAGGCTAAAAATCGTTTTTCCCGGGGATTAAATCGTTTTACATATATCTCGTATAACTGATCAGAGTAGCCATGTAATTTTTTATATTGATAAATTACAAACATTATTTATATTTATTATTTACTAATAAATATTTTAGAATCTTTAAAAACGAACACAACAAATAAAATTAAATCCGCTTTAAAATGCGAAAAATATTAATATTGTTTATTTAATAAAAATAATAATAAAACGTGGATATTGTTTATGCAAAACCATACATTCATAAACTTTAAATAAACTCGTAAAATGACGAACAAAATCGAGCACGTTTGGAAAAGCGAAAATTTGTCAGCTGGAGGCCTAGGCGGCCGGCTCGCGCGTCGTGTCATCGAGTTAGCCGGCCGCGTAGGCTATATTCGTCGGTGTCTAAGGCTAGAAATCGTTTTTCCCGGGGATTAAATCGTTTTGCATATATCTCGTTTAACTGATTAAGGTAGCCATGGGACTTTTTATATTGATAAATTACAAACATTATTTATATTTATTTTTTAATAATAATATTTTAAAAACTTTTAAAACGAATACAAAAATTAAAAATTAAATCCGCTTTAAAATGCCAAAAATGTTAATATTGTTTATTTAATAAAAATAATAATAAAACGTGGATATTGTTTATGAAAAACCACACATTTATAGACTTTAGATAAACTCGTAAAATGACAAACAAAATCGAGCACGTTTGGAAAAGCGAAAATTTGTCAGCTGGAGGCCTAGGCGGCCGGCTCGCGCGTCGCGTCGTCGAGTTAGCCGGCCGCGTAGGCTATATTCGTCGGTGTCTAAGGCTAGAAATCGTTTTTCCCGGGGATTAAATCGTTTTACATATATCTCGTTTAAATGATTAAGGTAGCCATGGGACTTTTTATATTGATAAATTACAAACATTATTTATATTTATTTTTTAATAATAATATTTTAAAAACTTTAAAACGAACACAACAAATAAAAATTAAATCCACTTTAAAATGCCAAAAATATTAATATTGTTTATTTAATAAAAATAATAATAAAACGTGGATATTGTTTATGCAAAACTATACATTCATAAACTTTAAATAAACTCGTAAAATGACAAACAAAATCAAGCACGTTTAGAAAAGCGAAAAATTGTCAGCTGGAGGCCTAGGCGGCCGGCTCGCGCGTCGTGTCATCGTGTTAGCCGGCCGCGTAGGCTATATTCGTCGGTGTCTAAGGCTAAAAATCGATTTTCCCGGGGATTAAATCGTTTTACATATATCTCGTATAACTGATCAGAGTAGCCATGTAATTTTTTATATTGATAAATTACAAACATTATTTATATTTATTATTTACTAATAAATATTTTAAAAACTTTAAAAACGAACACAACAAATAAAAATTAAATCCGCTTTAAAATGCCAAAAATATTAAGATTGTTTATTTAATAAAAATAATAATAAAACGTGGATATTGTTTATGCAAAACCATACATTCATAAACTTTAAATAAACTCGTAAAATGACAAACAAAATCGAGCACGTTTGGAAAAGCGAAAAATTGTCAGCTGGAGGCCTAGGCGGCCGGCTCGCGCGTCGTGTCTCGTGTTAGCCGGCCGCGTAGGCTATATTCGGCGGTGTCTAAGGCTAGAAATCGTTTTTCCCGGGGATTAAATCGTTTTACATATATCTCGTTTAACTGATCAAGTAGCCATGGGATTTTTTATATTGATAAATTACAAACATTATTTATATTTATTATTTACTAATAAATATTTAGAAACTTTAAAAACGAACACAACAAATAAAAATTAAATCCGCTTTAAAATGCCAAAAATATTAATATTGTTTATTTAATAAAAATAATAATAAAACGTGGATATTGTTTATGCAAAACCATACATTCATAAACTTTAAATAAACTCGTAAAATGACAAACAAAATCAAGCACGTTTAGAAAAGCGAAAAATTGTCAGCTGGAGGCCTAGGCGGCCGGCTCGCGCGTCGTGTCGTCGAGTTAGCCGGCCGCGTAGGCTATATTCGTCGGTGTCTAAGGCTAGAAATCGTTTTTCCCGGGGATTAAATCGTTTTGCATATATCTCGTTTAACTGATTAAGGTAGCCATGGGACTTTTTATATTGATAAATTACAAACATTATTTATATTTATTTTTTAATAATAATATTTTAAAAACTTTTAAAACGAATACAAAAATTAAAAATTAAATCCGCTTTAAAATGCCAAAAATATTAATATTGTTTATTTAATAAAAATAATAATAAAACGTGGATATTGTTTATGAAAAACCACACATTTATAGACTTTAGATAAACTCGTAAAATGACAAACAAAATCGAGCACGTTTGGAAAAGCGAAAATTTGTCAGCTGGAGGCCTAGGCGGCCGGCTCGCGCGTCGCGTCGTCAAGTTAGCCGGCCGCGTAGGCTATATTCGTCGGTGTCTAAGGCTAGAAATCGTTTTTCCCGGGGATTAAATCGTTTTACATATATCTCGTTTAAATGATTAAGGTAGCCATGGGACTTTTTATATTGATAAATTACAAACATTATTTATATTTATTTTTTAATAATAATATTTTAAAAACTTTAAAAACGAACACAACAAATAAAAATTAAATCCACTTTAAAATGCCAAAAATATTAATATTGTTTATTTAATAAAAATAATAATAAAACGTGGATATTGTTTATGCAAAACCATACATTCATAAACTTTAAATAAACTCGTAAAATGACAAACAAAATCAAGCACGTTTAGAAAAGCGAAAAATTGTCAGCTGGAGGCCTAGGCGGCCGGCTCGCGCGTCGTGTCATCGAGTTAGCCGGCCGCGTAGGCTATATTCGTCGGTGTCTAAGGCTAGAAATCGTTTTTCCCGGGGATTAAATCGTTTTACATATAACTCGTTTAACTGATTAAGGTAGCCATGGGATTTTTTATATTGATAAATTACAAACATTATATATATTTATTATTTACTAATAAATATTTTAAAAACTTTTAAAACGAATACAAAAAATAAAAATTAAATCCGCTTTAAAATGCCAAAAATATTAAGATTGTTTAAATAATAATAATAATAATAATACGCGGATATTGTTTATGAAAAACCACACATTTATAGACTTTAGATAAACTCGTAAAATGACAAACAAAATCGAGCACGTTTGGAAAAGCGAAAAATTGTCAGCTGGAGGCCTAGGCGGCCGGCTCGCGCGTCGTGTCGTCGAGTTAGCCGGCCGCGTAGGCTATATTCGTCGTTATGTGAGGTTGAGTATCACATAATTTAAGAAATTTCACGTGTTATTTAAATTATTTAATAATATTATTTTTTATTTAATTCTGATAGTTATTAATAGCTTGCTATGCATTAATGAAAGTTATAAAAATTAGTAAAAAATAATAAAATATCAGGGCCTTTTATCAAGACGTGAGTGTCGATAGAACAAGCCGCGTCAGTCTCTCGTTCGACTAGTCCGTGCGCGCATGCGCAGTTGTGCTTCCCGCGTCGATACTAGTGAGGTTCACGTTGGTCGTGACTCGTGACCGTTTCAGTTGGATAACAAAACGGCTTGTAAACATTGTTGTGTTTTTCGTGAGCATTGTGGGTTATAGTGATAATTTCGAAATACTGGATGTTATTTTCCTGACTACATCAATGTTGCGGAATTCATGCAATGGCTTTTGTACAAAAAAATACCCAGCTATCCAGTGTTTGGTGGCGTTCGACTTCAAGGTTATGTTGGATCCCATGTAGATCGTCGTCTTTGAAAATAATATCCAACGCGAAACAAATATACATAATTTTAATCTCTACCCAAGGAACTGCGAATAAATCATGTGTGATGGATGTCGGGCTATCTTGTGGGTGAGAAATTAACTGATTGACCGTAATTATGAGAGTTGTGTTTATAGGTTAGGTTACTGTTTTTTCTCTTCGATTATTGCATTGATTATCTTCTATTTGTATGAATAATTAATTCATGTACAAAAAATTTTTTAGGTACTTTCAGGTTAATGTCAAATTTAAGTGATGGAAATTCATTTGGTCTTTCTTAATACAAGTAACCTCTAGTGACTAATAGACAACTACGACACGCATGAAATTTTCGAATTTACAGTAGACCTATGATGTCTTTGTATCCTCGAGCTAATGCTGAATACAATTGCCAATTGGACTTCAAACAGCTGTCTATAATAGCAATGGAATTTCTATCTAACTGCTTTTTACAGTAGCCATAGGATCTCTACCTGTTGGTTGGTTTTTGTCCTTATTTATGTCCACTAATCATCTACCAATCCCAAGTAATTCAATTAATGCACTGGCTTTTGTCTATATTAGTAATTAAGCAGTCTATATACGAGAAATTTCAGGTACTCCTTGCATACACATAATAAAGGTTATGTTTGATTGCATACATATTACTGTCTTTAGAAGTAATACCCAATGCCAAACCATTATGCAGATCTTATTTTCTACCTTAAGAAGTGCAATCAAATTATGTGTGAAGGATGTAGGACTATCTTATGAGTAAAAAATTAACCGTTGACCGTAATTATGAGAGTTGCGTTTGTAGATTATGTTACTGTTCTTACTCTTCAATTATTGCATCGGTTTCCTTTTATATATGTGAATGATTAGTTCATGTAAAAAAACTTTTTAGGTACTTCCAGGTTAATGTCTAAGTGCATTTGTACATCCCTGTCAATGGTCGGATTAGGATTGAAGTTTAGTACAACATTCATAGAATCTTCCACTAAATGCAGACTGCGATGACAACGGATCCTTTATTTATCTGCTGTCTACTAGTCAACTAGTCCTGCATCTAACTACTGTTTGCGATGCCCATGTCAACACCAGCTAGCGCTTAGCTACGATGCCAACATAAATTTTTATTAAGTAGATTTGGGTAAAATAAGGTAATTCATAGAATGATTGCATTGAACAGCATATCAGATGCAGAAAACGAATGCATAAAAAGTGTAGTAATACAGTCAAAAACCCCTGGTAGAAATTTGAGCATACGTTTGACCATAATGTCTGTCAATTTTATGATCAGTGGTCAGAAAATAGAGTAGTTTCTGGTGAAAAACCCCGCTTACACCCGACGGAATTTCACCATAAGTTTACCGTACGCGTATAATGAATGATTTTGAGGTTAGACATATAATCATATGAATATAAATAATAAATGAATATAAATAAGTTATACTTAGTTTTGTCTGATTAATTGTTCAACTAAATAAGAAAAAATGTTATTCTTTTTAAAAATAGTGGTTCACATTTATTTTACAATTAAAGATTACAAAAAAGTCATTAAAGTTAAAATTTAAATACTATAAATTAGTGCATATCTTACATTTACTTCCAAATACATTGTTTGTAACTAAATTAACAAAATATGAAGGTATTTAAGTATATATGAAACATATATGGATGTAGTAATTAAATCTTAATTGATCTAAATAAGCACTTTTTTCAATTAAAAAAACAAGTTTAACAAATAAATTTTTTTTAATATTTACAGTTTGTTAAAAAAATAGATGAAATAAACCATTTTGAAAAATTGTTGAAATAAAGTGTCACAATTGAAAAAAATTTTTTTTCAGAAATCCTGTTCTTGTGTACGAATACCAGAATAAATCATTTGAGCTTTATCGAATAAATTTTAAGTGTATGCTCATGTTCAAAGTACAGTTTCCCTAAAAATGAAATTATGCCTGCGAACATCAGTAAAAGTCATTTAAGCTTCATCGATGAATAGCATATAAGCAGTAATGAATTGATATTTATGCATACGAACACTAATATAAGAGATTTGAGCTTCATCGCTGAATAGCTGCATATGGTAATGAACTGATATTTTTGCATACGAACTCTAATATAAGAGATTTGAAGATTATCAGCAAATAGTTTCCTTGTTAGTTTAAATAGTTTAATTTTTATTGCTGTAATCGCGTAAAAAGTCAAAAATGCTAAAATTTAGTTTAATGACAAAATATTAAGGCAACCTTTGAGGTTATAAATTTAAAGAGCGTAGTCCGTATTCTGGTCAACCTATGGTCAAACTCTGGTCTAATCTTCTGACCACCCTGAAATGGTCAATAGATGACGAGCCGACCATAACTGATGCTTTATTTTCTACCAGGGACGTTTTACTAAAAAAAAAAATATATAGCAATAGTTGTTAAATTGATTATTATAATAATTTTGGTTTCAAAATTCCTGCATCGTCTGCGTATCAAAATGCAGAAAACGATTGCATGGAAAATGTATAACAGTAGTTGTCAAAATGATCATTGTATAATTTTATGGTAACAATTCGTGCATCGTCTCCTAACAAAATGCAGAAAACGATGGCATAGAATATGTATAGCAATAGCTGTTAAATTGATTATTGTAATAATTTTTGGTTTCAAAATTCCTGCATCATCTGCGGATAAAAATGCAGAAAACGATTGCATGGAAAATGTATAACAGTAGTTTCAAAAATGATCATATTGTAATAATTTTTGGTTTCAAATTCCTGCATCGTCTGCGGATAAAAATGCAGAAAACGATTGCATGGAAAATGTATAACAGTAGTTGTCAAAATGATCATTGTATAATTTTATGGTAACAATTCGTGCATCGTCTGCCTAACAAAATGCAGAAAACGATTGCATGGAAAATGTATAACAGTAGTTGTCAAAATGATCATTGTATAATTTTATGGTAACAATTCGTGCATCGTCTGCCTAACAAAATGCAGAAAACGATGGCATAGAATTATGTATAGCAATAGTTGTATAATTGATTATTGTAATAATTTTTGGTTTCAAAATTCCTGCATCGTCTGCGGATAAAAATGCAGAAAACGATTGCATGGAAAATGTATAACAGTAGTTGTCAAAATGATCATTGTATAATTTTATGGTAACAATTCGTGCATCGTCTGCCTAACAAAATGCAGAAAACGATTGCATGGAAAATGTATAACAGTAGTTGTCAAAATGATCATTGTATAATTTTATGGTAACAATTCGTGCATCGTCTGCCTAACAAAATGCAGAAAACGATCGCATAGAATTATGTATAGCAATAGTTGTATAATTGATTATTATAATAATTTTTGGTTTCAAAATTCCTGCATCGTCTGCGGATAAAAATGCAGAAAACGCTTGCATGGAAAATGTAGTAATAAATGTCAAATTATGTTTGTAAAAATTAAGTTGTATAATTCCTGCATCGTCTGCATATCAAAATGCAGAAAACGATTGCATGGAAAGTGGATAGCAATTGTTGTCAAAAAGGTTATTGTAAAAATTGTGATTAAAATATTCCTGCATCGTCTGCATATTTTATGTTAAATAATGCAATCTACAAAGGTTATTTGTGAATGAATATGATAGCTGGAATGTACTATTGGCGCCATCTACTGTGAGGTTATAAATTAATATAATTTTTCAACGGATGATGGCGCTACTAGTACATTACAGCTTACTACATTACCGACGCTTCGTCGATAGTTTTTCACTATGGCACCCCCTTAAGTCTCGTAGTGAAACCAGCATTGCGCGTGGTCCACTTCCTTGACTTAATAAGGTTTTATTTTTGTAAATGTTGTAAAACATTTTTATAATTAAGCCTCGTGGTGAAACCAGCATTGCGCGTGGTCCACCTCCTTGGCATAATACACTAAGTATTACAATAAATTCTATTTTCTAAAAACTTTATTCCTTTTCTTTTCTATATCTTAATGGGATAAGAGTCGAAACCCCACACATACCTACACAAACACACACAAAAATATTACGAACTGCTGCTAAGATGGCAAGGCGCGCATCTTAGTATTTTGTTCCGTATTATATACAAGCATACACAACAAATATTAATAATAAAAAACTAACATATTAAGGTGCCCTAAAGAGAGCAAGGCGCGTCTCTTTAGGTTTTCCGACACTTATAATTTTCAGGTATTTTATATGTGACACAAAAGTATGTACGTCACAGTCTATAAATCATTTTATTATTTAATACATTTCTATATATTTTAAATATAATGTAAAATGTAACTATATACATTTTATAATTTTATAAACCTTATAAATTATTAACTTTAAAATTTTTTATCGTATTGCCTCCATATTTTTGGCAAAAATAACAAAAAACATAAAAATTTTAATAAAATTATAAAATGTATCAATTTTGATTATTTAATTATTTAAAACAATGTATTTAAATAATTCAAAAAAACTACCCAGAGTTGAATTTGAACCCCGATTACTCGGACCGAACGCTACCGCTCTACCGCTTGAGCCGTAGTTCAATGTGACTGGATACTGACTATATGTCTACATATAGTAGTTTCGTGATTTTCTGTGTTATTTCCGGATATATTAACTATTAGGGAGATCTTGGATGTTTCGGGGTTTCTGACGTATTCCGGGATAACTCCACCACTTCCGGGATAAATTCCCTAATTTCGGGATTTCCGGGATGTTTCCGAATTTCTTGTGGTATTTCGGGATAAACCGTTAATTTCGGTATTTCCTGGATGTTTCGAGACTTTCTGACGTGTTCCGGGATAACTCCAACAATTTCGGGATTTACTGGATGTTTCGAGACTTTCTGACGTATTCCGGGATAGCTCCAACAATTTCGGGATTTTCTGGATGTTTCGGGATTTTCTATGGTACTCCAGGATAATCCACCAATTTCGGAATTTCCTGAAGGTTTCGGGATTATCTGTGTTATTTGCGGATTGTTAACTGAAAAAATAAATATTTTCATTTCTTGCTTCTATCTTTTTTCTACTTAAAAAAACTTCAAATTTTCAACAACTTAAAATTTGGTATTAAAAAGTAGATAAATTGTTATTAAGAAGTTGTTTGAATAGAAAGCACTGAAATGAAGCGGAATAACCCACAAGTATTTTGTACCACATTGTAAATCTAATATTTAACTTTAATTATTAAGAATAAGATCAAACCATAATCACAGTATTCGCAAAAAGTTACTGCAATTGAAAGTACTGAAATCAAAATAAAATCGTCAAGTATTTTGCGTTACATAATAATAAATAAATGTTCAGTGGCTCGGCGTGTCACTATAATGTGACGCCAGTTCAGGTGCGCGTGCGTTTCGTGCACTTGTCAGTGCATGAGAGGCACGGGCATCTGAACTATAGGGAACGTTAGGGACGCGAAGATGTAAAGAGGATCGCGGTGATTCCATCGGGAGGACAGGAAACTGTAATTATTAAACTAATTACAGTGACCGATGATATCTTCCGATGGACACAAGCACCACTGTTTCAACTACATGTGCTTTGCTTACAGACACACCGTTCACCTCCGTCGCTGATTAGCCCTGGCAGCATAAATAGAGCGACGTTAAATAACATAAAAAAAAAAAAAAAAAAAAAAAAAATAAATGTCTTAAATTTTATTTACCAATCTATTTTTTATGTCATAGCAGTCTTAAGGTTATATAATCAAATAAATTTTGTTGTATTATGTAATTTGAACAACGCGGTTTTATTAAGGGGTCAAGCCAGGGTTAACTGCTCAAAAAATCGATTTTTTTTTATTAACTTTTTTAGAAGTATTTCTTATATAAAACATTATCCCAAAATTTGAAAAAAAAAAAAATTTTTTCGCAAGTTATAATTGAATAAAGTAAGCATTAATGGACATTTTTTCTCGAAAATTATTTTTGCAAAAAAAAACATTTTATTTTAATTTAACTAAAACAATAATTGCGAGGTTTTCGACGTTTACATACAAGTATATTAAACGAAGTAACTATCAAGCGTAGAGTTTGGTAAAGTAGAAATCTACTTTACCATACGATTCAAATTTAATAGTTAATAAATAAATGATTCCATTTACTCTAATATACTGCACAAATATGTACAGTTTAATTTGAAGTAAATATTGTCTGCATTGATAAAGTATTTACATTATTTTAGTAAATACTCAGTGGATTTTAAATTAAAAGTATATTTTTGACTATAATTTTTATTAGTTTTAAAAAATTAATTATACATTTATACAAAACAAGAGCAGTAAAAAAATGCCAGACTCAAGGAATAGAATACCTGGTACATCTGCTCATAAAAAAATTATCAACATCAGTAAGAACCAACTACGATGTACTTTCGTCAACATCGATGGAATTAACAACACCAAAGCTACAATCCAGATCAAGTAAAAAGTTAAAAACTGATACCATTGAAGAAAGTAGCACACAAAATAGAATTATAGATATATCACTACTTTTCCCAATATTAGAAGAATGTTTAGTTTGTCAGATTGTCATGGTACAGTTAAATTTTCTGAAGTTGATGTGAGAGGTTTGGGAAGTAAAATAACAATAACATGTACAAACTGTTATAAGGTATTTGTTATTGATTCAAGCAGAAAAGTTGGAAAAGAAAGTAATGTTTATGAAATAAATTGGCGTATAGTGCACACAATGAGAACTCTTGGTCATGGGCATGCTGGTTTAGTTACTTTTTGTGGAAATATGGATTTGCCGAGTCCAGTTTCTTACAGTAATTATGACATTATTAATACAGAGATAGAAAATGTTTGTAAAAAAGTTGGTAAAGAGTCTATGAAAGCAGCTATTAAGCAATTATATGATTCAACGAGTCAGAATTGCCATATAAGTGTATCAGGTGATGGTTCTTGGAGGAAGCGAGGATTCAATTCTCTTCAAGTTGTTGCAAGTTTGATACTACATGAGAATGGAAAAGGAATTGACGTTTCTCCAAAGCAATCTATTTGCAGAGCATGTGAATTGCGACCAAAAGAAGGCACAGAAGAATATAGAGAATGGTACAACGTACATCAAACTAATTGCTCTGCCAACCACACTCGTAGTTCTGGCAAGATGGAAGTAGATGGAATTGTAGTTTCAAAGATCTGAATCACTTTATGGCATAAAATATGCTAATTATATTGGAGATGGAGACTTTATAAAAGCTAAGAGAAGTTTATAAAGCTTTGTGCGATCTCAAAGCATATTGAGGTTTGTAACACTTTCACAAATACACATAAAATAACTTCAACCACATAATATCACACTAAGCACGAATACACTGAACATAAGAAACCACTTGTCGATATAATTTTATCCGGATACTGCAAATAATGTATTATATCTAAGTGTTGACACATTGGTTATGCTGAAATGGAGAAACAAAGAATCAATTTCTTGACATAAACAAAATATAAATTTAAGGTTATGCAAATACTTATCTGATATAATTTGTTCATGCAGTTTTATAAACCACTTGTTTCTTTTATTTATTTTATTTAGATACTCTATATATATATATATATTTAATATATAATATATAATTCTACTTGATATTATAATAGCTCGAAACTGAACTACAAACGTGTGGCTGGTGCACACTTGAATTAACAGCTGTAACACTATATATGCTTCTCTCTTTCTCTATCACGTGACAAGGCTATTCGAAAAATCAATAATCTTATGGAAGACTTGTCATGTGAGAGAGAGAGAAAGAGATATTGTACACAACTGTCAAACAGTATTTGTTTTTACTGCATTCTTTACATATTTTTAATTAAATTTAATGCTTATAATAAAAATTATAATCATATAATATAGTATATGATTTTTTATCAAAATATTTTATAAAATCCATATAATCATGCATTAATATTCAATAATAGCTAAGTATTCTTGTAGTTTTAAAAAATTTTATTCCTCTTTTTATAAAGAAACTGATTCTTGAAGTTGAGTTTCTGTTATTTTAGATAATACATGTATATTAAAAAAATATCTTTAATCTTTAATTATATTAAAATTTTGTTTCCGTCCGTCCGTCCGAGAGCGGGAGAGCGAGAGAGCGAAAGAGCGAACGAGAGAGAGAGAGAGAGAGAGCGAGAGCGAGCGAGCGAGAGAGAGAGAGAGAACGAGCGAGAGAGAGAGAGAACGAGAGAGCGAGAGAGAGAACGAGCGAGCGAGAGAGAGAACGAGCGAGCGAGAGAGAGAACGAGCGAGCGAGAGAGAGAACGAGTGAGTGAGAGAGAGAGAGGGAGAGCTTCCATGACGGATAAGTCATGGTACTCGTCAGTGTGCAGAACACACTGGATCTCGTGAGTGCGCGCGGAGTTTATATATGCCCGGCTGCTTCGCGCCCCCTCCCCGTCAGACGATACGTATTGAGCGCATGTGTGCTTTGTTACGTGCCAGAGAGAGGGAGATAGTGGGAGGGAGAGAGGGGATTATGATTATGATATTAATAATAATTATTATTATTATTAATAATGATAATGATAATGATAATCATAATGATAAACATAATGATAATTATAATGATAATTTTTTTTTTTTTTTTTTTTTTTTTTTTTTTTTTTTTTTTTTTTTTTTTTATAGAGGGGGGGAAAGCAGTTTATTGCCATCGTGTGGGACTCCCTACAAACATAGGACTACCCACTAAAACCCACCTCCCAAGTGCATGCCCGCCAGCCGTGTTCTTCAGCTATTGCTACCGATCGCGGCCGACGGGAGTCCACCCGGGAGACCCCTCTTATCTGGCCTTATTCCACCCCGGCACTAACCTACAGGAATACTTCGGGGTGGGGCCAGCCGTCTGCCGCAAAGGCACCTCCGTTCCAGGCTCCGAAAATTATTGGAGGTCAGCCCGCTTTAGTCGAAGAATGCCTTCGACATAACGGGCTATTGACCTCCAATTCTCCTTCGTAGCCAGCATCAAGGGAACGACGTTGTCGGGTGTTAAGTTACCCACGTCGCTCTCAATGCTGGCTCTATCTTCCCTCCACCGTTCACACACGAAGAACGTGTGGTGGGCATCGTCCTTTTCGGACCCGCAGTACAAGCACCGCGGGTCCATCGCCTTACCCATTCGGTGCAGGTACGCGCGGAAGTATCCATGGCCCGTCAGCAGCTGGGTGAGGTAGAAATTCACCTCCCCATACTGCCTACCGTGCCATAGGGACAGCTGGCTGATCAACCTTGCCGTCCATCTTCCGCGCGTTTCCCGCTCCCATTGCTCCTGCCAGGAGAGCAAGGTCTGCACTCTGGCAGCTTCCTTAGCCCTTACTGGTCCAAGCTCCTCCTTCCACTGGTAGACGTTTCGGCGCTCTATGGCTAGGAGGTCAATGGGTATGACCCCCGCCACTACCAGAACTGCCGGCTCAGACACCGTGCGATACGAGCTCGTCACTCGAAGCGCGCACCTCCGTTGAACTGCCAAGAGGCGCTTGCGGTACTTTTGGTGTCGCAGCGCCTCTGACCATATTTCGGCTCCGTACAACATTATCGACTCGGCGGTCCGCAGCAGCAGGCGCCTGACGCTCGGGCGCGGGCCCCCAATGTTGGCCATTACCCTGCTCAGGTTTGTAACTACCGCAGCCGCCTTGTCTGCCGCCTCTTTGATCAGGTCCCAGAAGGTGAGCTTTGAATCAAGCATCACCCCCAGGTACCTGACTACCAACTTAGTGGTAACGGCTTCTCCACCAACGTTCAACGGCACAATTTTTGGCACGCGCTTCTTCGTGAGAAGCACGATCTCGGTTTTTGCCATCGCCAGTTCCAGCCCATGCTCCTCCATCCAACGGCGAACACGGCCCATGATCTGATCGAGCCGCGTCTGTGCTATCTCCATGCTTCTAGCAATTATGGTAACGGCCACGTCATCCGCGTACCCGATCAGCGCGCAGCCCTCTGGCATTTCCATCCTGAGTAACCCGTCGTAGGAAATATTCCACAGATGAGGACCCAGTATGGAACCTTGGGCTGCGCCTGCCGTGAGCTCTCGTCTTCTCTGGCCATCCGCTGTGTCATACAGGATGTACCGGTCCCTCAGATAGTCCCCAAGGATCCGCAAGAGATACCTTGGTACATCAAAGTCCCGTTCCAGAGCCTGTAGCACGTCGGACCACCTTAGCGAGTTGAAGGCGTTCTTGACGTCGAGCGTCACCAGGAGACAGATTGGGCGGGAAAAGTGGTTTCCGCTCTCCGTACTCATGGCCGCCCTCACTACCTCCTGAACAGCATCTATGGTGGATCTTCCTCTCCGAAAACCATATTGTTTCTCGGAGAGGTCGCCCGCAGCCTGAATCACAGTCTGCAGACGCGATCGCACCAGCTTCTCCAGGAGTTTGCCCGCGGTGTCCAACATACACAGCGGTCTGTACGATGATGGCGCATCCGCCGGTCCTTTGCCCTTGCTTATCAGAACCAGCCTTGCCTCCTTCCAGGGAGCGTAGAATTTTCCAGCCCGGAGACAAGTATTGAACATGCAAAGCAAGAGCTCTGGATGACTTTGCGCCACAGCTTTCAGTACCTCAGATGGTACCCCGTCTGGTCCAGGCGCCTTCTTGCACTTCAAGGTGCGCACTGCCTTCTCCAGCTCCGCCCGGGTGAAGAGCGGAGCTTCGAGCCCATCTGGGACTGCGAGATCATCCGCGCGCTTCGGATGAGTGGGAAAAAGGGTACAGACGATCTGGTCCATGACCTCAGCGCTCATCGGGGCACTTTTCGCAAAGGCCCCGACTTTGCGCATTACGATCTTGTACCCCAAACCCCACGGATCCTTATTTAGATCCTCTCGCAGCTTCTCCATGCATCGGTACTTACTTGCTTGTATTGCCCGACTGAGAGCTTTCTTCGCCGTCTGATGCTCCATTATTTTAAGCGCCGAATCGCGGTCCCGCTTCTTAGCTCTCTGAGCTAGACGCCGTAGCCGTAAGCACCGGCGCCGCAGGTCCGCAATCTCTCCCGTCCACCAGTACGCAGGACGTTTTCTGCCCGCCGCCTTCTTGAGGGGTACCGCTTCCTTACAGGCCCGCAGGATCAGGTGCATGATATTGCTCGTCACCCGATCAGCCCGTTCAGAAGCTGATACTCCCTCCGGTATCTCCACCAGGGCTTGCTGACCGCGTTCTAGGGCCAGAGATAATTTATTGACGTCCATCCTGTCGATGTTCCACCTACGATGGCCGCTCCGAGGAGCTACCCTGACTGGCTCATTCTCACGTACGCGGAACGTGATGAACTGGTGATCGCTGGCTGTATAGTCATCGATCACCTGCCAGTCCCGCACGTGTGCGGCGAGGTGTTCAGTCGCAAGAGAGACGTCAATAATCGTCTCTCTATATCCCAGTCTCCTGAAGGTGGACGTAGAGCCGGAGTTTAAAACTACCAGCCCTGTCCTGGACACCATGTCCATGACTCGTCCCCCTCTGGAGTCTGGGACTTTCTCTCCCCACTCCACTGCTTTCGCATTGAAGTCTCCGGCCACTATCAGCTCGCCCTCCACATTTCTGATTGCGTCCTCGAGGGCATCCAGCTTGGTCTGGAAACCCTCGATGCTCTCGTTCGGGGTGAGATAGCAGCTAAAGTATGTGACTCCACCACCCCCCACCCAGACGAAGCCACTACCAGATCCATGGCACACCGCGTGTAGGTGGTGTGGGTTAAAGACCCATATGGCAGCAGTTCCCAGCATATCCCGGTACCAGTTAGGCCCTTCTCTGTCCCGGTACTGTTCGCTGACAAGAACGATGTCGGCGTCTTTCTCGAGACAGATCTGGGCCAACAGGTCATGGGCCGTCCTGCTCCTATGAAGGTTGGCTTGCAGAGCCTTAACCATTTCGACGATTGCCTGTTAGAGCCTGTCGGAGGGCGCGACAGACGCTCGATCCGGCCACATGCGCCAGCGATTCAGCCATCGCGCCTGGTTTAGCGCACAGGAAGCACCTGGCATCTGCTTTGCAATTGGCGGCAAAGTGCTCCTGTGCGCCACACCGATAGCAGCATTTGCTGCGGTCAGGTCCCTTGCAGTCTGCGCCCAGGTGCCCGTATCCCAGGCACCTGTAGCATCGCACGGCGACCTGCCGTCTGCGTATACGGCAGTTGATCCAGCCGATCTTTAGCCGGGCCGATTCAAGCAGTTTCTTCGCTGCCACCTCCGTTACGGTGGCAATAGCCAGAATCTGCCCAGCTTTGTTTGGCCTCGTAAGTCTTAGGCTAGCGGGCTCTTCTCCACTTCCTATTGCTTTGGTAATCGCCTCGCTAACCTCTTCCTTCGTGCTACAACAGTCGATGTCCCTTATGTCAAGGACGGCAGTGGGTGTAAGGATACGCATCGTTGCTGCATCTCCCACTGCGTCCTTGAGTGCCCGGGTGAAGCCCTCCTTTTTCGAGCTTTCTATTTTTTTAAGCTCGATCATGAGGGCTCCGTTCTTGGTGCAACGGACACTCCTAACATCCGCCCCGTGATCGGCTGGGTTGACCTGTTGCCGAATACCTCCAAGTATGTCGGCGTAGGTCTTGCCACTCGCTGGCTTTAAGACGATGGCTTCTGGCTTGGTCTTACCGGCCATCTTTGGTTTGGCCATCGATTTGGAGGCTTTAGCCTCTGTCTTTTGCTCCTTCTTTTTCTTCTCCTTTCTTTTCTTTTTCTTCTTTTTCACCTCGACCCAGTCATCTGGCCTGGTCGAGGGTTTTTCCTGTTTCGCCATAGGTGTTTGTTTGGGCGTCTTCTTTTTTTTATTCGACCGTCCACCCTCCACAAGGTCTGAGGGCGAGACGGACGACTGCCTTTTGCTGCTCGGAGTAGGCTGAGGCGTAACAACTTTCTTTGACCAAGCCCCGCTGGTGCTCTCGACCAGCGATCGCTTGGCCTTTATGATGAGGCGCCTGTCCTCCTCCAATTCCTCTATCTTGCCCTGCAGCACAGGCAGTCCATCTTTAATTGCCCTGCTGATGTTGGGCTGCTTCTTAAGCGCCTCCACCATGCTCTTAAGGATATCGCGGATTACAGCAAAGGTCTTTTCGCCCCTCACTTCTGCCGCATTGATGTCCTTACGCAGAGCGTCTATACCTGTAACATTAGATGACGTAAAGGCCAGGTGAGTCACCTTTACGCCACTGCAGTCGCTTGATGACGACGATCCGGGGCCCGCTTGCTCACCCCTGACGACCGCCGGTACTGGGGATCCGACCCCCTGCACCGTAAGGTTTTCTTTGATTATTAAATCTGCCATGTTTGGTTTATTATTTGGGGTTCCTTCCCCTATCTGATTTTGGTCCACCCCGAGTATTTTATTTCCTCGGTACCCTCTATTTCTAGCGAGCGTTCCCCCATCCGCCGCCCGGGGAGGCGCCGGATGCGGGATCAGAAAACCCGACACCGGGGTATAATATAATGATAATTATAATGATAATGATAATGATAATAATAATCATAATGATTTTTTTTTTTTTAAGAGGGAGGGAAATCAATTTATTGCCGAGGTGCGGGACTCTTCAAAATCCTCGGATTATTCATAATAATGATAATGATAATTATAATTATTATTATTTTAATTATTATGTTATTATTCATAACGATAATGATAATTATTATTCACAAGAGAAAGAGGTAGTGGATGAAGGAGAGAATTTCATGTGTCATCCATTTGCTCTCTGTGTTTTACAGAGTTGAGATTGTTGTTATTATTCAGAATAAAATTATCAATAATAACACTCACATTACAAATGGTTGTACAAATTAAGATGGCGATTTCTCAGCCAATATTTAATCATTACGTAACAATTATATTTAGTCAATTCATAATAATTCCTATAATAAGTTTATAATTATATTTTTTAATTATTTAAATCTAATAATAAGTTTGAATAAAATATTATGACGAGTTTTAGTCACATTTAGTTAATTCATATATATAATATACAATATTGTTATGTCTCTAATTAATAATAAACTAATTAATAATAAGTTTATTTTTTAATTATTTAATTATGATGGCGATTTCTCAGCCGATATTCAGTCAATTTAGAACAATTAATAATAAGTTTATTTATTAATTATTTATATATCTAATAATAAGTTTGAATAAACATGTTGGCGATTTCATAAGTTATATAATGATAAGTTTATTTTTTAATTATTTAATTATGATGGCGATTTCTCAGCCAATATTTAATCATTTCGTATCAACTCATAATTAGTCAATTTATAACAATTAATAATAAGTTTATTTTTTAATTATTTAATTATGATGGCGATTTCTCAGCCAATATTTAATCATTTCGTAAAAACTCATATTCAGTCAATTTATAACAATTAATAATAAGTTTATTTTTTAATTATTTAATTATGATGGCGATTTCTAAGCCAATATTTAATCATTTCGTAACAACTCATAATTAGTCAATTCATAACAATAAATCATAAGTTTATTATTTCATTATGATGGCGATTACTTAGCCAATATTTAGTCAATTTAGAACAATTAATAATAAGTTTATTTTTGAATTATTTATTTCAAAAAATAAGTTTGAATAAATTATGTTGGCGATTTCTCAGCCAATATTCAGTCAATACATAACAATTAATAATAAGTTTTTTTTTTTTTAATTATTCATCTAATATATAATAAGTTTAAATAAATCATGATGGCGATTTCTCAGCCAATATTTAATTATTTCGAAACAACTCATATCCAGTTAATTCATAATAATTAATAATAAGTTTATTTTTTACTTATTTAATTATGATGGCGATTTCTCAGCCAATATTTAATTATTTCGTAACAACTCATATTCAGTTAATTCATAACAATTAATAATAAGTTTATTTTTTAATTATTTAATTATGATGGCGATTTCTCAGCCAATATTTAATTATTTCGTAATAACTCATATTCAGTTAATTCATAACAATTAATAATAAGTTTATTTTTTAATTATTTAATTATGATGGCAATTTCTCAGCCAATATTCAGTCAATTTATAATAATTAATATTAAAGTTATTTATTAATTATTTATATGTAATAATAAGTTTGAATAAATCAAGATGGCGATTTCTCAGCCAATATTCAGTCAATAACATATTTATAAGTATATTTATAATTCTTAATACATTTATATATATTGTAACGGGGTGGGTACTGGGGATATGTAAGGCCCACGGTTAGGCCCAATCTGTCCCAACTTACCAACCTTAAGTGTGCAGTCCCACGATGCGGCCGGGAATCCCTTTGATTCCCGTGCAATGCCGTTAACAACGTCAAACACTCCGTTTGACTTATATACCGTGTGTTGGGCCCTATGCCCAAAATTGCCAACTAGTATAAACACCGGAGAGGGCGGTATTCGGAGGATAGGACGTTAACCGGTAAAATATTATCAACAATCGATATTATTGTTAATCGGCGAGAAAGATAGTCTCGCCGAGTCAATTTATTAAATTAACAAATAAATATTAATAAATAAACAGTAAATGAACTTTAACAATTTGCGGGGAGTCGTACCGATGACTACCCCCGAGGTCAGCGCGAAAAGAATCAGTTAAAATCTATTTAACTGTCGATTACGAGCAACCGATCCGGATATGATCGGCTGCTTAACCTGATGGCATACGTCACACCGTGTGACGTATGAATCACTGACGTAGAGAGCTTTTACGTAGAAGCTTACTACGTCACGCGCGCCTTCTCTCGTGAAGTGGTTCCCGCGAACCACCGACCTTTCTATCCGTGCGGGTATTGTCACGAGAGGGGGGAAAGGAGGAACGCTTCCTCACCTGGACCGTACCAGGTAAATCGGGACGCGAAATATTCAGTAGACACGCGGGTCTAAATGTGGTGCACCACTTACCGTTTGTCTATATATCGCGCCTCGGCGGGAAACGACTGGGCAAAGGAGAGACAGCTCGTCCTCGTGCTTATCTCTCTCTCTCACTCCAACGGTCGGGAAGGCGGCCGGCTCTTGGCTTCCTTCCTTCTGCCTTTCTCGGGGCCGTGCTGCTCCGCACGCCGACGTGGAGGTTGGTGGGGAGAAAAACCTCACACCCACACACGAACTGCACCAGTCTAATCACTTTTTATCCCGTAAAAATCACTCGGCAATTGTCAACACACCTTGTTGTTGCCGATCGCGCGCGAACTCTCTAACGATACTCTACTGCGCACGATTCTCGCGCGCGTTCCCTGCGCGCGCCGCGCTGTCGATACTCTTTTCAGTTACTCACCTGATCGGTAACTCGCTTACCGTTATACCCCCCTTCCAGATTCCGCATACTCTGTATGTGGACTCTGTACCGCGAGGAACAGGAAAGAGGATAAATAATCAGGAGGTACACCTTATTTTTTTTTATTATAAAACTTTAATAAAAACAAAAAGTATCTATATACATTTGGAGGATTGGGCCGTTGCCTCCTGACGGCTCTTAGCCCTGCCTCCTGCGCCCCGCCTTGATTTCGGCGTGCGCCTTGAAGCGAGGGCACTTCTTTGGGTCAACGACCCCTTTGCAGCGGCAGAGCGGACACTTCGGTTCCTTATAACCGCTCGTTCCGCTCGTGGAGGGCTGAGACTGCAGCCGCGCCTCCAGCTCAGCGGCTCTTCTTTTAGCGTCATCCGCTTTCTGCTGGAGACGCCGGTGCTCTTCAGCAGCCTGCCTATAGGCTGCCTCAGCCCTCAGCCGCTGCTGGCGCTCTTCCTCGCGCTTCCTCTCTTCCGCCGCCGCCTTTTCTTTGGCCTCGCGCTGCTGAGCCCGGAACGTTGCCAGGACCTCTCGCTCCCTTTTGAGGTCCTGAACTCGCTCAGCCCAGACACCCTTGGTGATGGGAGCCGTCGGATGAGCCTCGGCAAACGCATCGAACTTCGCCAAGGCCTCTTGTTCGGCTGCCCGTAGCTGAACCCTCAGGGCTTTCATGTGCCTGAGGGCAGCCTCCGTCTCCTGCCACTCCTCTTCCTGCGTCTTGGGTCGCTCCTCTGTCACCGCAGAGGTTGCGGGTTGGGACCCGTTGGAGTAAGGACAACGGAGCTGGGGTCTGGTGTTGGCCGGTTCCGGTTCAGTCTTCCCCTGCGGACGATCCGATACCGAATTGCCCTCCTTCTCCATCCGCTCTTCAGTCGCGGGTGCTGGCTTCGGCGGAGAGGGCATGGGTATCGTCCCTTTCGCTTGTCTTAAGCGGTCCGCAGGGGTCGCTACATAGGCCGTGTCCTGGCCCTGACCGTCCTCCAGGACCTCTTCTAGGACGACGGCGGCGATATCCTCCTGGCCACGGCGATGCTCCTCCTGGAGCTGTTGCTGCCGATGATCTACGGCAGCAACTACAGCAGACAGGACTTCCGCCGTCTGCATCTCGCCGTGGCTGGCCAGGGTGTCTATCATCCTGGCGAGGAGGAACTCCAGGGCTTCCTGCTCAACCTCGATGATCATCTGCAACAGAAATCATGATCTCAGGTTATGGCCCATCGTTTCAAACGACACTGTTCTTTATTTGGATTTCGATCCACGAGGACGCCCTCGTCCTCGTCTAAGGGGAACAGTTTCTGGCTGCGCATCTAATTGCCGTGTTACTGGGGATCGGCGTCGCACGGTCGCATTCGCTTTCCGGGGACGACCACGTGGTCGTTTGGTAGCGGGGGCCCTATCTAAGGACGTACGCGACGTCTTACGCGGTTTACACCGAGTCCCTTCGCTCGGTGACTCGCTCGCATTATACTCCCTCGCAGGGGAGGCTTCGCTCGCTACAGGTGGGTCGCACTTCACCTGTTGATCCCTCGACGGTTGAGATCTCGAAGGTTGCTCCTCATCGTTTGGTTCAGCATCATCTTCGGGGACGTATCTCTTCAGATGCTCTATATGAGATACTTCTTGGCCCCCTTGATCATCTTGTATAACGTAGGTATTCATGCCTTTCCTACTGATGATCAGATATGGCCCTGTGTATTTCGGAGCAAGCTTAGCCGAGATACCTTGTGCGCTGGACGAGAGGATCCGGTTGCGTTTCCACACCAGATCTCCTACCTCGAATTCCGCTGGCCTTCGTCGTGAGTTGAAGATTTCGGCTTGCCGGGCCTTACTGGCAGCCGACTGACGATTTGCGTTCTCGTGCAGTCTTGGCAACTGTTTGATTTTGTCGTTCCAATCCTGCAGTCTACGAAACTCAAACTGTTGCTGGGCAAGCCGGTCTTGCTCTCGACGAGCTGTACTAGGCGCCTCGGGTTGGCGACCATAGTTCAGCATAGCCGGGCTCCATCCAGTAGAACTTTGCACCGCTGTGTTTAGTGCAAAGACTAACTCTGGCAATTGTCGTCCCAGTCGCTATGCTTATCCTGGATATACGACGCCACCATTGTCTTAAGGGTCCGATTGGCCCTCTCGACAGGATTGGCCTGTGCGTGATAAGGGGGTGTCGTCGAATGATACACTCCCTTAGATTCAAGGTATTCGTCTACGAGTTTATTTTTAAACTCTGTCCCGTTGTCCGAGTGAAACACTTCCGGGGTGCCGAACCGGTTAATCACTCGTTCGTGAAGCTCGCGGACTATCGTCTTTGCGTTAGCTTTTCGTATCGGGATTGCTTCTATCCAGCGCGTGAATAAATCCTGGAATACAAGGATGTATTCGTATCCTCGGCTAGAGCGTGGAAGCGGGCCAGTGATATCTCCTGCTACCACCTGCCATGGTCTGTCCGATTGACGGTGACCCATTAACCCTGAGGGAGCACGTTGCTCGACCTTACATTGCTGGCACACTTGACATCGCCTGACGTAATCCGCAACTTCTGCGTAAAATCGTGGCCAATAATAGTTTTGGGCCACGCGGGCGTATGTCTTTTCTCTTCCGAGATGGCCAGCTGAGGGATCATCGTGACACTCTCTCAGAATAGAGTGACGATTCTCTACGGGTACGACCAGCTTCCATGCTTGCTCGTCATCCATCACTTCCTCTAACTCCTTGTCGGGGCGATAGATGTATAGATTTCCTCCAACTATTTTCCAGTCGGGGAAATCACGGGGTCTGTCGGAAACGTTCTTGATCCAGTCTAGGTACCAAGGATCTTCAGTAGTTTGAGCCCACGACATTGCTGCTACGGTAGGCTCGTCGTCTTCATACATGCGAGATAGGGCATCGGGAACGTGATGCAGAGCTCCTTTTCTGTGCTCGACGACAAAGTCATGAGCTTGAAGCTCTAAAGCCCATCTCGCTAGTCGGCTGGTTGGATTTCTCATATTACACAACCAGCGAAGACTACTGTGATCCGTTATCACTTTGAAGTGGTACCCTTCGATGTAAGGTCTGAACTTATTAATAGCCCAGACCACGGCCAAGCATTCCCTCTCCGTAACGCTATAATTCTTCTCGGGTGCTGTGAGAATGCGACTAGCAAACTCAATGACTCTTTCCTCTCCGTCTATCTCTTGGACGAGCACGGCTCCTTTGCCGGTATCGCTCGCGTCCGTGTGCAGGCTAAACAGTCCATCTGCACTGGGACGTTGAAGAACTGGAGCAGTCATGATCAGGGCCTTCAGTTGCTGAAAGGCTTGTTCCTGTTCATCTAACCACTCGTACCCTTGGTTCTTCTTTGTTAGACGGGTAAGTGGCTCGGCAATCGTGGCGTAATCCGGCATAAAACGCCGATACCACGACGCCATGCCGAGGAATCGTCGAAGCTGTTTGAGGTTCTTGGGAGCCGGATAAACCCTTATAGGCTCTGTCTTGGCTGGGTCGGGACGAATTCCATCCCTGTTGACCAGCACGCCAAGATATCTCACCTCATCTTGACAAAAGACACACTTGTCCTTATTCACTGTCAAGTTAGCTTCGGTCAGTCTTTTCAGCACCATCTCGAGATACTTCTTGTGCCCTTCAAATGTCTCGGTGACTATAATAATATCATCGAGGTAAGAAAAGGCATTGGGCTCGAGATCAGGACCAACCACTTGGTCAATCATGCGTTGGAAGGTCGCGCCGGCGTATGCCAATCCGTACGGCATCCGCTTAAACTGATACAGTCCCATCCCCGGGACTGTGAAAGCCGTATAAGGACGCGATTCCTTCTGGAGAGGTATTTGATGATACGCTGAGTTCATGTCCAGAGTACTAATGTACCGACATCTCTTCAACTTGCGTAAGATATCCTGCATGAACGGGAGGGGATAAGCGTCTGGTTTCGTTAGCGCATTGACTTTCCTAAAGTCAATGCAAAACCGACGTGATCCGTTCTCCTTGCGTACCATCACCACGGGGCTTGACCAACCGCTGTCCGAGGGCTCTATGATCTCTAAATCTAGCATCTCTCGGACCTGACGGTGCATCTCCTCCTGGATCTTCTCCGACACCGGGTAATACTTCTGCTTTATCGGGCGAGCTGATCCCACGTCAATCGAGTGCTCGATGAGTTGGGTTCGCCCGATTTTGGGAGAAGTATTAGACAGCACTTTGCTTACTAGCGCTCGCAGCTCTTCCCTTTCTGCCTCGGTGGCGTCCGCTATCCCAGCGGACGAGAGGGTGGCCATACCCCCTATTCCAGCAACTTCGAGGTGGATCTGCTGCTTGCTGTCTTTGAGGAACAGGCGGTCGCTATCCGGATCCAATATGGCTCTGAATGCTCGTACGAAATTTACTCCTACGTAGCATTCGGCGTCAAGATTTGGTATGATCGTCACCCTTATTTCATGTGTCTCCTTCCCGACAGTGAAAGGTAATATCACATGACCGTTTAGCGGTTGGTAACTACCATCCGCCATCTTGACGCGTCCGGCGTTCGCCACAATGAGCTCCTTGCCCAATGCCGCGGCGATTTGCAGACCGCTGGGTCCCATCACGGTCGTGGAAGCTCCGGGATCGTATAAGGCTCTTATACGGAAGCCCCCAATTTCCACGAGAAGCCACCAACGACTCTCATCCTCTGGTTTATAGGATGAGGTTGGTCTGCTTGCTTCTTGGGACCGTTCCTTCTTTTGAGGCCCATTTCCGCTCCTCTCTGGACCATACTCTCGGTTGGAGCGGGTCTGTCCCGAACTCACCTGGGACAGCGGGGACTCAAGCTCTTGGGTCGCGGTTTTCGTCCCTGTTAACCGCTCCCTTTGGCGTTTCCCGAGCACACCGGACAGTACCTGAGGGAATATCCAATTTTCCCACAGCCCTTGCAGGTAAGAGGCTTAGTCGGATCGAAAGTCGAGCCCATTCGGTTTTTCGGCTGTTCCTTTCCTTTTTCCCTCGTTGGACTAGCGCTCTTCTTCTCCTGCCGGTGTCCGAAGCTCTTGCTCGGGCCATTAGGTTTGCCAGACCTCCTACTCTTCGGACATCGGTTGGCCGGCGAGCCTTTCTTAGGAGAGCCAGACCTTGGGCTTCACCTACGTGACTGTCGGGTCGTCGACGCCAATTGGGAGACGATGGGCCGCAGCGCATCCTCCAGCATCTTTGCGATGCGGTCGACGACGTCTGGCTCGCTTGGTTTGGCCGGGCTTACCTCAGCGGCCGCTACCTTAGCCTTCGGCGAACCTTTTTTCCGCTTTGGCTTGTACGCCATTTCGGGAAGCAGAGACCCTTCCTCCGTAGGTGGTGGACGATATACTTTTTCACCTTCTATCGTCTACTCCGCTTCCGTGGCGAGGTCCAGCATTTGCTCAATTGAGCTCACTTCCGCTCTCTTGAACAGCCGTTGAAGCTGTGGCAGCATGTTCCGATACAAATGATCGAGCTGCTGCGCTTCAGTCGGCGTAGGGACTATCTTTCGCATTATTGCGATAGAGCACGTCATATAGTCCCTAACCGGTTCATCGGGTCCTTGAGTCCGTGCGTTGGACTCGGCGATGATCCTCTGCTGGAAACGTTGGCTCATTCCGTACCAACGTTTAGCCGAAGTCACGAAATCTTGCCAAGAGTGCCACTTGTGTTTCTCGTTCTGGTACCACGTGGCGGCAGTGTCTGTCAGAAGTTCCGAGAGTGACGGCAATAACTCGTCCTCTGACAGGTTGGCCAGGATCCTGCAATCCTCGATCCTGGTTAGGAAGGCGTCGATGCTCTGGCTCTTGTCGCCAGAGAACTTGACCTGCCACTTCCTCACAATGCCGCCGACGTTTCGAGGTGTCCCATTCAACCTCGATGACGTCGAGAAGCTTGGTGTTGAGAATGTCCGATCCCTGTTTGGCGAGCTGCGCGCTTGAGGAATCCTCTGGGATTCGCGCGCATTCCCCCCCTTCCAAGCTCCATCAGGCTTAGACTGAGGGGCGCTTGCGCGTTGTTGCTCGCCATTTACTTGCGCCTCACCTATCTCGCTCACATCAGGACCATAACACGTATATGTGTCCTGAAATTGCACATGGTGAGATTGGTTGGCACCGTCCAATCTCGTGCTGTGAGCGGTTTGAGTGCGCTCGGACATCAGCTTATCTACCTTTACAGTGAGGTCATTCACTTTTTTGATAAGCTGCACCAAGGTCTGGGAGAACGATCGAGGGATTTTAAAAATGTTTCCCTCTTCTGAGACCAATGACAGCCATTCTTCCTCTCGTTCGGGTTGAGGCTCTGTATTGGTCGCGGCTGACGTCGTTTCATCTAGCTCGACGTCATCGAAATCCTGCACCGTCCTGTGCAGGTTATCTTTTACCGCAGCGTTCTCCCGCAGTACCAGATACACTTCCTGGTCTGGGCTAGGTTCATCAGACTCCTCGTCTTGATGTTCACCTAGCATCTGCAGCCACCTATTTCTCCGTTGGAGACGGCTGCGAACTGCTGTGGCTTCGTCTTCCTCCTGGTTAAACTCCTGGGCCGAATAATTTCCTAATAGCCACTGGTGGAGTCGCTCGGCTTTCCTATGAACCGAGCCTGCCGATTTTAGGTTCAAGGCGTCCAGGTGTAGTTCGATTTGCTCCCGGGTGAGCGTCTCAATCCATGCGTCGATTTGACTATCGACGTCTTTCTGCTGAGCGGCCATCTTCAGTTGTAGCGTCGTTTATACGTTTCACAGTAAGTAGCCTCGCTGGCTTGACGCACTATGTGTGTGCAAGGTTATATGCTGTCGAATATTTAACTTTGGCGTTACTTGCCAAATGTCCAATCCGCGTAACTGGGTTTTGCTTCTACCTAAGCTAACCGCTAAAGCACAAAACCGGATGCCAAAAGTAAGTCCTGTCTTACTTTGATCAGGAAGCACTACCGAGTTTAAACTATTTTTAACAAATTTGCTAATAAATTTACGATAAACTACTGCCTGGCTCTTACCTTGCGCTACATAACGGTACTATATAAATATTAATAAATAAATCAATAAATAAATAAATTAAATAATTTAAGTTACCACGCGCTTGACCTCTTACAAAAATATAACCTACAATACAATTTGTAAAGGTCTGAGCCAGGTTATAAGCTTCCTGTTTTGTGCCAGCAAAAACCAGTTAAACCTTGCATACACTTACAAACAATTTATTTAGACCGATTAATTGCCACCAGGTTATGTCGCGCTGTGTCGCGTTCTTTCGTTCCTCTAGGTGGCGCTAGTTACTTGGTTTGGTCCAAACTACCCAATCTCCAAGTAACGTTGGTCGGTCTATCGATTCCGTTCGAAAACCCACCAAATTTCCTATTTGTGCGACCTTTTTCTAGTGGCGCCACCTATGTTCGACCAGGAACCAATTTCCTGTGTCTACTACTCAGTAGTCGAGACGAGAAAAATAAAAAAAAATTTTATTTGTTATAAAAAAATTTTTATTTGTTTATAACAATTCTATTTGTTAATAAACAAATCCCGCCTCGAGGGGGAACGAAAGAGTACCGAAATATGCTTCAGAATTTCGAAACGCGACTGCTGACCTCGTTATTGTTCGCGAGTTATCCAATTGTTAATTAACAATGTTATTAACAATTGAACAACTATATCGTGCTTGTTGATTTTTCCGATGTCCTGTATCCAAAATCCACACGTATTGGGCGCCAGTTGTAACGGGGTGGGTAGTGGGGATATGTAAGGCCCACGGTTAGGCCCAATCTGTCCCAACTTACCAACCTTAAGTGTGCAGTCCCACGATGCGGCCGGGAATCCCTTTGATTCCCGTGCAATGCCGTTAACAACGTCAAACACTCCGTTTGACTTATATACCGTGTGTTGGGCCCTATGCCCAAAATTGCCAACTAGTATAAACACCGGAGAGGGCGGTATTCGGAGGATAGGACGTTAACCGGTAAAATATTATCAACAATCGATATTATTGTTAATCGGCGAGAAAGATAGTCTCGCCGAGTCAATTTATTAAATTAACAAATAAATATTAATAAATAAACAGTAAATGAACTTTAACAATTTGCGGGGAGTCGTACCGATGACTACCCCTGAGGTCAGCGCGAAAAGAATCAGTTAAAATCTATTTAACTGTCGATTACGAGCAACCGATCCGGATATGATCGGCTGCTTAACCTGATGGCATACGTCACACCGTGTGACGTATGAATCACTGACGTAGAGAGCTTTTACGTAGAAGCTTACTACGTCACGCGCGCCTTCTCTCGTGAAGTGGTTCCCGCGAACCACCGACCTTTCTATCCGTGCGGGTATTGTCACGAGAGGGGGGAAAGGAGGAACGCTTCCTCATCTGGACCGTACCAGGTAAATCGGGACGCGAAATATTCAGTAGACACGCGGGTCTAAATGTGGTGCACCACTTACCGTTTGTCTATATATCGCGCCTCGGCGGGAAACGACTGGGCAAAGGAGAGACAGCTCGTCCTCGTGCTTATCTCTCTCTCACTCCAACGGTCGGGAAGGCGGCCGGCTCTTGGCTTCCTTCCTTCTGCCTTTCTCGGGGCCGTGCTGCTCCGCACGCCGACGTGGAGGTTGGTGGGGAGAAAAACCTCACACCCACACACGAACTGCACCAGTCTAATCACTTTTTATCCCGTAAAAATCACTCGGCAATTGTCAACACACCTTGTTGTTGCCGATCGCGCGCGAACTCTCTAACGATACTCTACTGCGCACGATTCTCGCGCGCGTTCCCTGCGCGCGCCGCGCTGTCGATACTCTTTTCAGTTACTCACCTGATCGGTAACTCGCTTACCGTTATAATATGTATGTATTTAGACAATGAAAAAAATAATATATATATATATATAAAATTAATATTCAAATATTTCTGAATTAGCTACATTTTTTGTATAAATTTTTGCGTTTTCACTGAGGATAAGTTTTTTATTTCTATATTTTATTATATTATCATTTTTATTAATCGATTTATTATCTATAAATACTTTTAAATTATCCTTTGATGTTGTTCTTGATAAAGCTACGTATAATTGACCATGACTAAAAACAGGAGTATTTAAATATAAACCAACTTTGTCAAAGGATTGACCTTGAGCTTTGTTTATAGTCATAGCAAAGCTAAGTCTTATTGAAAATTGTCTTCTTATCATATGAAACGGAATTTCTTCTGATGATGGATATAAATCAATACGTGGTAATAATATTATCTTGCCAGCATTTTTACCTGTAATTATTTCTACTGTTATATCATACTGTTTTATATCCTTGATTATCATTCTTGTTCCATTACATAGTCCACCATTGATATCTAAATTTCGCAAAGAACTAACTATTGCACCCTTTTTTAATATTAATTTATGTGGAGGTAATCCATTGGGTGTTAATGAATTTAAAAATTCTGTTGGGATTGATTCTTGTAATGTATCATTATCATCACTTTCTACTCTATGATCACTATTAAATGTATAACTACATCCATCAATTTTTTCTACTATATCTTCATTAAGTTTTAATACATTAGAATTTAAAGGCGATAATATTACTTTATTTTTTAATGTTGGATCATTAGGATATATCTTATCTCCAAAGATTTCTGTTATTAAATTGTTATCACAAATGAATTGTGTTGGTATTTCTTTGACATTGTTTTTTAATTCATATTTTGTTAAATTTTTATTTTCTCCTATATCAAGTAACCACTTTTTGAAACTAGTATCTGGCTTTTGCAATCTTAAATTTTCAGTCAATGATAACCTTGACTAATATGGCCATAAACAACTTCTTTTGACGCAAGTTTCAATAATTTTAGTTCTATTTCCATGTGGTACTATTGGTAGTGTTTGTCTAAAGTCTCCAGAAGTTACAATAATTTTATCTCCAAAAGGAAGATCATTTTTACACGCATCTCGGAAAAATTTATCAATTGTTTCAAAAGCATATCTAGATACCATTGAAATTTCATCCCAATTATAATTTTAATATTTTTTAAGTAAGTACCATATTCTGAATTAGGACTAATATTACATGTTGATTGTTCATTTATATTTAATGGTAATTTAAATGTACTATGAACAGTTTTTCCATTAATTAATAAATTAGCAGCAATACCAGTCCAAGCCATTGTAAGAAAAGGAATATTCATTGATATTAAATAAGTAATAATTACATTATGTAAATAACTTTTTCCACTACCACCAGGACCATCAATGAAATAATACTTATTTCCAATATTATTAATTGTTGCATTGATGATTAAATCATATATTTTCTTTTGAATAAATGTTAAAGAATTTATTGAAGTATCTAAGGTATTAATATGATCATGTATATCTAATTCATCATCATACTCTTTATTTACTTCATAATTATCCATATTAGGTAAATGAAAATCATTTAATTTCATTACATGTAACAATAAGATTTTTTCAATATTATACAAAGCTTTTTTTTCACCCTCAAATTCTGATAAATTTGGATCCATAAAATGAATCTTATATTTATTATATAAATCCAAAGCATTAATTGCTGTTTGAAATACAAGAATAAATGCAAATAGTTTGCACATAGATTTAGGAAATTTGAATACTGCAGCTTCTGCTAAACATTTATCCCACTCATCATTAGTACTAATAATACCTCTCGATAAACAAGCAGTTTCATACGTATCGTAAACTATACCATTTACAGTTCGGATATCTTCAAATGATTTTGCACCTCGTACATGTAATAATAATAGTCGTAAGAAAAATGTTTCACGTTTATTTGGATTTACGAAATACATTCTACTTATAATAGGTTTATTAAATTGTTTTCTTTTAGTCCATGCTTTAATTTTTTTATTAAAAACATAATGATAAGGAATTTCAGTATGTAGATATTGTTTTGCATTCTCGTCATCTTTATTTAATTTAAACCATGATGTTAATGTTGTATCTATATTTTTATCAATGAATGTATTTTGTTGTCCTTCTTGAAAAAATATATATTGTTCATTTTCTTTATGAACAGGTAATCTTATAATAGCATAAGATTGTTGATGTAATTTAAATTCCAAGATACGATACATAGCCTCCGGTGCACATACATATCTAGTAGATAAATGTTGTGATATTTCATCATAATTATATACCTCTTTATTATTTTTATCCATATCATCATTAATGACTTCCATTGTGAATTTTACAAAAGCAGTATCAGGACCCTTATGAAAATATTTAAATAAATATTTTATAGCTTTTATTGTATTACATATTTCTATGTTAATATGACATTCTAACAATAATAATAAATATGGATTATATGGCACGACAAAACTATTATCTGCAATTCTATGTTTTGAATATATAATTTTATTATCATTATTTCTTCGGCGATAAGAAGGATAACCATCTGAATTAAAATTTGTTTGTTCAACATATGGTTTAGGAAACTTTTTTGTACAGCGTGTTTTATCTTCATTCATACATACACTATTTTTATTTTGCATTCCACAAGGACCATGTATCATATTATTTTTTCTATATTGTATAATCTAGGATATTTAATTTCATCAGGTATTTCAGCACTTATAAGAGAATCAATTTGATCAACATCTCGTAATTTATCATCATTATGCAACCAAATTAACATGTGCATATGTGGTAATCCTCTTTTTTGAAATTCTTTCACATAAACATAACCTTTAACTTCTCCAAAAATACTTTTTTTTAAAAGTTCATTTTTTAAAATTTTAACTTTTTGATTAAAAACGCGTGATATTAAATCCGGACGATCTATAGCTGTTTCATATGGTAACAAATTTTCTTGAATTTCTTTCCATGTAGGATTACATGTCATTGTGAGAAATATATCTGGTTTTCCATCAACTTGTAATTGAGTCATTGAATCTAAATAATTTTGTTGTATTGTTCTGGGACTTCCTATATAGGTTGAAGGTAATATTATCAATCTCCCTATTTTATAATCTTCAATATTTACTTTGTTATAAACGTAATCCATCAATCCTTTATACATTTCAGTTCGTAGTTCTGCTTGATGACTGCGCAAATAGTATAATCGACATCCTTCAATTCTTGTCCATACGTCAACAATAAATTGTTGTGATATATTTTTTAAATTTAAACAAGGATTAAAATCATCACGTATACTTAATTTAAATGAATAATATTGTAATATTGAAATATTATTATATTTATTATCTGCTTTTAAACATTTCATATTAGGACACCATCCAGGGTCACCAAGAGGAAATATTAACGGATATAACATTGCGTCGAGATGTTTACTGAGAATATTTATTATCTGTGGTTTATCGGATTTAGGATAAATACGAATATCACGGTCGATTGGTGGTTCTACGTCAATTCCTACATATACTGCAGCAACTTCATTGCATGAAGCAAAATATGACTTATTTGTTGCACAATTGTCAATAACTACTTCACGTGGTGTAATGTTATTATTTTGTGCTCTGTTAATCTCTTCTTTTTCTATTTGATACATCATTTTGTATGCTTTTGCATAAGGATTATGTGTTATTAGAAACTTACATAATTCATTTAATAAATTTATATCAGGTTTATCTATTTTATAATCTTTCGCTCTATATTTATTTGCTATTTCATTGTCGATTATATATAATTGTCCATATTTTGGAAATTCATTTTTATTTGGATGTAATGCATATGAATTATGGTATACTTGACCACATATCTTTAATACTTGTGGCCCAGGAGTATTAAAAGTTACTAAATTTGACCCAAAACTAGCAAATGCAAAAGAATTATCGTATCCCCGTATATTTTTTTTATAATTTGTACTTATTGAAGTATTTTGAAATAATAAATTTTTTATTCTTTTGGATATGAGTTATCATTATTTAAAAATATTTTATTTTTATGACAACAGTTAGTATATTTTTTATCATGTGAGATTTCATTCTTGAAGTGTATTGCTTTACAGAAATTACAATGATTATTTAAACTTCCTAAAAAATTTAATTCGATGGTGTTTTCAAAAAAGCTATATTTGCAATTAAACCTATTTTTGAATTTATATCTTTCGTATCATATTCTAATTCTGTGTTTGCTTTTCTTTTATTTTGTTTTAATTTCTTATGTTCATTTTGTTTTGTTTCTAGTTGTATTGTCATACTATTATAATACATTTTACTTTTCTTTACTTCATTTACCTTTATGTCATTCGTCATTTCTGTTTTTTTCGTTTTTTTTTTCTTTCAGTTTTCTATCAGATTCCTTTATTTTCATTTCATTTGTCAATTCTATTTTCATTTCGTGCGTCATTTCTGCTCTATGTGCTTTTTTTCTTTCAGCTTCCTTTATTTTCATTTCATTCGTCATTTTTGCTCTTTTCATTCTTTTTCTTTCAGCTTCCTTTATTTTCATTTCGTTCGTCATTTCTGCTCTATGTGCTTTTTTTCTTTCAGCTTTCTTTATTTTCATTTCATTCGTCATTGCAGCTCTATCCGCTCTTTTTCTTTCAGCTTCCTTTATTTTCATTTCATTCGTCATTTCTGCTGTATGTGCTCTTTTTCTTTCAGCTTCCTTGATTTTCTTTTCAAGAAACCTTTAGTCCTGTAGCTCGTCAAAGTTCCATTCGTTTGGTAATGGCACTCGCTGCTGAATACAACCTAAAATTGTATCAACATGATGTGGTTGTGGCATATTTAAATGGTCATCTTGACGAAGACATATTCATGGAGCAAGCCGACCATTTCGTAGAAACAGATAAGCAAGACCACGTTTACCTTCTAAAGCGTTCAATTTACGGTCTAAAGCAATCAAGAAGACAATGGTACAAAGAACTGCATCAACAATTGGTCGAATTTGGATTAAAGCCTCTCCAAGGTGACAAATGCATATATACGATTACTGTTAAAGATGCTTTTCTTATAGTAGTATACGTAGATGATCTTATTATTGGATCAAATAATGACTCCTTGTAGAGCAAGCTTAAAACTACCTTATCTCAAAAATTTCAAGTGAAGGACCTCGGCAGGCTACACTATTGCCTGGGCATTGAGTTTAAGCAGAACGATGGAAACAAATCTAATTCAATGACACAAGGAAAATATATAGATGATATATTCAACAAATTTGGTATGAAAGACTGCAAACCTGTGTCCACGCCAATGGATGGAAATGTCAAATTAAGTAAAAACATGAAACCTATGGATGAAGAAATCAAAGCGATGAAAAATGTCCCATGCCAATCACTCATTGGTAGTTTAATGTACCTCGCTACCTCAACTCGCCCTGACATCGCATATGCCGTGAGTGCACTAAGTCAATACAATAAAAATCCAGGCAAATAACACTGGATCGCTGCCAAACGTGTTCTACGTTATCTTAAGAGAACTCGTGATGAAGGATTATTCTTCCAAAAGACAGGTAAAAAGCTGTACGGGTATGAAGATGCTGACTGGGGTGCATGTCAAGATGATCGCCAATCTTATACTGGATTTGCTTTCATTCTCGCTGGAGCAGCTGTGACTTGGGAGGCTCGGAAACAACCTACCGTTGCACTATCAAGTACTGAGGCCGAGTACATGGCACTTAGCGAGATAGCAAAGGAGACCATTTATCTTCGGAGATTTTTAAAGGATCTTCCATCAATAAATTGCGGATCTGAACCGACTACGATCTATTGTGACAATCAAGGCGCGCAAAAGTTAATGCGAAACCCAGTCTATCATTCAAAAACCAAACATATTGTTATTCGGCATCACTTTATACGTGAGGTTTTTGAACAGGGAGAATTAAACGTTTTGTATACCCCAACGGAGAAGATGTCTGCCGGTATACTAACAAAGTCACTTTTTAAGCCATCTCATTAGCGATGCTGCGAAGAACTCGGATTGAAGAACAGGACAAAATTAAATCCACGTTGAGGGTGTTGTAATATGTAATTTGAACAACACGGTTTATTTAAAGCGCCATCTAAATAGGCGTCTTAGAATTATAGAGCTTCACGCTTTTTCTTTTTTTTTTTCTTTTACACTTTTATAACGAGATCGACCTTTGTAGAGTCAACATATATATATTATCGCCGACATACTTTTGTAATTAAGTGTTTAAATAAATTATTAAAACCAAGAAATTTCAATGTATGTAATTAAAATAAATAAAATAATATAACTTCATATGTAAAATTTTAGTAAAATTTATATAATAAGTGTGTAGCATTTATTTGCAATCTGTTTAATTATGTGTGCTAACGGTTTTTGAATCTAGAGTTAAAAATTCATAATATAACTTATTTGCAACTAAAACTTATTTCGTAAACAATTGTAAGTGATTAAATGTTGTCTAATAAAAAACGTGAGATTAGTTTTTTGAATAGTAAATAAATTAAATAAAAATAAATACTTATATTTAAATTTTATTATAGAATTGATTCGATAAAAATTACATTATTTTCTATAAAGTAAATATCTTAATATGATATTTGGTATTCAAATAAACAGAAATCGTATCTATTGTCTAAAATAAAAAATTATATCTACATTTTAAACTTCCATCAAGGAAGTGTCTTTTATTTATTCTTATAAACTAGGATAATACTTGCACCACCCGTCTGCTAAGGGTTTTCAGGCACTATTTCTTAATTTTGTAATTCATTTGAATTTTATAATTTGGTTACAATAATTACCGAGATGTGAGAAATTTATTTGATAAGAGCATTTTTATTTTTATTAATTATTTTTTTAATAAATATTTATTTGTATACAGGTCATAAAAAGTTAATTATTGTTTTAAAATTTATGAGCATAACTCGATCTAACAGTTTGTTCACGATGTATTAAGTGATAAATACTAAGACGAGTGTGTAAGTAATTTTATGTAGCAGTGGGTATAAAATGCGGTTTTTACTCACTCACGCGTTTTTTTTCACCACCCAAGGATATGCGTGGATGAATATGAACTCAGCTCACTTGACGCCAGCGCCATTAATACACGCATATTCTTGGGTGGCGAATTTGTGAAAATAAGACTACTGACTGCCCTTAGCAGACGGGTGGCGCAAGTATTATTCTAGTTTATAAAAATAAATAAAAGACGCTTCCTTGATGGAAGTTTGAAATGTAGAATATAGATACGATTTCTGTTTATTTGAAAACCAAATATCTTATTAAGATATTTACTTTATAGAAAATAATGTAATTTTTATCGAATCAATTCTATAATAAAATTTAAATATAAGTATTTATTTTTATTTAATTTATTTACTATTCAAAAAACTAATCTCACGTTTTTTATTAGACAACATTTAATCACTTACAATTGTTTACAAAATAAGTTTTAGTTGCAAATAAGTTATATTATGAATTTTTAACTCTAGATTCAAAAACCGTTAGCACACATAATTAAACAGATTGCAAATAAATGCTACACAATTATCACATAAATTTTACTAAAATTTTACATATGAAGTTATATTATTTTATTTATTTTAATTACATACATTGAAATTTATTTGATTATATAACCTTAAGACTGCTATGTCACAAAAAAATAGATTGGTAAATAAAATTTAAAACATTTATTTTTTATTATGTAACGTAAAATACTTGACGATTTTATTTTGATTTCAGTACTTTCAATTGCAGTAACTTTTTGCGAATACTGTGATTATGGTTTGATCTTATTCTTAATAATTAAAGTTAAATATTAGATTTACAATGTGGTACAAAATACTTGTCGGTTATTCCGCTTCATTTCAGTGCTTTCTATTCAAACAACTTCTTAATAACAATTTATCTACTTTTTAATACCAAATTTTAAGTTGTTCAAAATTTGAAGTTTTTTTAAGTAGAAAAAAGATAGAAGCAAGAAATGAAAATATTTATTTTTTCAGTTAACAACTATCATTATACTTGCGTATTCTCACACCTTCGTGGAAGGTGTTATTTCAAAATACTTTCTATTCATAAAACTTGATGTTAGAAATTTAATATAATAAATGATAAGTTTTTTAAATACTTAGGATGAAAATGTAATTTCTGTAAGAGAATAGATTATATTAAACAGTTTCTAAAAATATATATAAAAGTTTTCACTTAATACATCGTGAACAAATTGTTAGATCGAGTTACGTTAATAAAACTTGTAATGTAGTAACTAAATAATCACAGCTTGGAATTTCCTATATGGCAAGGCAGAAAGCTTTTCATTCAGATTATTAACCAACACATCAAAAAATCATTCTTTTTCTCCTGATTTTTTTGGTAGGTAAAAATTTTTCTGTAAAGTGTATTACAGAAAATATGAATTAATTCATACTAAATAGTATGTAAATACTATTATATTATAATAGGTTGTGACGTGGTATTCGCGTGCCCGGGTAAAATTAATTAATTTATATAATTAAAAACCATTGGGCCGCGTTGCCCAATACCGCGCACACAATTATTTAATTTATCATATTTATAATATCATAATTTATAAGTTTTTTCAATTCCCATGTGACCCATAACTGGGTGGAAATGAGAATCTACTAGAACTCGGTTCCTCTGTTCTAAGGGTAGCACAAGACGCCAGCCTTCCTCTCGTTCTGATACAGAGTCCAGGATTTTAGCGCTTGTAAAACGATATAGCATATCATACTCAATATTCCACTCCGGAAATTTCTGAGGGCATGAGCGTACATCGTTTAATCTAGCAATATACCATGGGTCTGTAATTACTTCGAACGAGGCAATCTCTTCTTCGTCGGGGTCTGTGTTGATGGCACGAGAAAGCGCGTCTGGGACATAGTGCAAGGCTCCTTTCTTATGCACTATTTCAAAGTCCCATTGCTGCATTTCAAGTATCCATCGTGCCAACCTACCCGACGGCTCCTTGAGATTTTTGAGCCATATGAGAGCACTATGGTCGGTCACAGCCGTGAATCGATAGGCCTTAATGTATGGTCCAATCTCTTATTAGCCCATATGAGAGCCAAGCATTCCTTTTCCGTTGTCATGTAATTACGTTCAGCGCGATTTAATAATCGGCTGACGTAGACAATCGGATGCTCGAAACCCTCGTCGTCCAGTTGCGTCAACACCGCACCTATTGCTAAGTCACTAGCGTCACTTTGGACGGTAAATGGCTTAGAAAAGTCTGGACGGGCTAATACAGGCGCTTCAGCTAACGCAACTCTAAGCTGACGAAACGCCTCCTCCTGCTCCTCGCCCCAATCCCAAGCCTGGTCTTTACGCAGCAACTTGGTAAGGGGAGCTTTAATGTCAGCTTCTCGATTAATGAATCGAGAGTACCAGCCTACCATCCCGAGAAAGGATCTCAGCTATTTGACATTCCGAGGAGTAGGGTAATTAAGGACTGGAGCGACTCGTTCCTCGTCAGGCCTCAAGCCGTCCGCGTCCAAATTGTACCCAAGGAACGTTACACTGGAACAACAAAACTCACACTTCTCTCGATTCACTTCGAGTCCAGCGTCATTCAACTTCCTTAGTACGTATTCGAGCCATTTTAGATGGTCCTCAAAAGTTTTCGTAATGATGATCAAGACGTCTAGCTAACCAAACACATGAGGTTCCACCTTAGGCCCGAAAATTGCATCTATAAGCCGTGCAAAGGTCATAGGAGCATTCATGAGCAAATGGTACAGCAAATGCAGTATAATGCCGGCTCGCCTCGGTCATTAATATTTGGAAGTAAGCTCTCTTAAGATCGATTTTTGATATATACCTTGCATTATGCAGCTTATCCAATATGGTATCCATATTAGGAATTGGATAAGAATCACGTTTTGTGACTACATTAAGGTCTCGAAAATCGATACAGAAGCGACAACTTCCTTCGTCCTTGCGGACGATGACCGGAGCAGCTGACCAATCACTCGCACTCGGTTCAACAATGCCCTTGTCAAACATCTTTTTGACCTCACTCTGGGCAAATTCGAGGACCTTGGGAGACATACGTCTTGGCTTATGACGAACCGGTCTTGCACCAGGTTCAACCTCTATATGGTGCTCCGTTAACGTCGTAAAGCCATGGACGTCTCCCGAGGGCAAGAGTAGGCTTTCAACTAACTCTTTGACTTGTTTTCGCTGGTCGTCCTGTATCTCAATTATACCAGCACATTCAGCGGAAATCCTCGAGTCGATGTCATGAGCTGTATGTCCTGACGAAGTGTCTCCAATCACTCTCGCCAATACGCCAAATAGCTTCGCCTAATTTGACTTCTATATTCCAATGTTGTAGAAAATCCATACCGAGAATGATGGAAGGCTCAATATTCTCTACAATTCTCAGTTGGATATTGCCATCAAGGCCTTCTACACACAATAGAATGTCGATAAGGCCAAGGACTTTAAGTGCTGGTCCAGCCACACCTTTCACGATAACCTTGACAGGTCTCCATTTAAACTTGTACTGTTCGACAACATCGTATGTTAACGTACCAAAAAGAATAGCCGGTTATCCGACTGGATTCCAGCAATTATCTGATCGGTTTGACTATCGTCGTTAGGAGTCGATGCCGTGTGCGTCATTTTAGACGTACTTGGTACGGTATCTGCCCCCCCCCCTGAACTGTACTTCTCGGCAACGAGTTTGTACGGTTCATGTTATGCACATCATCGACAACTACCTTCTCCACCAAGGGCTCGTTGTTGAGGACAATTTCCTTCTCCACCAAGGGCTTCTTGTCCTCTTTACTAGGTGTGTCAGAACGGGGTGACGATGAGCAACAACCAAGGTCGTTCACTCCGATGGTGCTAAGCGGCTGAGATAACGATCTCTTTACGCTTTCTTCACCAATAATATCTCTGCTATCAGAGTATATTTGCCTTTGGAGTTCCTTAGATCAATCTTTAGCCTCACGCTTTTGTTGGTCTAATAAGGTTCCTTGTTCTGTTTTACCTTGCAAAGCTCGGGTGGGATTGACAGGTTGTGTTCTAAGAACTTTTACATCTGTCGAATCCCCAGAACGTTTAGGATCCTTACACTCAGACTTACTTTGAACACCAACTTCGGTCTGAGAGGGAATTTGATCTCCGTTAAGGACTTTAGAGAAGTCAGCAAATGATTTGCTAGACTTCTTAAAGAGTTTAGAGGGTTCTCCAACCTTAAACTCTTGCCCTTGTAAACCATGCGGTTTACTTACTGCAGTGCAGGGCGCCCGGGGCAGCTCGGGTGCCCTGCGTTCAGGTTCCCCACGTTTTGGAGGAATCTGACGCAGTTAGGACATGTTTGGAGTGTAACGCCACTAGTTCCACACAGCTGGCACTCCTTTGCTACCAATTCGGTAGAGCACGGCTCAGCGGAGTGCCCAATGTTTCCGCATCGGTAGCATGTTCGGCTCGGGCAATCCGACGAACTATGACCGACTTTGCCCGAAACTCGTGCTCCACCACTCTGTTTCGGAAAAGCTCTGGTACGAGCTTCTCGCGCTTAACGTTGGAACTGGAGAATTTCGTGTCCCATGTTAAATGCTGCTCGTACTCTTTACCGTAGCTTGTCAAATCAGAGAAATTCCTGATTTGCCGTACTGGTATGTACCTACGGTAATCTGGCCTCATCTGCGAGTAGGCCATCTTCACTTGTTGCTCTAATGAAGGAGGGCATTTAAATTTATTTACGATCGCTCTGAAACAGTTCAAGAACGTCGTAGCCTTTTCTCCCTCATTTTGTGTTCTTGATCGAAGTTCCATGAGTAAATCTTCGTCATTTATTATACGGCCATACTCATTTAGAAACTCGATTTCAAAATCACACCAATCTCGAAGAGATGGCTGAACTGTTCTATACCAGAACAGTGCTGATTTTGAGAACACATTGGGCAGGGCACTGAACATCCTGCGATCTGAGAACTCGTTGTCATTTCTGAAGTCGTGCAAACGATTCAGAAACTCTTCCGCGTCCTTTTTGGTCTCACCATCAAAGGACATGTTCCAGATACGCAGCTCTCGTGCGCACCCTGTCCGATCGTGCGTTCGGTTATCGTCTTCACGATACCTTGGCCTGGCTTCGTAGGACTATCTTTCCCGACGGTCGTCTCTATTATCCGTCAGGGAACTCCTACGCCTGCTGGTAGAAGGATTCCTATTCTCTTGTCGGCCTTCAGCCGCCCTACGAGAATCGGATCTCCTACGAGCAGGTTCGCGATCAGACTGATACCCATCGGACGAATCCGTCTGAGTATACTGATCGCAAGTAGCCACCGCACGTTTCTCTCGAGGCGTTTCTCTACGTCTGTCCGACCTCTCTTTGTGATCTTGCTCCGGAATTTCCGTCTGTGCTCGGTCTTCGAGTTTACGGTTGGACTGACGTTTATGAGTACGTCTCTCCGTACAGTTCTCACGACGTTCATCGTTGCTTGAGGCTCTACTCACAGAACGATGGTGTCGTGAATTTCTGTTTAGAGTCGTGTACTCACGCCTCTCTCTTCTATCTTGTCCCTCACAAGTCTTAGAAGAGGTCTCTCGACGTCTCTGTTCAAACCTCGGTTTTTCGTAAGATTGAACACTGACGTCATTGGGAAGGTCATATCTATTCCTATCATCAACAAATTAACGTTCGGTTGTATTAGCCTCGGGATGCCTGTTGTTGTATTGTCTAGAGGTGTAACCTCGTGACGTACGACGGTCGGCTTCCGTCTGCGAACCCAAGTCAAAATGTTGTGTTGGCACTTCACTCTCTCTAGTACCAAGATGTCCGCTGTTTCTCTGCTCTTCAATTGGGAGGTAATGTGCGGGTGCATAAAAACCTCCGAGTTGAGCAGTAGTCACGGTCGTAACCGTCGACGTAGTGGTTGTGCACGAGGTTGCAGCCACCGAAACAGGAAAATAAGGGATTGCAGCTGTGGTCGTGTTTGCTCCCAGTACCTCACCAAACCGTTTAGGTATAGCACCTGTTGTTGCCAACCTCGGGCTTTGTGCAGTACTCAATGGCGAGTTTCTAGACAGACCACTTGGTGATAGAGCTCCATCTTCTTCAGGGATAGGTGCTCTGTCACTGGCAACCCTTTCGCGATCCGACATTTCGGACTCGCAGGAAACTTCCGTTCCTGATGGGACCACACTCCTTTTCCTGGAACGAGGTTTCCTAATTTCCCAAAGTTCCTAACATACTAGAGGTTTATGTGCAGGCTCTGCCCTTACATTCTCATCGTATTCAGGGAACCATGGTATTTCCAGATTAATGTCTACACATCTTATCCGGTGACGCAAAAGGCGTTCGCGGCACTCCGCCTCTTCGCCATTTGCGTTTAAACTTAGGTGCTCCAACTGGGCATACACTGCCTCAATCGGAAGCTTCTTCGTTTCTCGACGAATATCCCTAGCTATGCGTGATTCACGCATAACCTGGGCCATTCGGGCTTCATAGCTGCTGGCCATTATTTTTTTGACCAGCAGCAGCCGACGTGTTACGTCGGGAGAAGTACTCTCAACCGGGATTTCAGATGAAATCCCTAGTGTTTCAAATACTTCGGAAGTATCCAATTTTCAATTGGAAATTATTTTATTGGATTCACCACAATAAAATAATTATTACTCCCAACGAGTAAAAAAAAATTTTGGTGTCGGCTTAATTACAATAATTTGTAAAAAGGCACCGACTAGTGTACCAACAAAATTAATTCACTTAATCAAAATCCAAAAGATTTTCCTTAAACGAATATTTATTTCGTCCTTAGAAGGGCAAAATAATTAAATTTTGTTGGTTAAAGTTGTGGCAAATCACACACTTAACACTTGTACCAAATTAAAATCAATTATTTAACTTGCTCACAAGTCTAAATAATTAATGTTTATAATAGTGTCTTGTGACTCACACACACCAAGACTCTATACAATTGATTCTGCAAGCAAAAATAATTATTAACAAAAAGAAATCTTTAAATTATTTCAATATCGTCGGTAATTTACTAGTAATGGTAAATTTAACGATTTCCCAAAATATCTCTCTCACCAGTTATAATCCAAAAGATTCCTCACTGGCGAAAAGAATTTATTTTGTTACGGAAATTGAAATAATTAGAATTTTAATTTATTAATAAATACAGAAACAACAAATTATAAAGGAAGAAAATAAAAGAAAAAAAAATTAAATTATTTATCTCGCTAACGAGCCTAAATAATTAATTTTAAAATAAATATAAAAATAAATACAGTGTCTTGTGATTCACACACACCAAGACACTATTTATTATTTTGCTTTTCCAAGCCCAAAACAACAAAAAAAAATTTCCTTTATAATTTACACTACACTACAAACACAAATTTAATTAAATTATTTCAACAGTAAAGGTTTTTACAAAATGTTGTAAATCCCGTATGGTTTGCATCAAAATAATTATTTCACTAATTGTCGTCCCAAACGACAATTTTTTTTTTTTTTTTAGCGAAATATATTTATTTTATCCTAAAAAGGACTAAATAAATAATTTATGTTGCTACCAAGTTGAAATAATTTATATTTCCTTTTTTAAATAAATTAATCGAAAAGGAAATGAAAATTTAATTATTTAACTTGCCAACAAGTCTAAACAATTAAATTTATACACCAAATTATTTTATTCAAACACACCATAAAAAAACTTATATCCAATTATTTAACTAACAAACAAGTCTAAATAATTGGCAAAAATGTGTGGAGATATAATTTAAACACACAAAAAGAGAAAAGAAAGTTTTTTTTACATATATTAAAATTTCACAGCAAATAACGAATACAAAATATTAGGTTAAATGCCGATCATTAAAATACATGCAAAAAAAATTCAACTATTTAACTCACTCTCGAGTCTAAATAATTATATATTATAACTCTCGTATCTTTGCGGAACAATCACACAAAGATACTTAACATTAATTGTTTAACTTGCAAAAAGTCTGAACAATTAACACGAGTTATAAAAAAAAATTTTCTGACACTCAAAAATTTACAAAAATATATTACAAGTATCCCGAACAGTAATACTCAATAAATACAAAATATTAAATAAAATAATCACTGTCAGATAATTGCAATAAATATAATTTTAATTATTTTACTCACACACGAGTTTAAATAATTAATATTACAACTATTGTAACTTTGCGGCAGATTCATACAAAGTTACTTACTGTTAATTATTTAACTTGCAAACAAGTCTAAATAATTAACAATAGTTGTAACATATATTTTATTCACACACAAATAAAATGTTACATTGTGACGGAAATCGTCACACAATCTATTCACGACGAATAGAGTATTTAAATTGTCGAATTGTAAGTCGTCGGAGTCTTTGGTATGTCAAGGCCAACCGACGACACTTGTTTATTTTTCTACAAGTGTACAATTACGCGCGCAATAGTACGTAGGGATGAGAGCGCGAGAGTGTGTGTGTGTTTCCCACTCTCATCCCTTTTTCGAAAATTAGGCGATTGCCTAATCAGTATGTCCCGATCCGCCGCTCGAGGCGGACAAACCATATCCGGACCGATCGAGAGTTTTTCTGGCTAACAAGGCGCGGGAGGCGCAAAAAGCCATCGGTTACCCGGACTATCCTCGTGAGTGAGTCGCGAGTGATTTGGTGAGTGTGTGTTAAGGACGGGAAGTCAGTGTGTGAGTGCGGAGGCGGTTCGCGAGGCACTCGCCACGGCACAGGGCCGCCTTCCACCACCGCACCCGACGTCGGTCCTCCGTTGCCCAGGAGGACGAAGGGACACGGATTGGCTGGGCCATCCACGGGGCGCACCCCGGTAAGTCATCTTATATTACCGCGCGTTCCCCCCCTTACCCGAGTGTATATGTATGTGTACATCGGGAGTGTGTTCGGGTACGCCGGTATCCAAATAGCGGAGAACAGGAAGGAGTCAACCGCAGGCGAGGATCTCGATCCGGTTGGCTCCCGATACTTCCGCCCGCGCGAAAGAACATTGTCGCGGCACTCGGCCTGGATGGCCAACTGTTAATCAAATTAAAATAAATGTTCTTCTATTTTTATTTTAATTGAGTGTGTTTATTTCGTTCTCCCCGCTCCCGCCGACATCCTTTAATTTTTATTTCGTGTCCAGGCAAGGAGGATTGCCCGAATCCACCACACCGATCGTCCCAGCAAACTCGTGTTCCTGGCGACGTCCCGCAGTTCGCGATAACAAAATAATTAATTGTGTGCGCGGTATTGGGCAACGCGGCCCAACGGTTAATTTAATTACGTAAATTAATTAATTTTAATCGGGTACGCGAATACCACGTCACAAATGGCGACCGTGACAGGACCTTCGGTTTCGTCCTCACCGATATTTAATTTAAATTAAAGAAAGTTGTCGGCCATCTTTTCGCGCGCGAGCAGTGTCGCAGCGAAACGTGAGCGGGTTGAGAGAGAGAGTGTATTACGAGTTAAAGAGTTAGAGTGAGAGAGAGAGAGAGCGCGAGAGACGGCGTGTGAGACGCGTCTCTATACCGGAGTATTCCCCCTCTTGCTCGGGTATCCGAGGAGAGGTATACACCGGTATATCGAGAGAGAGTTCGCGCGCGACTGTGTTTAGCCGGAAGCGCCCGATCTCACCGAGATCGGTCTCTCTCGATCGCAAGCTTGACGGGAGATCTTTGCTAGCTTGTATGGGAGCAGCAAGTAGGGAGAGAGTAGCTTGCCCCGCGGATCGCGGGCAGCGAGAATCCCCTCCGAATAGCGCAAAGGAGAGACTTCGCGAGAGCCGATCACCATCGGCTCTCTCCGATTGCGCCCGCGAGTGGGAGTGAGAGAGAGAATCCCTAGTCGCGGGGAATCGGAGTTAGGTGCTAGGCTGGCTATACGGTGTGTGTGAGAGAGAGATAGCGTGATCGCCTAGCCCCTTCGCGTGTATAAGTTTTCGCAGCTGGTTTCGCCGATAGAAAACCACTGCGGCGAATTATTTTTATTTGCATTAATAAAATAAATTCGTTCCAGCGCGGAATCTATTTTATATTTGTGGTGTGAGAGTGTTCGAAATAGATTCTTTCGGGAGAGGTAGTTGCCCCACCCCTCCTCCCTTTTAAAGAAAATTTTAAATAACTTATTTTTCTTTTATACGGGACGCGGCGAAACAATTATTGTTGATTTTATTTAAGTTCGAGAGCGCAGTATTTTTATTTTGCTCCTCTCCCCTCCCTGACCCACATATATTATAATATAGTAATATAACTTAAACTGTGTTTATTATTTATTACTATTTATTTTTTATAATATATGTAACATTTTATTTGTGTGTGAATAAAATATATTTTACAACTATTGTTAATTATTTAGACTTGTTTGCAAGTTAAATAATTAACAGTAAGTAACTTTGTGTGAATCTGCCGCAAAGTTACAATAGTTGTAATATTAATTATTTAAACTCGTGTGTGAGTAAAATAATTAAAATTATTGTTGTATTACAATTGTCTGACAGTAATTACTTAATTTAATATTTTGTATTCATTGAGTATTACTGTTCACGATACTTGTAATATATTTTTGTAAATTTTTGAGTGTGAGAAAATTTTTTTTTTATAACTCGTGTTAATTATTTAGACTTGTTGCAAGTTAAACAATTAATGTTAAGTATCTTTGTGTGATTGTTCCGCAAAGATACGAGAGTTATAATATGTAATTATTTAGACTCGAGAGTGAGTTAAATAATTAAAAATTTTTTTTTACATGTATTTCAATGATCGGCATCTAACTTAATATTTTGTATTAGTTATTTGCCGTGAAATTTTAATATATGTAAAAAACTTTCTTTTCTCTTTTTGTTTGTTTAATTATATCTCCACACATTTTTACCAATTATTTAGAATTGTCTGTTAGTTAAATAATTGGTTATAATTTTTTTTGGTGTGTTTGAGTAAAATTATTCGATGTATAAATTTAATTGTTTAGACTTGTTAGCAAGTTAAATAATTAAATTTTCATTTCCTTTTCGTTCAATTTATTTAAAAGAAGGAAATATAAATTATTTCAACTTGGTAGCAACATAAATTATTTATTTAGTCCTTTTTAGGATAAAATAAATATATTTCGCTAAAAAAAAAAAAAAATTGTCGTTTGGGACGACAATTAGTGAAATAATTATTTTGATGCAAACCATACGGGATTTACAACATTTCGTAAATACCCCTATTGTTGAAATAATTTAATTAAATTTGTGTTTGTAGTGTAGTGTAAATTATAAAGGAAATTTTTTTGTTGTTTTGGGCTTGGAAAAGCAAAATAATAAATAGTGTCGTGGTGTGTGTGATTCACAAGACACTGTATTTATTTTTATATTTATTTTAAAATTAATTATTTAGGCTCGTTAGTGAGATAAATAATTTAATTTTTCTTTGTCTATTCTTCCTTTATAATTGGTTGTTCTGTATTTATTAATAGATTGAAACTTTAATTATTTCAATTTCCATAACAAAATAAATTCTTTTCGCCAGTGAGGAATCTTTTGGATTATAACTGGTGAGAGAGATATTTTGGGAAATCGTTAAATTTACCATTACTGGTAAATTACCGACGATATTGAAATAATTTAAAGATTTCTTTTTGTTAATAATTAATTATTTTTGCTTGGAGAAGCAATTGTATAGAGTCTTGGTGTGTGTGAGTCACACGACACTATTATAAACATTAATTATTTAGACTTGTGAGTAAGTTAAATAATTAATTTTAATTTGGTACAAGTGTTAAGTGTGTGATTTGCCACAACTTTAACCAACAAAATTTAATTATTTTGTCTTTCTAAGGACGAAATAAATTCCTTTTAAAGAAAATCTTTTGGATTTTAATTAAGGGAATTAATTTTGTTGGTACACTAGTCGGTGCATTTTTACAATTTATTGTAATTAAGCCGACACCAAATTTTTTTTTACTCGTTGGGAGTAATAATTATTTTATTGTGGTGAGTCCAATAAAATAATTTCCAATTGAAAATTGGATACTTCCGAAGTATTTGAAACACTAGGGATTTCATCTGAAATCCCGGTTGAGAGTACTTCTCCCGACGTAACACGTCGGCTGCTGCTGGTCAAAAAAAACAATGGCCAGCAGCTATAAAGCCCGAATGGCCCAGCTTATGCGTGAATCACGCATAGCTAGGGATATTCGTCGGAAAACGAAGAAGCTTCCGATTGAGGCAGTGTATGCCCAATTGGAGCATCTAAGTTTAAACGCAAATGGCGAAGAGGCGGAGTGCCGCGAACGCCTTTTGCGTCACCGGATAAGATGTGTAGACATTAATCTGGAAATACCATGGTTCCCTCACTACGATGAGAATGTAAGGGCAGAGCCTGCACATAAACCTCTAGTATGTCAGGAACTTTGGGAAATTAGGAAACCCAGTTCCAGGAAAGGGAGTATGGTCCCATCAGGAACGGAAGTTTCCTGCGAGTCCGAAATGTCGGATCGCGAAAGGGTTGCTAGTGACAGAGCACCTATTCCTGAAGAAGATGGAGCTCTATCACCAAGTGGTCAGTCTAGAAACTCGCCAATGAGTACTGCACGAAGCCCGAGGTTGGCATCAACAGGTGCTATACCTAAACGGTTTGGTGAGGTACTGGGAGCAAACATGACCACGACTGCAATCCCTTATGTTCCTGTTTCGGTGGCTGCAACTTCGTGCACAACCACTACGTCGACGGTTACGACCGTGACAACTGCTCAACTCGGAGGTTTTTATGCACCCGCACATTACCTCCCAATTGAAGAGCAGAGAAACAGCGGACATTTTGGCACTAGAGAGAGTGAAGTGCCAACACAACATTTTGGCTTGGGTTCGCAGACGGAAGCCGACCGTCGTACGTCACGAGGATACACCTCTAGACAATACGACATCAGGCAACCCGAGGCTAATACAACCGAACGCCAATTTGTTGATGATAGGAATGGATATGACCTTCCTAATGACGTCAGTGTTCAATCTTACGAAAAACCGAGGTTTGAACAGAGACGTCGTGAGACCTCTTCTAAGACTTGTGAAGAACAAGATAGAAGAGAGAGGCGTGAGTACACGACTCCAAACAGAAATTCACGACACCATCGTTCTGTGAGTAGAGCCTCAAGCAACGATGAACGTCGTGAAAGCTGTACGGAGAGACGCACTCATAAACGTCAGTCCAACCGTAAACTCGACGACCGAGCACAGCCGGAAATTCCGGAGCAAGGTCACAGAGAGAGGTCGGACAGACGTAGAGAAACGCCTCGAGAGAGACGTGCGGTGGCCACTTGCGATCAGAGTACTCAGACGGATTCGTCCGATGGGTATCAGTTTGATCGCGAACCTGGTCGTAGGAGATCCGATTCTCGTAGGGCGGCTGAAGGCCGACAAGAGAATAGGAATCCTTCTACCAGCAGGCGTAGGAGTTCCCGGACGGATAATAGAGACGACCGTCGGGAAAGAGACTCCTACGAGGCCAGGCCAAGGTATCGTGAAGACGATAACCGAACGCACGATCGGACAGGGTGCGTACGAGAGCTGCGTATCTGGAACATGTCCTTTGATGGTGAGACCAAAAAGGACGCGGAAGAGTTTCTGAACCGTTTGCACGACTTCAGAAATGACAACGAGTTCTCAGATCGCAGGATGTATAGTGCCCTGCCCAATGTGTTCTCAAAATCAGCACTGTTCTGGTATAGAACAGTTCAGCCATCTCTTCGAGATTGGCGTGATTTTGAAATCGAGTTTCTAAATGAGTATGGCCGTATAATAAATGACGAAGATTTACTCATGGAACTTCGATCAAGAACACAAAATGAGGGAGAAAAGGCTACGACGTTCTTGAATTGTTTGAGAGCGATCGTAAATAAATTTAAATGCCCTCCTTCATTAGAGCAACAAGTGAAGATGGCCTACTGGCAGATGAGGCCAGATTACCGTAGGTACATACCAGTACGACAAATCAGGAATTTCTCTGATTTGACAAGCTACGGTAAAGAGTACGAGCAGCATTTAACATGGGACACGAAATTCTCCAATTCCAACGTTAAGCGCGAGAAGCTCGTACCAGAAGCTTTCCCGAAACAGAGTGGTGCAGCACGAGTTTCGGGTAAAGTGGCGACTGTTACCGAAAAGAGTAAGGATGAGTCTTCTCATTCGGATAAACAGTCGTCTAAGAAAACTATTAAGAAGAAGAGCAAGAAATGTGCGAAAAACTCGCCAAACTCTTCTTCAAGCGAATACGAAGCAGCCGCTGTGTACGGTACTTCCAACGTCGCTAATAGTTTTCAGAAACGATACGGCAAGTCGAATAATGGAGTGTGTGCCCCCAATTAGAAATCCGTATCGTACGTGCCTGTTTCTCAACAGTCACTTGGGCAACAAAAACAGAGCTCGGGCAAAAGAGAAAGACGTGCTTTGACGAATTCTCAACTGCCCCAGCAAAATGTTTTTGTCCCACAAATGGCACAAAACCTGGTGAGGTATGTGCAACCACAGGCGGCGGCAGTAAATCCAACGAACCTGAGCACCAACTTTGTCGGCGTGTGTTTCACATGCCAAAAAGTCGGTCATAGGTCGTCGGATTGCCCGACATGCTACCGATGCGGAAATATTGGGCACTCCGCTGAGCAGTGCTCTACCGAATTGGTAGCAAAGGAGTGCCAGCTGTGTGGAACTAGTGGCGTTACACTCCAAACATGACCTAACTGCGTCAGGTTCCTCCAAAACATGGGAAACCTGAACGCAGGGCACCCGAGCTGCCCCGGGCGCCCTGCACTGCAGTAAGTAAACCGCATGGTTTACAAGGGCAAGAGTTTAAGGTTGGAGAACCCTCTAAACTTTTTAAGAAGTCTAGCAAATCATTTGCTGACTTCTCTAAAGTCCTTAACGGAGATCAAATTCTCTCTCAGACCGAAGTTGATGTTGAAAGTAAGTCTGAGTGTAAGGATCCTAAACGTTCTGGGGATTCGACAGATGGAAAAGTTCTTAGAACACAACCTGTCAATCCCACCCGAGCTTTGCAAGGTAAAACAGAACAAGGAACCTTATTAGTCCAACAAAAGCGTGAGGCTAAAGATTGGTCTAAGGAACTCCAAAGGCAAATATACTCTGATAGGAGAGATATTATTGGTGAAGAAAGCGTAAAGAGATCGTTATCTCAGCCGCTTAGCACCATCGGAGTGAACGACCTTGGTTGTTGCTCATCGTCACCCCGTTGTGACACACCTAGTAATGAGGACAAGAAGCCCTTGGTGGAGAAGGAAATTGTCCTCAACAACGAGAAGTACAGTTCAGGGGGGAGCAGATGCCTTACCAAGTACGTCTAAAATGACGCACACGGCATCGACTCCTAACGACGATAGTCAAACCGATCAGATAATTGCTGGAATCCAATCGGATAACCGGCTACTCTTTTTGGTACGACTCGGTAGAAAGGACTTTTAAGCACTTTTCGATCCTGGCGCCATGGTTTCTCTTGTACGATCAGATTTTGTCGAACAGTACAAGTTTAAATGGAGACCTGTCAAGGTTATCATGAAAGGTGTGGCTGGACCAGTACTTAAAGTCCTTGGCCTAATCGACATTCTGTTCTGTGTAGAAGGCCTTGATGGCAATATCCAACTGAGAATTGTAGAGAATATTGAGCATTCCATCATTCTCGGTATGGATTTTCTACAACATTGGAATATGGAAGTCAAATTAGGCGAAGCTATTTGGCGTATTGGCGAGAATGATTGGAGACACTTCGTCAGAGATACATCTCATGACATCGATTCGAGGATTTCCGCTGAATGTGCTGGTATAATTGAGATACAGGACGACCAGCGGAAACAAGTCAAAGAGTTAGTTGAAAGCCTACTCTTGCCCTCGGGAGACGTCCACGGCTTTACGACGTTAACGGAGCACCACATAGAGGTTGAACCTGGTGCAAGACCGGTCCGTCATAAGCCAAGACGTATGTCTCCCAAGGTCCTCGAATTTGCCCAGAGTGAGGTCAAAAAGATGTTTGACAAGGGCATTGTTGAACCGAGTGCGAGTGATTGGTCAGCTGCTCCGGTCATCGTCCGCAAGGACGAAGGAAGTTATCGCTTCTGTATCGATTTTCGAGACCTTAATGCAGTCACAAAACGTGATTCCTATCCAATTCCTAATATGGATACCATATTGGATAAGCTGCATAATGCAAGGTATATATCTAAAATCGATCTTAAGAGAGCTTACTTCCAAATATTAATGACCGAGGCGAGCCGGCATTATACTGCATTTGCTGTACCATTTGTTTTAGTTTAATTAACAATTGGCCATCCAGGCCGTGTGCCGCGACAAAGGTTGTTTCGCGCGGGCGGAAGTATCGGGAGTCAACCGGATCGAGATCCTCGCTTGCGGTTGACTCAGCCCCGATCTCCGCTATTCGGGTACCGGCGTACCCGAATACACTCCCGAAGTCTCACACACACATACACTCGGGGTAATGGGGGGAACGCGCGGTAGTATATAATACACTTACCGGGGTGCGCCCCGTGGATGGCCCAGCCGATCCGTGTCCCTTTTGTCCTCCTGGGCAACGGAGGACGACGTCGGCTGCGTTGGTGGAAGGCGGCCCCGTGCCGCGGTGAGTGCCTCGCGATCCGCGTCCGCACTCACACCAACACTTCCCGTCCTTGTTCACACACACCAAATAACTCGCGGCTCTCTCACGAGGATAGTCCGGGTAACCGATGGCTTTATTTACGCCTCACGCGCCTTAGCCAAAAAAAAACACTCTCTCGATCGTTACCGGTTTAGTTCGTCCGCCTCGAGCGGCGGATCGGGACGTACTAATTAGGCAATTGCCTAATTTCGAAAAAGGGATGAGAGTGGGAAACACACACACACTCTCGCGCTCTCATCCCTACGTACTATTGCGCGCGTAATTGTACACTTGATTCTGTAAACAAATGTCGTTGGTTGGCCTTGACATACCAAAGGCTCCGACGACTTACATTTAACAGGATTTTAAATATTCTATTCGTCGTGAATAGATTGTGTGACAATTTCCGTCACAAGGTAAAACTAGTAATACCTCGACACAACTAGAATATATGATGTAATATATGACAATGCGTTAAAATGTAAAACAAAGTATAAAATACTAAAACTATGTCGATCTTTTCTTTCATTTAAAAGGTCACTTATTTAAACAACAATGTAATTTTAAATTTCTAACTTTTGTTCAATATTGTAAGGTATTTTGGTGCATTTAATTTAACATAATAAATTTAATTTTGTATTAGTCGAATATAGTTAAAATAATTTCAAAACAAAAAAGTATGTCTACGAGAAATAAAGTGATCGAAGGCATAAAGTGCAATCTTACTCCATTCGTAGAGGTTAATAAAGTAGAATTTTTAGATGATCAGGATAACGAATAGAACTATTTCTGTCTTTCAATCCAATCCATTAACAAGTAGAAAGTAAAAAAATTAATTATAGGACCCAAAATATGTTAAACCTATACGCTTTTACATTCCAGGCACAATCGTTAAGTGCTTTAAAAAATAAACGACTGCAATATTTAAAAGTTACTATAAAAATAAATTTAGCCAAATGGATAAAAAATTGACTGAATTTTTCGATTGACTTGTTTACATACATAGTACGTACAAGCATATATACATTTTCAAAAACAATTAGAAGGTAAACAAAAGATTTTTTTTGTGATAAACATTTCTTACATTTAAGATTTGTACGTATAATCGATATTTATTTAGATAAGGTCTAAAACCGCCTTTTTAGTACATTTTACGCTTTTTTAATCATTTTTTTTTCATTTATAAGGAAAAATATCAATGTGAGGAAGAAATGTTTAATAGAAAAAAGTTTTCATTTAATGTGATGAACATTTCTTACATTTCAAATTTCTACGTGAAATCAATATTTATTTAGTTAATGTCTGAAAAGCTTCTTTTATTGTACATTTTAGGCTTCTCCAACTGTTTTTTTGTACTAAACTTTATATACAAAAAAATTTCATCTTATTAAGATAAAGATTTTTACATTTAAACTTTTACAGTGCAATTAATATTTGTCTTTATAAAGTAGAACAAACGTTTTTTTTTGCACTATTTTGACACTTTAATGCGTTTAACTTGCCAGTATTTAATTGTACATAAAAATTTATTTTTAAACATTTTCTATATCTATATTTTAGATTATTTAATTTTTTATATATATATATAATGTCGTATAAAAACGTTTTAGCGTCATGTTTAAAAGTGCTACCGTTTAATATCTATTTGTCCAATTTGGTCCAAAATAGCAACGTTTACTTCTCTATTTATGTAGAAGATATCATAAAAATTTGAGCCAAATTGGTTCAAAATTGGCTGAGTTATTCTATTAAGGGGGTGCCATACTGGATTATTACCGACTGAGTAAGGTAGATGCATTATTGCATTTAACGGACATATTTTTGTTTTATTTGCAAAACGCAAATACAGAAGCACTAGATAATAACATAAAACGTATTTATACAAAGTTTGAAGTCAATATGTAAAGGACACCCTAAAAAAAGTTTGCACGGAAAAAATAGTCATTTTTCCGTGCAAACTTTTTTTAGGGTGTCCTTGTTGTATTGACCTGAAACTTTGTAGAAAGACATATTATACCATTATCTAGTGCTTCTGTATTTGCGTTTTACATAATATTAACAAAAAATAAATAGTTTATATTACTGATAAAGTTTGCTTAGTACCAATTTCGCCGATAGAGTGCGCGACGCGCTTTGTCTGTGGTATTATACTTAGAGTGGAAGCAATGGCGCAAATAGTTGTTGCAAGATGGCGCTAAATACCATAACTAATATACCGGGCATATGTCAATAAACAGAATTATAATA
>CM047429.1:7852350-8039222 GCA_026168455.1 Theocolax elegans
TTTTGAGACAATTTGTTATTAATTATACGCGGATCGCTATTAACCATGCATGTTGGGCGCCATGTAACGGTATTTTGCAATTATTAATATATAAATTAATAAAATTAATTAGCCGTTAAAAACAATAGTCTCTATGCGATCGGCCGCTCAGTAATAATACAAAAACCAAACGTATATGCGGAGGCGGCGGTATTCTTTTATCTAGCGAAACGCGAAAGGAAAGGTGAATAATTTGAAATAAGCAAAGAATCACAATTTGAATAAAATAAATAAAGAAATATATTCTTAAATTACTTCGCTATATAAACACGTGTCGTTGCACGCGAGTACGCAGGTCGGGAAATACGTTAAATAAATAAAGAGAGAAAGAGAGAGAGAGACTACAGAACTGACACTTACAGTGTGTAGTTCGCAATAGAAGATCGACTCCGGTCTTTGCGTAAACGAATTTCTCTATCACAATGTGTGTCCCACCATAATACAGGTTTTTGATGTTTGGATTTATTGATTTTTCTTCTTAAAGAAGTATTTGTTTTTATAGAGTCTGTAATTATTTCCATAAAAATTTTATATTTAATACTGGGAGGGGCATTACAATATTCGATATCCGTGAATTTGATAAAGTTATTTTTAAGATTTTCTTGGACGTTAGGCCAGTTTGTTCGTATGGATTTAATGTGGATAAATTTTTAACATAAATATTTTTAGTTGTACTAAGAGTAGTTAATACAGGAAGTTGGTCAGAACCATAAATTTCGACGTACGTATAAGTGTTTATTTTGTCAATTAGGTTTGTTGTTGAGAGTATTAAGTCTATATTTGTTTTAGTGTTGCGTTCGAAATTCATTCTAGTGTGTGTAGAAGAATTATGTAAAAAAAGATTGCTTTATCTAAAGCATTTAGAAATCTTTTACCGTATGATCTTCAGTCGTGCAATTCCACGAAGGTTAGTGAGCATTAAAATTCCCTAAAATAATACATTGCATAAATTATTACAATGCATCTTTTTCTTGTTTTCTCTTTCCTTATTCATTATTTGTACTTTTCTTCTTAGTTTTTTTCCGTCAATATCATTGTTTTTTTCAGTTTTGCAGTAAATTTTAAGTTATTGCATTTAAGTTATAGAGTTAACACAAGTTTTTTTTATTTTTTATATAAATTCATTGATTGTTGTACTTTAGCAATTAATTTTTTTGAACACTGTTTTCTATAATTTGAATTTTATCTGTTGTGAAATATAAGTATTGCGCATTATAAGTAAATTTATGGTTAATTGTTTTTCTTACTGATATCGTCGAAAAAATATAAATTATATGTTCATTTGCAAAATTTTCAAGTATTGGAAACATTATAGTATTACGCGTTTCGGATATTTTTAGCAAATGTGAGAGCATTTATGAAACGCAAATTACAAGGGCACAAATTAAATACAATGGATACAGCAAAAGCTATTTCCAAGATTCCACAGTCATAGTTATTAGTTTGCGATTGTACTGTTTCGAAAATAATTTTTAGTTTTTAATTATTGGGAAAAAATCGGTTGATATAAATTTAATATTCATCTTTTAAAAATTTAGCATTCAAACTATCATAAGTGTGTATTGTATTATTATTAAAGTACATACAAATCCAATGGCCCTTTTCAGAATTTCCAGGAAATAATACTTCGATGTATTCATGCTTTGTTGAAACCGGATTAATATTCTAAGATTTAGAACTAAATGTGTTGATTGCATGTCAAGTAAGGAATATAAATTAAGTATATTATTAAATTTTAATATGTTTATATCATTTAACATTGAAGCAACACCACTATGTGGACTAATTCCTTTTATAACAAATTTCTGTTCTTTTGTTAAAGAAATTATATAAGTAATATGTTTAGAAAAAAATTATTCAATATTTCTAATACAAATCTTAAGTATTTCTGCAAGGTTCTTTTTAAACTAAAAATTACAATAAATAAATTTTTTGATTTAATTTATCCTTTATTTTTCATTTTTAAGTTATTATAATTGTTTAAATAAACTTTTTTTAATAGTAGAAATAATGAAGAAAAGTAATTAATAAAAAGCATTAAAAATGTGAATAAGATACAATTTTTTTAAAACGTGAAAAGCTATTGAAGACGATACCACACAATGGAGGTTACCGACATAGTTTATTTTTTAGTTTAAATGTTAAATGCACATTAATGTATAGTATATATAGTCTCTAATTTGTGTATTTGAATGTGTTTTAACATAAAATGAAATCATTTTAAAAATTTTAAAGAAATACGTATGTGCGCATGTAATTAAGTTAATGCGATAACTCGCTCAATTTTTAGCCTATTTGACTGAAATTTTGAGTATACTTTTGTCATATCTAAAGAAATAAACAGTCCTATTTTTAGCTACAATGGATTTACTCGAATTAAAAGGTAATGATTTTCAAATTATGGAATACAGTTTTTTTCATTTGTTACTCAAAAACAAATTTTTTACCATTTTTAATGTAGAAAATATTAAATCACATAATTTTAAACAATTTTTGTATTGCAATTTATTATACAGAATTGAAAGCAATCAAATTATGCGCATAAAGATTAAATATTAAAAAACATTAAATATTAAAATTTTTTTCGCAATCAATCCAAGTCTTAATATGAGTCATAATAATAATTTTAAATATTTGTCTTTCTTACAAGGGGAGTACTTGACCTTGACCTCTGGGAAACTGATCGTATCCTAAATTTGGTATGTCTTCTGTAATGTAGAAATTTGAAGAAAGCCAATTTATTACTTGCCAATGGCCACTTTTACGAAAGTTCTTCGACATCTAGTGATAATTTCAATAAAATTACTTCCTTTTTAATTGCTTATAACTGGGAAACGAATAGAGATAGAGACTCTGACCAAAAACCAGAAGAAGATTGATGTCAAGTAGATATAATTTAAGAAAAAGAAGTTCAAATTGCTTAATTTGGAACAAATTTATAAAGAAAATAATAAATTGAAAAATTTTAGACTAAAAAAAACAATAAATGTTTATATTAAATTTTTGTTATAATTTCTTGAATTGATTATTTTCTTCACGACCCTTTAAGGATTAATAGAAGAAAATTTCAGGAATCTAAACCTATCAACCCACCAATTATATCTTAAATATTTAATTTAAAAAACTGAAAAACGCATAAGGATAGCTTAAAACATAAGAAAAGGCCTGAGATTTTGATTTTTTTTGAGAAAAAATATTTTTATTTATATTAATTGAATAAACAATTTTGAGTCGGTAATTATTAATAAAAAAAGGCATAAATTTTCAACTCAAACATCGTAATCAAAATTTCGATTTAAAAACTGTTAAAATTTGGGTTTATTGTTATAAATATGTCCGAGGGTCTGATGGACAGGATGTTTTTAAAAATTTATTTTTTGTTTATTAAGCAAAAAAACTTAATTATTACAATTATTTAACAAAATACGCTATTTTTTTTTAATCCCAAATACAGAGGCACTAGATAATTGAATAATTAATCGATCTATAAAGTTACAGGATCATATGATTTTTACCAACAGTTTCAATATTTGAAACCAAAAGAATATATCAGAATTCTAATGCACTGCTAGATACTCTTAGCGGTACATGAGTTTCTTGATTGCATTAAAATTTTGTACGAACATTACCTCCAGCAATTATAACTATTGGACATACTTAAATACTAAATTACAAATGCTTTAGAGTATATTTAGAGAATTTGCAATTTAGAATTTTATTAAGTGTTTAACATGATACTAGCTATGAACGCTCGCTTCGCTCGCGATTTACATATACTGATGGTATGACAAAATTTTTACATAATTGTGCACAACCGTATAACGGAAGTGTCTTATATTTTTGTCATCGAAAAAAGTGTTGTTCCTCAAATATCTCAAAAAGTTGTCCATCAATTTGATTGAAATTTTAAGGTTATATTCTTTATCATTTGGGAACTTTATAGTCCTATTTCCAGTTATAATGATATTTACAGGTTCATAAATACAGTTATTCTTCAACAACTCAAAAACTTGAGGTTCTACAAAAAAATTTAAATGGACGAAATATTCGTTTCAAAATTACAAAACATTTCCTATGAAATACTTTGCAATTGGAAACGAAATTCTTAAGATAAACATATAAAAACGCTTAAAAAAATGCTAAATGATCAATAATACACGTACTTTTGTAATAAATGAAAAACTTCAAATTCTACATAAAAACTTTATATAGACGAAGCGTTTGTTTTAAAATTCCAAAACTTTTTTCTATTGAACATATTGCAGTTCGAAAAAAAATTTGATTAAATATCAAGTATAATTAATATAATATATATATCATATTAATATAACATAATATAAGTAATATAACATATATATCAGTTATATGTTACTTAAATTCCATAAACAGTTTCAGCAATTGAAAGTTCTGAAATCAAAGCAGACTAATCGATAAGTATTTTCTACTATCCCACAAATTTGTATTTTAATTAAATATTTTTATATATTAGGTACTTTATATATTTTTATATATGAGATCACTACATAACCGCAAAATATCGACAAAACAATTTGAGTCCGCATAAGTTCACACATACGTTTATATATTTATATATTATAGTTTATAAATTATATAAATAGTCAATATAATAAATTAATTATTAAGTAAAAATTAAAACAGTTGACAGTATTATAAAACTAATCATGTAAATTTGAACGTATATAAAACCACTAACCCTATATCCAATAACCCAATATCCGGGCTAACCTCTCTACGGGGATAAATTCACTCTTACGTTATAATATTAATGAGGGATGAATCATTCTAAGATCATTCAAAGGACCGGAGGTCAATTAATATTATAACCTAAAAGTGTGATCTACAATTCTTGGCCAAATACAATTTTTGTCATTTGTACGCATAAGTACCTTATAAATTATTAAATTAAATAATCAATATAATAAATTAATCATTGAGTACAAATTAAAACAGTTGACAGTATCATAAATTGTAATTTTTTTTAATTTAATAAAATGATAAAAATGTTATATGTAATATATTTAAAACAAAATGAAGGTCTCGAACAGCTTCTAACCCGAGACCTTTTGAATAACAGTTGCATATAGCATGCGCCTTAACGCTCACGGCTACCGCATCTATACGCTGTTAAAATATCAGAACTTGTATTTAAGTTGTGCCTCCTGGCGTGGGGCTAATTTGAATTTTGGCTTATTTATTAATTTAGAATTTTAATTAATTTTTTTATAATTTATAAATAAAAAAGAATTTGTCAGATGTTTTGAATGTGGTCATATACTTATTGTCGAGTTCGTACTTCCCGCCGGAGTAGGAACTAACCTGAATATAGTCGAAAGATTTCGCGCATGCTTCGTATGCCAGTAATACATAGTCCATTTCTCATAAATGTTTTTTTAATCTTTTAAATAAATTGATGATTTTTTTAAACATTTTAACGTTGGTTCAATTAAAAATAGAAAAGGTTCAATTAATAATTTCGAAAATATATTTAGAAATACGTTGATTAGTATTTTTTTATTGCATATAATTAATATTTGCAGGCTGGCGTAAGGGATGTCCGACAATATTTTATTGTTTAACTATTTATTAATTTTTCAATGCATTTAATGCTTGAGCAAATTAAACAAAGTCTTGATTTATCTTTTGCCAGCTTGAGCTAATTAAAATACGTATTAATTTCTTCTTCTTATTTATTATGATAAATACAATAAGAACTTAAATATTCCTAAAACTTTTTTAGGACTTGTTGATTTAACAGCTGATAATAATACCAATGAAAAAGAACTTGACGAATTAAAACATATTAAAATATTCTCAAATTTAAAAGAATCAGAAAGAAAAAGAGCGTATAAAGAAAAAATGACAGATGAAATGAAAATAAAGGAAGCTGAAAGAAAAAGAGCGGATAGAGCTGAAATGACGAATGAAATGACGAATGAAATGAAAATAAAGGAAGCTGAAAGAAAAAAAGCACATAGAGCAGAAATGACGAACGAAATGAAAATAAAGGAAGCTAAAAGAAAAAGAATGAAAAGAGCAAAAATGACGAATGAAATGAAAATAAAGGAAGCTGAAAGAAAAAAAGCACATAGAGCAGAAATGACGCACGAAATGAAAATAGAATTGACAAATGAAATGAAAATAAAGGATTCTGATAGAAAAAGAGCGAATAGAACCAAAACGACGAATGAAACAAAAATGAAGAAAACTGAAAGAAAAAAAACGAAAAAAACAGAAATGACGAATGACATAAAGGTAAATGAAGTAAAGAAAAGTAAAATGTATTCTAATAGTATGACAATACAACTAAAAACAAAACAAAATGAACATAAGAAATTAAAACAAAATAAAAGAAAAGCAAACACAGAATTAGAATATGATACGAAAGATATATATTCAAAAATAGGTTTAATTGCAAATATAGATTTTTTTGAAAACACCATCGAATTAAATTTTTTAGGAAGTTTACATAATAATTGTAATTTCTGTAAAGCAAAACACTTTAAGAATGAAATCTCACATGATAAAAAATATACTAACTGTTGTCATAAAAATAAAATATTTTTAAATAATGATAACTCATATCCAAAAGAATTAGAAAATTTATTATTTCAAAATACTTCAATAAGTACAAATTGTAAAAAAAATATACGGGGATACAATAATTCTTTTGCATTTGCTAGTTTTGGGTCAAAATTAGTAACTTTTAATACTCCTGGGCCACAAGTATTAAAGATATGTGGTCAAGTATACCATAATTCATATGCATTACATCCAAATAAAAATGAATTTCCAAAATATGGACAATTATATATAATCGACAATGAAATAGCAAATAAATATAGAGCGAAAGATTATAAAATAGACCTACCTGATATAAATTTATTAAATGAATTATGTAAGTTTCTAACAACACATAATCCTTATGCAAAAGCATACAAAATGATGTATCAAATAGAAAAAGAGGAGATTAACAGAGCACAAAATAATAACATTACACCACGTGAAGTAGTTATGTCATTAGTTCATGACAATTGTGCAACAAATAAGTCATATTTTGCTTCATGCAATGAAGTTGCTACAGTATATGTAGGAATTGACGGAGAACCACCAATTGACCGTGATATTCGTATTTATCCTAAATCTGATAAACCATAGATAATAAATATTCTCAGTAAACATCTCGACCCAATGTTATTATCCGTTAATATTTCCTCTTGGTGACCCTGCATGGTGTCCCAATATGAAATGTTTAAAAGCAGATAATAAATATAATAATATTTCAATATTACAATATTATTCATTTAAATTAAGTATACGTGATGATTTTAATCCTTGTTTAAATTTGAAAATATATCACAACAATTTATTGTTGACGTATGGACAAGAATTGAAGGATGTCGATTATACTATTTGCGCAGTCATCAAGCAGAATTACGAACTGAAATGTATAAAGGATTGATGGATTATGTTTATAACAAAGTAAATATTAAACATTCTATAAATAGGGAGATTGATAATATTACCTTCAACCTATATAGGAAGTCCCAGAGCAATACAACAAAAGTATTTAGATTCAATGACTCAATTACAAGTTGATGGAAAACCAGATATATTTCTCACCATGACATGTAATCCTACATGGAAAGAAATTCAAGAAAATTTGTTACCATATGAAACAGCTATAGATCGTCCGGATTTAATATCACGCGTTTTTAATCAAAAAGTTAAAATTTTAAAAAATGAACTTCTAAAAAAAAGTATTTTTGGAGAAGTTAAAGGTTATGTTTATGTGATAGAATTTCAAAAAAGAGGATTACCACATATACACATGTTAATTTGGTTGCATAATGATGATAAATTACGAGATGTTGATCAAATTGATTCTCTTATAAGTGCTGAAATACCTGATGAAATTAAATATCCTAGATTATACAATATAGTAAAAAATTATATGATACATGGTCCTTGTGGAATGCAAAATAAAAATAGTGTATGTATGAATGAAGATAAAACACGCTGTACAAAAAAGTTTCCTAAACCATATGTTGAACAAACAAATTTTAATTCAAATGGTTATCCTTCTTATCGCCGAAGAAACAATGATAATAAAATTATATATTCAAAACATAGAATTGCAGATAATAGTTTTGTCGTGCCATATAATCCATATTTATTATTATTGTTAGAATGTCATATTAACATAGAAATATGTAATACAATAAAAGCTATAAAATATTTATTTAAATATTTTCATAAGGGTCCTGATACTGCTTTTGTAAACTTCACAATGGAAGCCATTAATGATGATATGGACAAAAATAATGAAGAGATATATAATTATGATGAAATATCACAACATTTGTCTACTAGATATGTATGTGCACCGGAGGCTATGTATCGTATCTTGGAATTTAAATTACATCAACAATCTTATGCTATTATAAGATTACCTGTTCATAAAGAAAATGAACAATATATATTTTTTCAAGAAGGACAACAAAATACATTCATTGATAAAAATATAGATACAACATTAACATCATGGTTTAAATTAAATAAAGATGACGAGAATGCAACACAATATCTATATACTAAAATTCCTTATCATTATGTTTTTAATAAAAAAATTAAAGCATGGACTAAAAGAAAACAATGTAATAAACCTATTATAAGTAGAATGTATTTTGTAAATCCAAATAAACGTGAAACATTTTTCTTGCGACTATTATTATTACATGTACGAGGTGCAAAATCATTTGAAGATATCCGAACTGTAAATGGTATAGTTTACGATACGTATGAAACTGCTTGTTTATCGAGAGATATTATTAGTACTGATGATGAGTGGGATAAATGTTTAGCAGAAGCTGCAGTATTCAAATTTCCTAAATATATGTGCAAACTATTTGCATTTATTCTTGTATTTCAAACACCAATTAATGCTTTGGATTTATATAATAAATATAAGATTCATTTTATGGATCCAACTTTATCAGAATTTGAGGGTGAAAAAAAAGCTTTGTATAATATTGAAAAAATCTTATTGTTACATGGAATGAAATTAAATGATTTTCATTTACCTAATATGGATAATTATGAAGTAAATAAAGAGTATGATGATGAATTAGATTTACATGATCATATTAATACCTTAGAAACTTTAATAAATTCTTTAACATTTAATCAGAAGAAAATATATGATTGAATCATCAATGCAACAATTAATAATATTGGAAATAAGTATTATTTCATTGATGGTCCTGGTGGTAGTGGAAAAAGTTATTTACATAATGTAATTATTACTTATTTAAAATCAATGAATATTCCTTTTCTTACAATGGCTTGAACTGGTATTGCTGCTAATTTATTAATTAATGGAAAAACTGTTCATAGTACATTTAAATTACCATTAACCCTTTGAAGCACAGTGTTCATCCTGATGGACACATTGATTTATTGCTTCTTTTGCCATGTTAGAACAACATTATGGATTTCAACAGGGTCTTATGCATTCTTTCAGTTCATTAATAGTTCAAAAACATAATTTTACAGTTGAAATCAATATATTGGGTTATTTTTTAATATTTTTAAATGAACAAAGAAGAAAAAAATTGAATTTTTGGGGAGAAATTCATTATTGACGCGAATAATGAGAGTATCCCTTTCAAATTTGGTATACAAAGGTTTTTGGGGTCGCTGAATAAGAATATTGCATGAGATTCCGAAAATTCTGCATCCAAGATGGCGGATCTAAAATGGCGGATATAACGTTTTCCCTATATCGATACAAATACTCTAGAATTTATCTCTAAAGGGTTTTTGGGGTCGCTGAATAATAATTTGACATCAGATTTCAAAAATTGTGTATCCAAGATGGCGGATCTAAAATGGCGGGCAAGAATATTTCCTATATTGATACCAATACTCTAAAATTCATGTCTAAAGGGTTTTAGGGGTCGCAGATAACGATTCTGATATCAGGTTTCCGAAATAATGCTTTCAAAATGGCGGATATGTATATTTTTATGTTGGCTTGAATACTCTCAAACTCATATCATTCTGCAGCCAAGATAGCTATATTATTTTGGATATATTATTTCGGAAATCTGATATCAGATTCGTTATCAGCGAGCCCTAAAAGCCTTTACATTGAATTTTGAAGTATTCAGGACAATATAGAAAAAAAATGCCTGTCCGCCATTTTGGATACATCACTTAGGAAACCTGATATCAGATTCGTTATCAGTGACCCCTAAAACTCATTAGTTATGAATTTTAAAGATTTTAAGCGAATATAGAAAAAAATCTATGTCCGCCATTCAGAATCCACCATCTTAGATGCAAAATTCGAACAATCTAATGTCAGATTCATGATCAGCGACCTCAAAAACCCCGATATAAAAATTTTTATTTAAATATCCTGGAGAGAAAAATGTATGCTTCAAAGGTTAAAAATCGTCGTCCGCCATATTGAATCCGCCATCTTGAATACATAATTTCATAGATCTGACATCTGATTCGTAATCAGCGATCTCGAAAACCCCTATGTACAAATTTTCAGACAATCAACTCTAATAGAAAAATGTATGCCTCAAAGGGTTAAATATAAATGAACAATCAACATGTAATATTAGTCCTAATTCAGAATATGGTACTTACTTAAAAAATATTAAAATTATAATTTGGGATGAAATTTCAATGGTATCTAGATATGCTTTTGAAACAATTGATAAAATTATTGTAACTTCTGGAGACTTTAGACAAACACTACCAATAGTACCACATGGAAATAGAACTAAAATTATTGAAACTTGCGTCAAAAGAAGTTGTTTATGGCCATATTTTTCGAGGTTATCATTGACTGAAAATTTAAGATTGCAAAAGCCAGATACTAGTTTCAAAAAGTGGTTACTTGATATAGCAGAAAATAAAAATTTAACAAAATATGAATTAAAAAACAATGTCAAAGAATTACCAACGCAATTCATTTGTGATAACAATTTAATAACAAAAATCTTTGGAGATAAGATAAATCCTAATGATCCAACATTAAAAAATAAAGTAATATTATCGCCTTTAAATTCTAATGTATTAAAACTTAATGAAGATATAGTAGAAAAAGTTGATGGATGTAGTTATACATTTTATAGTGATGATAGAGTAGAAAGTGATGATAATGATACATTACAAGAATCAATCCCAACAGAATTTTTAAATTCATTATCACCCAATGGATTATCTCCACATAAATTAATATTAAAAAAGGGTGCAATAGTTAGTTGTTTGCGAAATTTAGATATCAATGGTGGACTATGTAATGGAACAAGAATGATAATCAAGGATATGAAACAGTATGTTATAACAGTAGAAATAATTACAGGTAAAAATGCTGGCAAGATAATATTATTACCACGTATTGAGTTATATCCATCATCAGAAGAAATTCCGTTTCATATGATAAGAAGACAATTTCCAATAAGACTTAGCTTTGCTATGACTATAAACAAAGCTCAAGGTCAATCCTTTGACAAAGTTGGTTTATATTTAAATACTCCTGTTTTTAGTCATGGTCAATTATATGTAGCTTTATCAAGAACAACATCAAAGGATAATTTAAAAGTATTTATAGATAATAAATCTATTAATAAAAATGATAATATAATAAAATATAGAAATAAAAAACTTATCCTCAGTGAAAACGCAAAAATTTATACAAAAAATGTAGTTTATTCAGAAATATTTGAATATTAATTTTATATATATATATATATATATATATATATATATATATATATAATTTTTTTCATTGTCTAAATGCATACATATATATAAATGTATGAAGAATTATAAATATACTTATAAATATGTTATTGACTGAATATTGGCTGAGATATCGCCATCTTGATTTACTCAAACTTATTATTAGATGAATAATTATAAAAAATAAACCTATTATGAATTGTTATGAATTGATTAAATATGAGTTGTTACGAAATGATTAAATATTGACTAAGAAATCGTCATCATGATTTATTCAAACTTATTATTAGATGAATAATTATAAAAAATAAACTTATTATGAATTGTTATGAGTTAACTGAATATTGGCTGAGAATTCGCCAACATAATTTATTCCAACTTATTATTACATATAAATAATTAATAAATAAACTTATTATTAATTATTATAAATTGACTAAATATTGGCTGAGAAATCGCCATCATAATTAAATAATTAAAAAATAAACTTATTATTAATTGTTATGAATTGACTGACTATGAGTTGTTACGAAATAATTAAATATTGACTGAGAAATCGCCATCATGATTTATTTAAACTTATTATATATTAGATGAATAATTAAAAAAAAAAAACTTATTATGAATTGTTATGTATTGACTGAATATTGGCTGAGAAATCGCCAACATAATTTATTTAAACTTATTTTTAGATATAAATAATTCAAAAATAAACTTATTATTAATTGTTATGTATTGACTGAATATTGGCTGAGAAATCGCCAACATAATTTATTCAAACTTCTTTTTAGATATAAATAATTCAAAAATAAACTTATTATTAATTGTTCTAAATTGACTGAATATTGGCTAAGTAATCGCCATCATAATGAAATAATAGACTTATGATTTATTGTTATGAATTGACTAATTATGAGTTGTTACGAAATGATTAAATATTGGCTGAGAAATCGCCATCATAATTAAATAATTAAAAAATAAACTTATTATTAATTGTTATGAATTGACTGAATATGAGTTGTTACGAAATAATTAAATATTGACTAAGAAATCTTCATCATGATTTATTCAAACTTATTATTAGATGAATAATTATAAAAAAAAACTTATTATGAATTGTTATGAATTGACTGAATATTGGCTGAGAATTCGCCAACATAATTTATTCAAACTTATTATTACATATAAATAATTAAAAAATAAACTTATTATTAATTGTTATAAATTGACTGAATATTGGCTAAGTAATCGCCATCATAATTAAATAATAAACTTATGATTAATTATTATGAATTGACTAAATATGAGTTGTTACGAAATGATTAAATATTGGCTGAGAAATCGCCAACATGATTTATTTAAACTTATTATTAGATGAATAATTAAAAAAAATAAACTTATTATGAATTGTTATGAATTGACTGAATATTGGCTGAGAAATCGCCAACATATTTATTCAAACTTATTATTAGATATATAAATAATTAATAAATAAACTTATTATTAATTAGTTTATTATTAATTAGAGACATAACAATATTGTATATGATATATATGAATTAATTAAATGTGACTAAAAATCGTCATAATATTTTATTCAAACTTATTATTAGATTTAAATAATTAAAAACTATAATTATAAACTTATTATATGAATTATTATGAATTGACTAAATATAAATTGTTACGTAATGATTAAATATTGGCTGAGAAATCGCCATCTTAATTTATACAACCATTTGCAATGTGAGTGTTATTATTGATAATTTTATTCTCAATAATAACAACAGTCTCAACTCTGTAAAACTCAGAGAGCAAATGGATTACACATGAAATTCTCCCCTACCTCTTCCTCTTGTGAATAATAATTATCATTATCGTTATGAATAATAATAATAATAATAAAAATAATATTAATTATCATTATCATTATCATTATCATTATCATTATCATTATTATGAATAATCCGAGGATTTTGAAGAGTCCCACACCTCGGCAATAAATTGATTTCCCCCCCCTCTTAAAAAAAAAATCATTATCATTATCATTATCATTATAATTATCATTATGTTTATTATTATGATTATGATTATCATTATCATTGATAATAATAATAATAATTATTAATATCATAATCATAATCCCCACTCTCCCTCCCTCTCTCTCTCTCTCTTTCTCTCTCTCTCTCTCTCTCTCTCTCTCTCTCTCTCTGTCTCTCTCTGTGATTCTATCTCTCCAATCACATCCGGAACGTCCAGTGTAAACACACTGGCACGTAACAAAGCACACATGCGCTCCATACGTATCGTCTGACGGGGAGGGGTCGCGAAGCAGCCGGACATATATAAACTCTGCGCGGACTCACGAGATCCAGTGTGCTCTACACACTGACGAGTGACATGACTTATCAGTCATGGAAGCTCTCGCTCTCTCGCTCTCTCTCTCTCTCTCTCTCTCTCTCTCTCGCTCTCTCTCTCTCTCTCTGTCTCTCTTACAGGTTACATGCGTCCGATCGTTAAGAATTGTACAGTTTACATACGAAAAGAAAAAAAGGGCGCGTTAATCCGCATTCTCTCCGAAGCCGAACTCCTTTCCCTATCTCCAAATTCCCTTCCGGTCAATAATATTCCTCCTTCCCTATGAAAGGCAGCCGGTCAGACGTCTCTTTCTCACCCACATTCTCTAAAACCGTCTTTCTCAATCATTCACATAAACATAAATAGACTTAAAACTCATTTCTCATCAATCGAATCTTTAATTTTTCCACAAGCCTTCGACGTGATTGCACTTACAGAGACCTTCCTTACGGAGTCGGATTCCTCTGACATAGTAAAATTGCCTGGGTACACTCTATACAGACTTGACCGAGTGGGTAAGGAAGGAGGGGGAGTTGCTGCTTACGTCAAGGATGAGTACAAAGTCAACTTTTTGGCCCAATCTGACAAACTGTTTTCGAACTCTCCTGAGTTCTTTATTTTACATATCATTGGTAAATCGACTTCGCTCATCCTCAGTATTGTCTACAGACGGCCGACAGCTTCTTACCCCATTACTTTCTTTAATTTACTATCTGATTTCCTTCCTTCTCATAATCTTGCTGTTATTACTGAAGACTTCAATATTGATATGAAGTCTTCAAGTGCTGCGGCAGACATGATGAGAGCTAATATAGCAGCCCTCAACTTATCGCTCGTTGTCTCTGAACCAACTCACCATGCGATCACTTCTTCAGGCTCTTCGCACACTTGGCTTGATCTCTTTCTTATCAGTGACCCTTCACCTTCCTTTAACTACTATAAGTCAACAACTCCCTTTGCTGCGGGCCATGACTTTATAGCACTACAGTTGTTTGTCAACAAAGACCCGCCTAAGCTAAAAAGGTACTGGTCACGTGATTTGGAGGGGATCAACCTCCAGGAACTATCTAATACGTTTAACACCATACATAACTCTAATACAACCCTCATACCTCATTTATCAACAGACTCTCATAATCCAGAGTCGTCTGACCGGAGTCTCAGTTCTACTTCGTACTCAAATTCGATTCTGTATTTGAGTCCGAATCCGATTGGGAATTTATCTTCGCCGCCTTGTTTCATCACCAATAATTTGCCTCTCTCTCATTCATTTCATCCCTTCACTCCCACCCTCCACCCCTCATCTCTTAACATGTCTTCACCTAACTTATTTTCCATTTCTCACTCGCACTCATGCAGCATGTCTTCACCTAATTTATTATCCACTTCTCATAATTCTCATCCACTCAGTGCATATTCATCTAACTTGTTACTTTCATCTCATGATTTCTTCCACTGCGATTCAACCTCTCTTCTCCGAGCTTCCGTTTCACATCTTATGGTTTCAGCTCTCTCCACGTTTGATTCCATTGCTCCAGCTAAGCTCACTACTGTTAGCAATAAATCTAAGCCCTGGGTGACAGCGGAGGTCAAAAAACTTATCAAATCTAGGAATTCGGCATTTAAGAATTTTAAACTATCTAACCGTTTTGAGTACTACGTGGAATTTAAAACATTAAGAAATAAAGTTTCAAATCTTCTTGACAGCAATAAATATAAATATCTCTCTAACAAATTAAAAAATGCTGCAAACCTGAAAGCCAAATGGAGGGAACTAAAAAATCTTGGTCTAAGTGCCAAAACCAACTTATCCCCATTAGACACATTCTCCACTCAGCAGCTTAATAAACATTTTGTCTCAATCTCCAATCGGATTCCTCCGCTTTCGCCTTCATTCCTAAACACTCTCTATTCCTCCGTTTCAGATCCTCCTAGTACGCCTTCCTTTGAATTCAATGTAGTCTCTTCCTAGGGAGTTCGGCGTGCTCTTTTTAATGCTAAGTCAAGGGCAGTGGGGACGGACGGACTATCTGTTGCGATGCTCAAATTACTAGAGCCACAATTGACCCCGCAGCTCACCCATTTATTCAACGACATGTTATCTATCGGGTATTTTCCGGACTGCTGGAAGAAGTCTCTACTCTTTCCATTGGCGAAGTCGAGCAGGATTGAGTCTTGCTCAGATACAAGGCCGATCGCGAAGCTCTGTGAGGTCTCTAAATTGCTTGAAAGGTTGGTACACTCGCAGTTGTCTCACTATTTGGAATCGAATCTCAAGCTGATTGATAGACAGGCTGGGTTTCGCAGAGGCCACAGTACGCAGACCGCCCTTTTGGGGGTTCTTGACGACATCAGAAGGGCTATTGACTCACGTATGATCACGATTTTGGTCCTGTTCGACTTCTCCAAGGCGTTTGATTCGGTGCCGCACGGCCCGTTGTTGATTAAACTACGTAATATGGGTTGCTCAAACACGGTTCTTACATGGTTTTTTCACTACTTAGTCGGTCGCTCGCAAGCGGTGGTGGATGAGTTGGGCGTCTGCTCGGACTGGCTCGGAGTAAATTCAGGCATACCGCAGGGCAGTGTTTTGGGTCCATTACTTTTTTCAGTTTTCATCAATGATCTCCCGGATGTTCTTGAGTATAGTAATCATATGATCTATGCCGATGACACCCAGGTTTACTACTCCTTTCCACCGGACGAATTTGAATTGGGTGTCCAGCGAATCACACGTGACGCAAATGCGGTTGCGTCCTGGGCTTCTCTTAATGGCTTAGATCTGAACATTGATAAAACAAAAGTAATGATCCTGGGTAGTAAGGCATATGTCTCGCGTATAGATCTAACCACTGCCCCGCGAGTTATGCTTTTGAATAAGCCTCTCCATTATGAAAATCAAGTAAAATCGCTTGGCGTCTGGCTACTGCCCACTCTGGACTGGTCCAAACACGTTCTGACAATTTCTCAGAGGGTGCACGGAATCTTACGTTCGCTACGCTTTCATAAACGTGCCTTCTCCAGAAGCATCCGAAAATCTCTTGTGGAAGCCTTAATATTCCCTCACTTTGATTACGCTTGCGCGGTCTACAATGACCTGGACCAGACCAGAAACATTAAGCTTCAGAGGCTCCTAAATGCTTGCGTCAGATTTGTTTGGGGAAACTTGCGCAGATTCGATCATGTTACGCCCTATAGGTTGAAGTTGGGCTGGCTATCTGTCGAGTCGAGACGATTATTTTTCATTTCCTCTTTGTCATTTATCATCTTATCACATAATTCCCCTCACTACCTAGCCGACCATTTCATTAAACTTAGCAGCTCATCTAACCTACGCATCTCATCTCGTCATCCTCCGAAATCGTTAACCTACCTTCCTCCTCGTACTGAATCGCTTCACAAATCATTTGTCATCACAGCCACCAAGCAGTTAAACTCACTCTCTATCACGTCATTCGATCCATCCCATATCAACACATTCAAATCATCTACCTTCACTCATTTTCTTCGTCTCGACTCCTTAGCTTGGGAGGAAAGAGCGACCCGTGAAAATCTTATCCGTCCCCAATTAAGCGACCCCACTGATTTAGATATAAGTTTTATGCGTGATAGTAATAATGTAAGCGACTTATCATTAGAGAATGAAGCGAATGCGGAAAATTAAGATTAAAATTAATGATATAACTTGCGCTGTGATACCTTTATTTTATTAATTGTCCTTTATTCTTGTGATATTTTTACCAGTATTATTTTTACAGTATTATTTTTTCTTGCGCATTGTTATTTATATTTTTATTCATATTTATATTTATATTTTTATTTTATTTTTATATTTTTATCTTTTCATTTTCATTTTTATTTTTATCTTTATATTTTCCTCTGCGCCTTCCTTCCTCGCTGCTCATTCTTCTATGCACTACTTGAATTTGTAATATTAATTTCGCTTGCGTTTTATTTATTTATTTATTGTTGCGTTTTGTTTTATTTTTGCGTTTTATTTTTATTTTTATTTTTATTATCTGTTACTTTCAATTGTTTTATTATTATTTTTTCCTACGTTGTATTTTATTTGTTAATTTTATTTATGTTAATCTACTCTGTATTACTCTGCGACCTATGTATTTTTGTGTTTACGGGGTTTCTACCCCTAAAACCCAATAAAGTTTTCTATCTATCTATCTATCTCTCTCGCTCTCTCTCTCTCTCTCTCGTTCGCTCTCTCTCTCTCTCTCTCTCTCTCCCTTGCTCTCTCGCTCTCGGACGGACGGACGGACGGAAACAAAATTTTAATATAATTAAAGATTACCATGACAATGTATGATTTTTACCATCAGTTTCAATATTTGAAATTAAAGGAATATATGAAAATTCTAATGCACTGCTAGCACTCCCAGTGCTACAAGAGATTCTTGATTGAATTACAATTTTGCACAAACATTTTGCAAATTAAATGTAATAACTTTAATAAAAATAATGGAAGAAAAAGTTCAAAATATTAATACTGTATTATATTTTTGGCATGGCTTATTATGATTCAATATTTATATAATTAATAATAGTATTGATTAAACATTTTGTTTGTATTAATCATAAATCGCTTAAGCTATAATACGTATAAGAGAATTTTATTTATATTTCTATCAGCTTAGGGAGGTGGTACATCTGATTGGTTACCGACGGAGCAAAAAATCTTTATTGTTACAATTATTTAACAAAATGCCCTATTTTATGCAAATCCCAAATACAGAAGCACTAGGTAATTCAATAATTTATCGATCTATAAAGTTACAGGCCAATACATGAAGGACACCTTAGAAAATGTCTGCACGGAAAAGTACGGAAAATCATGTATTTTCGGTGTAGAAATTTTGTAAGGTGTCCTTGATGTAGGATCCTATAACTTTATAGATCGATTAATTATTCAATTATCTAGTGCCTCTGTATTTGGGATTCAAATAAAATAGCGTATTTTATTAAATAATTGTAATAATTAAGTTTTTTTGTTCCGTCGGTAACCAGTCAGATGTACCACCCCCATAATTTCTCAATGTATTTTTTCGATGAATTTAGTATCGCATGTATAGTGTTCGCTCTACACCGTCTTTTCTGATGTAGAGCACCTTACATCTTAGTTTTCGCCAACATCTTAAAACGCGGTGATCGGGCACTTGTTTGTCAAAGTAACGCGCATGCGTTTTAACGATGAATTTAGTCACGCGGGTACAGTGTTCGCTATGCACTGTCTTTTACAGAGAAAAAGTCTCGCAGTGTATTAATAGTACTAGTGGAATAGTGGATAAAGCGCGCTACGCACGTCGTAGTTTTATGGATGGATATTATGGATGGATATTCGTATTCGTATAGGCAATTGGGAATATGTATTTGTTACGAAGCCAATAAAGTTATTTTAATCGTATAGGCAGTGAAGATATATTTATTGGTATAAGTGGGCGTAAATTCGAACTATACAGTTACAGTATTAACGATTCGACGAATAATGTATTAATTGCATTTTAAATATTAGATTATATTTTCCAGTCTAATCTATATTCTTGTCTAAGACGAGAATTTTTTTTATTATTTATATTATTAACAATAATAAATTTAAATAATAAACAGAATATTTTCATACGGAAGTAAAAATTATTTTCATTTTTTTATATCGTCGTGATTTACGAAGACCAGCCCATCTGAATGCTTTATTAAATGTAAACGTGCTAGTCTTCTTAAATACGACGATATAATTCTTCAGCAAAAATTATTTTACGAAACCGCGAAAGTATTTAGATAAAAATTTTCTAATAAGAAATGCCGAGAGTTATTGAAAAGGTATTAGGTGATAAAAATTTTTAGAGATTAAGGTGCTGCCATGATTTTTAGTGAAACAAAGTTGACAATTTAATTGGAACCTTCTTGAAGAAACATTTGAATTGGAACCTTTTTGAAATAAACATTTGAATTGGAACCTTTTTGAAATAAACATTTGAATTGGAACCTTTTTGAAATAAACATTTGAATTGGAACCTTTTTGAAACAAAAATTTGAATTGGAACCTTTTTGAAACAAAAATTTGAATTGGAACCTTTTTGAAACGAAAATTTGAATTGGAACCTTTTTGAATACAAAATTTGAATTGGACCCTTTTTGAAGAAAAATTTGAATTGGAACTTTCTTGCACTAAGGCGACGATATAGTTTTAAGTTTATAGGCGCAACCGCATACCTTAGCAAATATATTGCGAGTTTAGATATTAGTCCATGATACGCTTTGCAAATTAAGACACAAATAAAAAGTGGTATTATAGTTTAGCTTATTATATTAGGTAGTGAATTATTATAATTTATGAAATAAAAGATTGTTTATTTTTTTAATCTCGATTGTATGAAATACGTAGTTTTAGAAATGATTTTGTTTATGTTACGATAGGAAAATGTTTAAAACACTTTATGTTGACTTGTAAAAGCTAAAGTATTGCCATTAATTAAATTTTTGCAACAGTGTGAGTAAAATTGGATTTTAGTCCTCGATATTAGGGAGTAAAATGGAACTTTTTAAAACACTGTGACTAAAAATCGATTTTACAACTTGCGGGAGTAAAATATGAAAATTTTTATTTTTGATTTTAAACTACACTGTATACTGTAGAAGTCTCATAATAACATGTACACAATTTATGGTAATAATACTTATATTTACGATATACTGCAGTATCTATACGCCACAATGTTTACTAATAAATGGTATAATATTCTGATACAGGTAGAAATTTCCCCTTCTCTTATATCTTTGATAGAAATGTATTACTGTGCTTCATATTTGATCGTTTAGTCAGTTTCATATTCATGAATAATTAAACATTATTTGATTCAGAAATTTGTTTGTACGGGTGGGGGCTTAACTAATAAATATAAATTTTAAAATAATTTTTTATTAATTTTATAAAAGCAATTTTTAAATTATATTTTAAAGGGGGGGGGGGGCTGGACCCGCTCTCCGCCCCCTTACCCGCACTCTACTTGTCTTACATTAGTTTATTACGGAAATGTCCTCGTTCATTTACTTTGTATTCATAATTTTGTATATTTTAACAAAATTTTACTCACACTGGTGCAATAAATAGCGTATGCAACGCGGGCGTACGATTTTTTCCCTTGTGCTGACCGGCGAGACCCTCGAGCACGGCGATCAGTACGCGGGACTAAAACAGCTTTTTACGCCCATGTTGCATAATATACTATTATTCTTCTAAATTTGTTTGTTTTCATTTCTTACTTATCATGGAAAACTTACGTATATTAAATCATATTGTAATACTCATTTTACTGTTGTACGTCGCTCTTTATTCTTTTTACGGTTGTTCGCAACTTACTCGGAAAATTGTTCAAGAAATTGTCGATTATTTGGATAAGTTCGTACGTCCTGTATTTATGATTTCTATAAAAAATATTATAAAAATTTTTGAAGAGAACGCTGTTTCGGAAACTGATTGACAAAGTAAATAAATGTTCGGAGATGTACAATACTATATTTGAGCTTGTGCGTACAGAATCTGATCGAATGGCGAATGATTCATGAGTATGTTAAAATGTTAGAAAAGTTTATTAAAAATTTAAATACTCTGTGTAAAGATTTAAGAGGGTTTTTAAAAGCGTAATTTCACAACTTAACGCACTAGCCGAAAATTTTACTTCTTCATGGACCAGCAATACAATTTTCGGGTATGCGTTTTGAATCGCGACACCGACAAATAAAATTAATTGCACAATCTACGAATTGTAGAAAAAATATATTGTTTAAATAGCAAAAAGAAAAAGAAATGTTTACTTTGTGCAATATGATGTCTTAATTACAATTCGAGATTTGCCTTAAGATTGTTTCTATTAATCTTAGCGATCTAGAAAGAAATTAGTGATATAGGAAAAGAAAGACAATTTAAATATTATAGTGAAGTCAAAGTAAATGGTATATTGTATAAAATTGGAACATTTATTGTAATAAATATGATGAATTTGAGTTTGGCGAAATTTTAAAAATAATTGAATTATAAAATGAGATTTTCTTTTTTGTAACTAAACTTTAAGAAATTTCAATCGATCATCATATTATGCGTAAATCATCGAAAAATATAATCAAACTAATTTAATTAAACAAAAAGAATTACCTGTAGTGCTGATTTAAGTGTAAAAAAAAATAATTTTTATTTACTTGCATTTCATTATGGTTTGTAATTATGTATTGCGACGAGTCGTCGTTGCAATTAAATAAAATAATACATATTCAAAATAATATTCTATTGTACGTGTTTAATTTAATAGAATCTAGAAGTGTATATTGTGTTTACATCTTGAACTGTATTGAGTCCAGGCCACGTGAACCGTTTGTTTATATTATCGCGCAAGGATGTATGCAAGCATCCGTCTGTACTGTAAAATAATGTGAGTGCGCAGTTACTTTTCGGCGATCCCGAATCGCCCGAAAAGTTCAGTTTGCAACCGGCCGTGATCGAGCTCGCACATCAATCGACACGAGTGTGATTGCATATACCGTGACACGGGTTAGTATCGGTTTGGTTCGTCCGGCCACCGGGGAGCCGTACATCGCGGGTGATCTGTGAGTGTCGTGTGAATTTAGTAACTTAGTGCAGTGCAGTGCGAAGGACCAAGTACTCCCCGAGACAGACGAATCGCCGCGGCGTCGCGCTGCCTCTCGCGTGGTCAAAGTCGACGAGGCACCGAGCCGCATCTAGCGGCAAGCATACGTCGGGGCGCCGACTTCCGCAATGCAACAAAATACATTTTGAGTTAGTATGCATAGCTTCAGTAGGAAATGACTTAGTTACAAAAAGAGAGTTATTAGTCCAAGATTGATTGATCGGTCAAAAGTGTACTATGCATGCTAACTCAAATAACATTTTTTTAGTCTTCGGAGTATGTATATAGTATGAAATTTGGTTATGGTAGGTTATGTTTCATTGACCTCTTAAATATCTACATTAGTAAAAAGATATTTTATAATTTACAAAACAAAGGTTAAAAATGTTTGAACATATACATTATTATATGCATAAGTATAAAATATATTACATTTAGATCAATATTACAAGTATTTCTAAGTTAAATGGGTAACCTACCGAATTTACTACGGAATTCTAGATACTGTAATAAAATTTGTTTGAAATAAAAAAATACACTTTTACCTTTTATTTATTGCTCCTAGGAATATTATTAATAGTCTGAAATCGTGTAGTTTATCAGAGACATTAAAATTGCAATAAAGCAATATCTTTTTGTTCTCGTTTACTCTCAACTTTACACGTAAGGAAGACGGCGAAATCATCGTTTTTAACATGACTGACTAAACAATATTTTTTTTGACCATTCGCAGCAAAATGCAAAGATTTGAATTAGAAATATTAATTCTATGGTAGTTTCTGTTACTTAAAATAATTTTATTACTGCTTTATATAATTATAATTTAATTATAAACATTTAATTATTATAAAACTAAGTATTCATAAATATTATAAATAATAGGATCACTATCGAGGACTGGGGCATTTACCTTACAGCGGCTTGATTTTTATTTTAAAAAAGTAGTTTTTATTTATGCCAGGTTAAGCTTAACCTTAAGACATGTAACGTGGTATTTCGTCCTAATACCAGTTACAATTTATTTATTAATTTTATATAGGGACGACGGCTCGAAGAACACGTCTTACGTACCAACATACGTGGCGGGAAAAACGGGAATCGGAATAATGATTGCGGGCTAATTTATAATTAAAATAACGCGACCGTTATATTAAAGTAAAATAAATAAGTATTCATTCAAGAATTTACACGGAGGTGCCCGACAATAATTAACGGGTTGTTCTCTCGGTCGCGTGGTATATACGCGGCAAGCAGGGGCCACCCCCGCACTCGCCCTGCGTAATACCCACTCGGTTTCGGTAGCACCGGTGTGCTACCGAACAAACATACACGTACACACACTCTGCACACTCTAATATGTACCGACTGACGTCGGGTACTTGCCGGGCTGGCTTGTCCATTGGCCCTGGTGCGCCTACCTCGGGGAATACTCGACCCGAGATATATCTTCGCACTGCACTTATACGAACTCACTAGCACCCGCGTACGGCTTCCCGGAGCACGGATGAACCGGTTCGGTACTTCCCGCGGCACGCGAAACTAAACGGGACGATGTGTAAAAGGGTTGCTGTCGCGGTCAAGACCGGCAGCGTACTGAGGTTTTTCGGGAATTGTCGTATTCCCGAAAAGTACCTAACACACACACAGAATAACAATTGAATATACGGATGCTCGCACACATCCTCGGTCGTCGACATAAACACGCGCGTTTCGTGGCCTTGAAGATGCAACGCACGAAACGATAAAAACGTGCAAGATTTTATTACAGAATATCTAATACATAATACAATATTTCAAATATTATTTGCTTCATTGCAACGACGTCTCGTCGCAGACAATAGATATATATTAATTACATGTAATATAAGAATATAGCAATTTATAAAAAAAGTAATATAGAGCAATAAATCACGATTTAATTTTCATAATAATGTTATGTAAGGAAAGCAATATAATAAATTGGTGTAGTGCACTAAATAATAATATTATTTAATCTAGTCCGCGCTCTTATCAACTAAGTAATTATGCTCAAAACAAGAATGCGTTTGACGGGCTGATAGGCGAACTTCAGCACTTCGCGACGGCAATAACGATAAAATGTTCTCTGACTTCTGTGTAGTGAGAACCTGGTATGTAAGTAGACCACGAAAATATAACCGTCGGGTATTTACATGCAACGAATGGAGTTTCTGGTAAAAAGGTTGCAGTGTAGTGTCCCTTTTTAAGTCTAAAAATATACCGCACGTAGATATGGAGTAATTGCTGGAGTTTTAAATTTAAGTAATCAGGCAAATTGTGTAGACTACACGAACATAGTCACAATGAGAAAGGATAAGTGATGTAACTAACTTTTTCCTCATTTCATATGAAAAGAAGTTGCCGCGGTTTCGTAGGTTGTACAGGACACTATGGACTCGAGAAGCAATACCCGCTACATGGAAATTTCATTGTAAATTTTCACTCAATATAAGGCCCAAATTGAGGGCAGAACTCTCTAAAGGAATCTCGTGGTTATCGATTACGATAGGGCGTATCTGATTTCTATTTGTAAAGCTTAATTGCTGCACCGAACCTATTAGGAGGGCTTTAGTTTTAACATAATTGAGCTTAAGACCATGATTTTGTGCCCAGTTGGCAACTCTTTCTCCATCTTCCATGAACTTATCAATTGTAATATTACAATCACTAGTCTTAGTATGAATATATAGTTTGAAATCATCAGCAAACAACATACAATAGGTGTATTGTAAAACATAAATTAGAGAATTAATGAATATTAAAAATATAATTGTCCCAGGAATTAAACCGTGAGGGACTCAGATGAAGTTCCAACAAATTTTGAAGTAATGTTATCGGGTCCTATAGCAGCTTGCGAACATCCGGTAAGATAAGAAAAGAACCATTCAATCATATCATCGGCAAAATTAAAATGTTTTAATAATTTAAGAAGTTCTGCATGATTGATCGTATCAAATGCTTTACTGAAGTCAAATAAAATTAAAAACATAACTTGACCCTTCTCAATTGCCAAGCGTATATCTTCAGTGACTTTTAGCAACGCTGTTTGGGTGTTATAAGAACTGCGAAAGCCTAATTGCAAGGTTCATAAAATGTTATCAAGTTCAAGATGTGACATTATCTCCTGAGTAATCAATCGATCAAATACCTTATCAAAATGTGGGGGATTAGCAATTGGACGAGTGTCAGATGACGTTAAAGGTTTATTAGTGTTAGTGATATTTTACTGATCAGAATAATTGTTGAACACTTCCATAATGCAGGATATTGTTTGGTCGACAAAGATAAATTGAATAAAGTTGTCAAATGTGGCACAATTTCAGTATAAACCACTTTGAAATATCTCAAAGACAAACCATCTAAACTATGACTTTTGGCCTTAGGTAGACATGCTGGTATGGCAACCTCAACCTATTTTGGAGTAACAGTTGAAAATTGAAAATGTGGATAATTATGGATAGAAAATAAACTAAGAATATCTCTTAGTTGGTTGGTGGAACATCTCGAATGGTGACAACTAACTGCAGTATAATGTTGGATGAGTTCTTCGACGTAACAGAATTTTGTAGGAGAGTTATATAAGTCCTTCACAATACCCAATCTACTCAGGAGTCGCCAACAATGAGCCTGATCAGTAGATTCTAATACAGAATTTTTATGATAAGAGTCACGTGCATACTGTGGATCGCGCTTCAGTTCTGTACGAATAGATTTATACTGGGCTAAAATCACCAGATCACACCTACGCTTAAATGTTTTATATAAACGATTACGAACTTTACAACAGTTTCTAAGTTCAGATGTTAGCCAAGGAGCTGGACGCTAGCGTACATGCTTAGTAATAATTGAAGCGTGTTTATCCAAGTTAGAAATAAGGGTTACGTAAAGAATCGAGGTACCTTCACGCACTATTGAATGCGCACGGAGTGTGTGAAGCACTTTGCTTCGCGCACGCAGTATGCGAATCGCTTTGGTTCATTCACGGTTTAATTTAATCATATGTGTTCCACTCACATCGTGTTAAAAAATATCATACGATACGAGTGTGCTCAGGCGATACAAGAACTCGTCTTTTTGCCACCCTCGCTTCGCTCGGGCGGCAAATGCGACTCGTGCGTGAATCGCCTGCTTCGCACACTCGTATCGTAATATACTATTCAAATGTAGTAGATAAAGCAGAAGTGATTGCTGATGTAAAAAGAGAGACAGAGAAATTTTTAAAATCACGGAAAGTAGCTAGGTTGTATTTTGATACTTGATCATTCAACTTATACTCTATATAAATAAAATCATGGCCATTAATTAAAGGGCTTTGAGATTGTTTTGGTCAGATTATTTTATTATCAGAGTCAACAAGAATTACATCCAACCAAGTGCTGGGGTCAGTTCTATGATGAGTTGCTTCAAAAAGTACGAGGTAAAATGAATTTTCAACAATTTAATCTCTGAGGTGCTTATCATAATAGTCATCAAGAAGTAGATTTGCGTTTAAGTCACCTGCTACAATAACATTGTTATACAGGTGTGCATGATCTTAAAGTGCACTAAAAAATTTACTTGAAACATGACCATTAGGTCGTCGATACCACGTAGCAAGTAAGATTTTAGTATTACTTAAAACTATTTCCAATAATAAACATTTAGTCTCATTAAATTTGTGAATCTGTGGTGAGTCAACTACTTTGAAAGCAACACTATTGCGTATGTAGGACGCAACACGGCCACCCTGCACGTATTCATGCCTACAAATCGTTGAAAGGAGACCTCTATGGTTACGTACCAAAGAGTAATCGGGATTCGGGTATGTTATAAGTGGAATTTGGATAGTTCGGAGTTAACCATGATTCAGAGGTTGATAAAACATCTATATTTTCAGTGATTAGGAAAGATTCAATTTCTACCAAGTGATTCAGTATTGAGTTAGTATTTATTTGAGCTATACGTGTTTTAGAATTATATAGAATAGGCTGGCTATTATTAACGCTTGAAAAGAGTCACAAAAGCTTAACTAAATCCGAAGTAGTTACAATTAGCACACGATCAGCTTTATCGTCTTTGCGAACAAAAATTTTTCCATCACGCGATCAAATATACATATACTTAAGTGCCTCAAGTTTACTCTTAGTAAGTAAGCACAATTCATGGATAGGGGCAGGTAGCATCTCATACATATTTAATAATTTATCAGAGAGGTCGCCCGAATTTTCAACAAGTTGACAATATTTTGACGCCAAATCTTTGCTTAGATTCTAATATAAAATTACGCATTTATTTAAATCTAATTATAAAAGATTTAGTGAATTCCAGAAGAAAGATTACCTGTAGCTGGTGAAAAAGGGCGTACGTCAAAAATATCAGTTTATAGATACTCAAGTTTGAGCAAAGATAAAATTCTTTAGGAATTGTTAAGAATTACTTAGAAATATATCCAGTCTGTTTGATCCATTCTAAATTACTACTAATCCGAAGTCCCAAATTTAGTACCGTTTAATTTAGTCTGAAGAGTATTGTATTGCTGTACCCTGCACAATAATTTTATCCAAGTGACTTGCATTTAGCATACTAGTGTGTGGTAAGATACAAAGTAAGATAACTTTGCTTTTCTGAGCATTAAGCTTAAGACCATTTGCAGCTGCCCAACAACTAACCGTTTCAATATCTCTTTGTAAAAATCTCTACCTTGATTCATGACAATTTTATAAAAAAAATAATATAATAATATAGTAATAATAAAGTACTAAACCCAAAAATAGTAATACTGAAAAAAAAACTCAACAAAAAATATAAAAACAAAAAATACAAAAAAATACAAAAACTACGGAAAAAAGGAGCTAAAAAACTTATAAGGTAATGATTTTAACGAGTTTTAACGATTAAAAAAAGTTTTGCGAGATAAAATTTTTTTCTGTACCGTTCCCTGCCGGAAAGTTTATATATAGGCTTGACCTCTGACATGAACTTTGTATATAGCTGATACATGATACAAGACACTAATTTGGTCACTTTTAAAGAAAAGATTTATTGTTCAAATCCCGGCAACCTAAAGGTTAGAAAGTTTAGTAATACGCGTTATGAGCATAAGAGGAGAAAGCTTAAGCATTTCAACAGATATACCGACCAATCTCTTAGCTTTAAAAGTTGTTTCTCGAAGAACAGACAAAACATCAGTATCTGAAATTTGTTTGAATTTAAATTGTGTATCAGGATCAGTATTAACTGGAACATTTAAAACATAGTTAAAATCCTTTAAAGATAGATGCATATTAGTAGAACAAGTTGCAGCATAATGTTTATTTAAGTATTCTAGTGGAAAAAATTTAGAGGCGTAGATTTAGTAGTACCTAATACACCCATTTTCCTAAATTCGCACCATTTAATTCTGGAATCTTGAAAACTGTTAAGTCTCTTCTCAAAATAAGCGTTTTACAGGTATCCAAACGGCTAGATAAATCCTAATGCAGAGTACGAAATCTATCTATGTCTGATGCCTTGCCATAGCGGGAAGCAATTTTATATGCTTTATCACGCTCTTTCATACGACATATATCAAGCGTGACCCATGGTTTATTTTTCCGGCCAAAATTAAATTTTTTAATAGATGCGTGTTTATCAAAAACTTTTGGCATTGTATCTTCAATAATAGACAATTCATTATCCACATCTAAATAATCCACATTATTAAGCTCATTAGGACAATCCCCGCTAGAAATCAAGTAGTTAGTGATATCATTACACACTTCATTTACTTTAATCTCTTTAAAATTACGTGCTAAAATAGACATAGGTGGATTAACTAGGGTGCAGATTTTATGATTTAATTCTATAAAATTATGACCGGCCGCAAAAGGTGCCGTAGATTTCCTGTAATTTGCAAGAGCATCAATACCTTTTAAAATATATAATTAAGCCAGGCATCTACAGATCTTGATCAATCACAAAACAATGAGTGGTGGGTCGATTCAGAACTAACTAGATTCAAATCAAGTATATTTAACTGAGACAGCATAAATGATGTATCAGCGTTACACGCATTCATATTGATATTAAAGTCTCCTGTTATATAATATGGGTATACTGAGGAGATAACAATTCAAGCTTCTCAAAAAGTCAATAGGATAGGCATAGGTCAATAGGAATTTTATTATTAATTATGTTTATTTCAAGCCTTATGATCTCAGGAGTGTTATCAAATTTAGGGTCGCTCGAGCATACAATTTTGCAGGCGAAGTGTTCTTTTATGTAAGCTCCAACACCATTCCCCGCTTTCCCCAACCTATCAAGCCTAAATCATACTTAGATAAAAATGTGTCAGAGATACCCAAAACGTCATAGTTAAAAGACGAACACCTAGCTTCGAGTGAATTAAAATTAGCTTTCAAACGATTAATATTTTTTTTTATTTTAACGTAGCTCTTTTTATGGTCCCAAATCGGTGGTAATCAGCGCCGGAGGTCATACGATGTCTTTATTAAGAAAGCACTTGTTGAAAATACCTTCCCCAGTGGTGCTTGTATCAATCGGCCGGGGTCGGGAATCAAACCTGGGACCTCCAGATTACGAGCCCGACGCCCTAACCGATCGAGCCATCGTAGGCCTCCGATTAATATTTATATAGCCAATTGGCATTCACTATGCGGGGTTATCCTGCGGTATCTCATAGCTCCAGAGATTGTATTACACAACTTTGACGCTCAGCTGGAGGTATAGTAGAAAGAGTATCCAGATCTTGATCATTACGAATTATAATTAGTGACTCGCGAGATGCGACACACATTAAGAAGGATATTAGATCTCTTCCTTTGGAGAAGATCTATTATTAAGTGCTATGATTTTCAAATCGATATGCCCTGGTATTCCAATTATGACGAGGATACTTCTGCCCAGCCAGCTACCAAGCCTTTAGTTTGTTCACAGTTCTGGCAGAAGCACAAAATGCGTTCCACAGGAGGTAGTGTGATACATTCTGGTACTAACAGATCTATAGAGTCTGAGTTGTCAAACAATAGACCAATAGGCAACTACATAACTCCCATTCAAGAAGAAGAGGGAGCTGTACCTTCACACTTTAGAGTGCTCACGCCGACGGGTGAATCGGAACCGTCTCCTAAGAATGCAGCAGGCATTATCACAGGGGCGGCCATTCCAACGTCTAATGCACCAACGTCGAGGCAATTGACGGTGTCGACCGCCACGTGTGCTGGTTTAGGTGAGACGCATGCTACAAATTCACAACATGCGTCATACCGGGATCAGCGTAACTCGTTAGTTTGTAACCACAACCCAGTGGAAAGTGGTGCACATGACAGGTCCACGTTCTGCCAATTTAAGTTTTTTAGTTCTGGAGCTATTAAAAAGCGCGTATCGGATATTTGGTCAAATAATTCGCAACAACAAATAAGTAGGGATTATGAATTCCCTTCCAACTATCGCAGACAGTCGGTTGATAACTGGAGAGAAGTCTCAGATTGTTGCACACATAGTCGTGACCCATCCAGTACCCCTCAGAGAAAAGTTAGTTATGACAAGCATAGTAATAGAACCTCTTCACATAGAAACGCGCCAATACCGGAAGAAGCCGGATAATATCTCGTTTACGGAAAGTGAGCGCCATCGCAGGACTGAAACGTCCACTTCTAGACGGTTACAGAATGAAGGGAAACGTAAAACTCACGCGTCCGATCGTAGCCAAAGTATTAGATTAACTGCGCAAGTATGGGATACACAGTGAACCAATGCCCGAACGTGGTATCACCATTGAGCGTCAGGTGTGTCATACAGACGGAGTGACCCTAGATAATTGTCCAAAGTGTGAGAATGCGCGTCAATATCTGGGAAACCCGGCAGCACGGTACCAGAACCGCCCCAGGTCCCTGCACGCAACTAAAGGAGCGTATGAATTCTACGGGGCAAACAATACGGGTTGGCGAACCCGCGAGGTTGTTTACCAAAAAGGATAAACACCTCATTGATTATACTAAACTGCTGAATGGAGAGCAAACAAATAATCAACAAGAAAGAGAGAGTGTAATACTTCTGAACATTTAAGGCTGTAACTCCTTCTAAGTTAAACTCAACGTTTGAAAACTCGAACAAAGCAGATTCAGGACTTCGGAGATCAAAAAGAACAAAGAGTCTTTCTGGTCCGAAGTGTTCCATAGGCAGGCGTTTAACGAGAACAAAAGTTTACTTAGTGAGATGGCAAACGAGAGAAAAAGCATAAAACTAAGTAGACCCGCCGAAAATGAGAACGATAACATTCGTTTCTCATTGTCACCCCAACTCGTTGTCAAGGGTAAGAGCACAAAGCAGTCGAGTGTGTACAGGTCTGCAGTCTCCTTTGATCGGATATTGTACAGTTCAAAATCGTCATTGATTTGAACAGTCCAGGAGAGGGGCAGGAGCTGTTCCAAAAACGTTTACAGGGACAAGTTTGACTCCAGCTCTAGTTGAGGATCAAGCCGAAGACTCGGTTGCGGGAGTACACTCCGAAAACCGTTTATTTTTCTCGATGAGAGTTGGTGGAAAGGACTTCAAAGCACTCTTCGATCCGAGCGCAATGGATTCACTCATACGTGCAGACGCAGCGGAATATTATAGCGATAGGTGAAAACCAGGCAAGGTGATAGAGCGGTGCTTTGCAGGACCAGCACTGAAAGTCCTAGGTTTGCTAGATGTTCTATTCGGAATTGAAGGCCTAGACGGTGATATCCAGCTGATAATAGTCGAGAGTATGGAAAACTCGATGATCCTTGGTATGAAGTTAAACTTGAGGAAGCTCTTTGACGTGTTAGCGCTGGAAAGTGGAAGTCATTTGTCAAAGCCATCGTCCGAGACGAAGGCACGAGGATTCTCAAAGAATATGCAGGGATCATCGAGATCAATGATGACCAGCGAGAGAAGATAAGGAAGCAAGTCGAGAGCTTATTAGCACCACCGGGTGATGTGCATTGCTTTACTACGTTAATCGAGCATCACGTCGAAGTAGAGCCAAGAGCACGACCAGTACGCCATAAATGAAGACGTATGTCACTCAAATTCCTCGAATTCGCCTAGCAGGAAGTCAAGAAAATGTTTGAGAGAGAAATAATTGATCCGAGTGTAAATGATTGATCTGTCGTTCCAGTAATTGTCCGCAAAGACGAATATAGCTATCGTTTTTGCATAGACTTTCGAGATCTATATGCGGTAATAAGACGTGACTCATATCCTATATCAAATATGAATTCGATTCTGGATCGAATCCTATGTCAAATATGAATTCGAAGATTGATTTGAAGAAAACGTATTTCCAAGACTGATAAATGCACCCATGACATTAGCCCGATTAATTGATGCATTTTTTGGCCCCGAAGTTGAATCTCATGTTTTTGGTTACCTGGACGATTTGATCGTTATAACCGAAACCTTTAAGAAACATTTAAAATGGTTGGAAATGGTAGTAAGAACGTTTGTAGACGCATGACTTGAATTGAGTTACTACCCGGACAGTGATGGACTTCGTCCCGATGTGGAACGAGTGCCTTCTGTTCTAAACTATCCAGCTCCGCAAAATATCAAACAACTTCGTTCCTTCCTTGTCACGGTCGGTTGGTCACATTTTATTGATCGAGAGTCCGATATTAAGATTCCCCTCGCTAAATTAATACGTAAGGACCAGCCATGGGAGTGAAGTAAAGAGCATTAAACGACATTCGACAACCTGAGGTTAACTCTAGCCAACGCGCCCGTATTTGCTCGACCAAACATCTCTAAGCCATTCTCGGTCCAAAGTGATGTGAGTGATTATGCTTGTAACGGTCCGGTTTGGCCACATTATAAAAGTAAAATGAAATTATTATGGATAATTTCTCTTTTATTTATTCATTAATCATTGCTGGGTAGAGAGGTGCTCCCATCCAACAATAGACCAATGCATGAGCATCCATCTAGTTAATTAAATTTTAATTAATTAATCGTTTTATTGTTCACAGTGTTTGAAACATCAGTTTCTCTTATAAGTGCAATACCGCTTGATTAGGTGACGTAGATCCAGGAGAAAACAAATATATGATAATGAAATATAATATAAAATACTAAATAAGATTTATAGAAGAAAATATAATACAATTTATTAATAAGATCTTATATTTCTTGCGACCCTTTCTGATATTATGTTCGTCCCGTGAGTGAAAGCGTCGAGGCGAAGATTAAATAAATCGTAGTTACTCGGGACTGAAATAATGCGGAGAGGCCGCAAGTAATCATTTGCTGTTCTCGGCGAATTATTACCGACGAAATGCTGCTGAGGCAGCGAGAGCAGCTAGGTTTGTTGAAGTTGGCAGTGGTGGGGGAAACTCCCGTTTTGGTAGCTTCGACTTGAATTTGTCTAAGATTTGATTCCCTCACCCTTGGACATTTCATGTACATGCATCGATACTGTATAGTGTGTCGATACTGTGTGGTGATAACCCATGACGTCGTCGCTCGCTATGCCTCGATATACTTTGTAGTATATTACTATTGTATTATATATAATATTATTTAATTACAATGAATATAATGTTAAATTTTAAAATATGCAGTTTTTAAGCATAAGTTTAGTTACGTACTTGCTAACCTATTGTAAAACTTATTATTTTACTGAAAATTGGTTTAATGCCTATCCTCGTTACAAATTGCAATTCATAATAATTTTAAATCTTATATTTGAGCGTAGTAACGCTTTAAATATTTAATACAAAATTAATAATCAATAATAAATGTTTAATTATTTACTTAATTATAACTTAATCAGTTTTGGTCGTATCGCTTGGATATTTTGATTCATGATCGTAAATGTGTGTATAAAAATAATAAAATTATAAACTTTACAGTTTTTGACATTTTGATGTATACATTAATTGTTTAAACATTAATTGTCAAATAAAAAATTTCTGCCCTACTTTGGGATCGAATCCCATCGTAGCGTATGGCAGTCAGATACCGCTGAGCTATCCTACTTTCTTATATGGGCTCATTCGATATGTCTACATTAGCTAATCGATAGTGTTAAGCGAATTTTACATTGTTTCGCTGCAATGAATGCACAATTTTTAATACATTAAATTTGGTACGTCAGATGCTATTGGGGCAGTATTAATCCAAGATGAGAAAGATGGTTTCGAGCATCCGATCGTTTACGTCAGCCGAGTTTTGAATAAGGCTGAACGTAATTACATGACGATGGAAAAGGAGTGTCTGGCCTTGATATAAGCAATCAAAAACTTCGGCCGTATATTGAAGCATACCACTTTAAAGCTGGAATGGACCACAGCGCGCTCAAATGGCTAAAAACACTGAAAAACCCACAGCTAGATTAACGTGTTGGGTGCATAAGATGCAGCATTGGAACTTCGAAATCGTGCATAAGACGGGTGCACTGCACTACGTTCCCGATGCGCTCTCTCGCGCAGTTAACTCAGACTCGGATGAGGATGATATAGCTTCCTTTGACGTAATCACCGATCCATGGTACATCGAAAGACTGAACGATGTGAGGTCCAGTTCTGAGAAATTCCCGCAGTGGAAAATTAAGGACGAGCTGCTTTATCGATTTACATAAGATAATCTTCTAGACCCGATTACAGATCAGCAGGAAGGTTGGCGATTAGTTGTGCCCATCGAACACAGGATGCGTGTATTACAGGACTCGCACTGCCCCCCATTGTGTGTTCACTTAAGAGTTGAAAAGACCTACGATACAGTAGCACGAGACTATTATTATCCGGGAAATCATTGTGTAATGTATAGATTGCCAATATTACAAACCTTCCAGGCGGGTCCACAAGGTTTGATGGGCAAACGAAATATTAAGAAACCATGGGCTGTGGTTGTAGCAGATATAACGGAACTACATCGTAGCAAGAGCCAATATAAATATATACTGGTTTTCTAAGACCTCTTCACTAGATGGGTTGAGTTAACACCGTCATGAGCTGCTATTGGTAAATCGGTTACGAACACACCGGTAACATACCGTGCTTTGTGAGGGACGAGCTCCCCCCTTGCCGCGCAAGTACCAGGCGATCGGGAAATTTACCTTACTTCTTGTCGGCAACCCTATTGTAATAATTAATATTTGTATAAATTGTTCTTTAATTACTATCTCTCAGTCGCGTATATAAGTAATATAAATATAACTGTTTTTTCTTCCGTTTCCAAATTTCCGTTATACGTGTCGGTACGTAGGAGATCGTCCTATATCCGCTACCGTATCTCGCGAGATCGACTCCTCGACCTCGAGGTGACGAAAGCAACGTGTAGGATCATCACTGGGCGTCGCTTGGAAGTCCGTATACTAGCGTGTGCGCGAACTCAAAATCGCGCACTACTCCGCGTCAGTACCCGGGTACTATCCCCGACGGTGGGGATCGCGCGCACACGGTGAACTTCCACGAGGCACCTTGTTTACATCCTGGCCCGCGCTCAGTTGTCGCCATCTTGAATCTATCTAGGTTCAAGCGCGAGCTCACTGAGCACGCGGTCTGCGCTCGATACGGTGATCGCGCATATCCAGTATAGGGAATTCGAAACGCGGGTAGTGGAGGAACACGTGTGTATTAGTAAGGATTTAAATTTATATTCGAATTTCGCGCAGTTAACTAGGGAATACTGTAGTGATCTATTGAACCAATCAATAGATGACTTTATTAGAGATGAGACTTCCGTATGGGTAATTATACAATCATATGACGTTATATGACAGTAATTACCTTACATACGGAAAGTCGGAATACCAGTTGGGACAATGATAACTTATGCAAATTAGTTGTCATTTTTATCTATAGTGGGGTATATATGGGTAGCTTTATTACACCTGTAACGGATGCGGAAAGGTTGAAAATTATAATATTGCCGGATCCCTCACAGGTAACGAGAGAGATTTGATTGATAACTGATTTTTATTAGTGCCAAGGAAAAAATATCCGTATGGCACAAGAGTATTACAATATACATTTAAATTTTATATATTACATATTACATATGATACATTCTAACTGGAGATTTATAACTAGTACAATAGATATCTATGTATATTTGTGTTTGCACAGAGAGAGAGAGAGAGAGAGAGAAAAGATAGGGATATTATTAGATTGAGAGAGATAGAAAATCGAAAAAGAAGTCTGGCGTGGTTCTGAAAACGTATCCTCGCTATTCTGATTCGATCTATCATAGGTCATAGTGTTGGTTTCTACCTTTACCAGTCATTAGGTTTCAGTATATTCCATTATTTAGCATTATATTTTTTATTAAGGAGGATTTAAAAGTTATATTCGTCGAATAAGGAAACATATATATATTTTTGAAAATAATTCTATAATATAGAGGATTTAAAGCGTGTATATATATATATATATATATATATATATATATATATATATATACACATATACATGTACAATATTTTATCAGATTATTATTTTTATTGATTATATTACATCTTTTGGTGAGTTATTTTAATTATTAATATAATATGTGATATTATTATTAGTGGAGACGATAGGGAGTGATTCAGTGCGCGTTATAGTGTTTAGTTAAATTATTTATTTAATAAATTTTAAAAATTAACGTTCTCTCTCACGTGGTTAGTGGTAGGACGGGATATATCCTTAGATCTCGTAATAAAATATTGTCAACCCTTGTTTTTTCTTTGGGGTGTTAATATTTGTTATCGCGAGTGAATAGATATCCGGATCTATATTTTCATTCAACGGGACTTTCTCTAGGTGAGTCCACCGGGTTATATAGACGAATAAAATATTATTATTTTACGATGATGTCTGGGACTGGGAAAAGTTTTATTTAAGCAACCTTTTCTTGAATATAATTCTAAACCAGCATCACACAGTATAAAGTTAATACAAAAAATCAATCCATTTTTTGTACATGCTATTTGATAAATATATTTTCTTTATGATGTATTCTAATTTATCTTTACAAATCCCTATTATCTAAATGTAAATATGTATTATTAACTAGCTAATTATGTATCGTAGAAAAAAATTCAGTGTTAGTGTATTATAAAATATACATTTGTTTTTAAATGCTGTAATAAAAAAATTTAGAATGATAAATAATAAAGTTTTAAATACATAATTCAATTTTATAAATTGTTTTAAAATTTGTTTCAGAAAGCAGTAAAATAATAGAGAAAATTTATAGGTTTTTTTCGTGCACGAGTGCTTTTTTCATTTCGGGCATATCCTGTTTAGCAAGTCCTACTACTGTTACGCGAAAATTAACGTAGCACTCGCGCACGATGCATCGCACATTTGGTGCCCGGAAATTTTTTCAGTGTGGGACCTTATCCAACTTCCTTGTGAGCACATGTGGAACCATCTCGACATCCATCACCTAGTGAGCATACGTGGTGATATCATCTACCGTACCCTTACCATTGCCCCGTGAACCTACACTATATTATTTGGGATACTTTAGCAAATGAGTACACGCTATAGCCATCTCACAACCTCATAATCTCATAACCACCAAATACTCGGTATTGTTAGTTGCGTCTGCTAGGGAAATAGTTTTAAGATAGTAATGCAAAACTCGTAGGTCGTGTAATAATAAGACTGTTTGTTTGTTTCCACACTATCTGAACGTGTTCTGTGCGATAAACATCCAGAGTTATTTACTTTTACTATTATTATTCAAATACTGTAGATATTGTTGTTTCCTTTATAATATAATTAGTCTTTAAACTTTAAATTATTGTTGAAAAATTCAAATTCCTTCCTAATAGAAATCCGGAAACTGAGCATACCCCAGCAAAGATTCACTCCATTACATATTAATTGACTTAATTCATATTTGTGCATGTATCTACGCTATACGACGTTGAGACGATCATCTCTCGTACCTGGAGAATTCAGAGAAAGCAGATTGAGCTGTCTTGCTCTCCGACCACCGTACGAAGCAGACAGAATCTGGTTGCCTCATTGGCACTGGATATGCCCATGACTTGTCTGGTCTATTATCGCTAACTACTTATGTCGTGACAGGGTACATTGTACCTGTGACATAGTAAAGCGAGCGAGTCTCAATCTAAGTTACCCTATCTACCCTTACATCACTAAGCATACTACACCTATACTAAAACGTACCCCAAGCTACCCCAATTACCCACCACTTCTCCCACTAGGAGCACAATAACGTCAGCATCGCAGGAGTGGCATCATACTGTTTTCAAGAGGCATCGTACCAAGTATCCAAATCAAACAGCATACGATGGCCTAGGATCGTTGACTAGAATCTTGATTAGAAGGACACAAGGGAGCATGAAGCTACATATAGATACTGACAGCTACATGCAAAGAGAGGATTGGCAAATGAGATTATAACTCGCAAATAATGACTATTCTAAAATAAGAAGCACTACCTCTGGAGTTAGTTATTTACCTTGGAAGCAGACAGAAATCTTTGCATCAACGTAACAACAACGTAATACCGCAATTGGCCCAACGCGCACCAGCTGATCGAGTGCCGTGAAAGTGAGTGAGAGCGAGATCTGGTATTGGCCGTCCGTCTCCACCTGTAATAGGGAGAATCAATTAGCCAATAAACGAACATAAACGGAACGATATTAAAGATTTACGCACGTCGGGCCCGAGCAGCGAAGCAGCGAACGAGCCGAAGCTCGAGAGAGCTCATCGGGACGCCATCAGCCGACCGCTGTCGCCGATATTTTGTGTGTGTGTGTGTGAGCGTCGCATCCAGCAGCAGATCTTTCTAGGAGACGACTTCCACGCCGCAAAGGTGGGTGCAAGCCGTTGCAGCCGGTGCACCGTGTTCCTTTTTTTCCGTAAGTGTGCTTTTCCCTCCCCTCCTTTCCCACTCACGTAGCAAGTCGACGCAGCTCGCACACAGCCGAGCATTTATATAAATTTGCTGCAACTGTACGCGGCTGGCGCCCAAACCGATTTTATATTTAATTTATAGATAAATTATATTACTTAATTCCAAAGTTTATTTTGCCTTTGACGTCTCGCTCTAATCCCCAGCATGACCGTTACAATGTATCTGCGCATTTTAGAATATTTAATTGTTATTATTTAATAAGTAATAAAGCATCTCATTCATTTAAATATAAAATAATAACCTATAATAAAACATTACAATATTTTAAAAGAATTCCTTAATGAGATTTCAAGCGAACACCATTAATTCGATAAACATAATATCATTCCAAAATTTATTTGCCACACATGATTTGTCTAATTAGAGTTATATTTTCAAGCACAATAAACTTTGCAATCGATAAATTCATCAGTGAGTAATAATAAATTGCCAAAAAAATCCTAAAAATCTCAAAAACTTTCTTTTTTAGTTTAGGTTGATTATTTATTCCCATTTTTTAATCTTTTGTGAAGGAAAAATAATATTTTTCATGATCACACTATTAAAAAAGTATTTTAAATTTGTAAAATATATTTATTCAAGCAAATTTTATTTAAACTACTATTTTGATATCTAAACATTTTTTCGACGTTTAACCGGCCATATTTTTTTTCTACGACAGATTTTTGAAAAAACCCGAATAAGTCAAATTGAGTTTAAAGTGCAAAAATTGATGTTTTTGGATCCGTCTATAGTATTAAATCTAATATAGAAACCCTTATAAATAACAGTGTTAAAACATCACATTTGGTATACGTAGAAATTACACAAAATTTAAAACAATACTTTTTAAGTATTTTAAGAAAACGAATTTTTTTAAAAGAAGGTTGTCACTTGAGATGTAAAAAAATGTAGACTGGAACATCGTGGAAAAGCCAACCAGGAACAGTACATTTAATAGATATTTAAACCTTAATTTAATTTTTACTTGTTACAAAAGCAGTTCAAACAAATTCAACGTTTTTTTTGACCAGCTTTTGTTAATAATTATATATTGTGTTTGATATAAAAATTATCTAATATATCTATTTGGAATACTCATTTTTTTGTTTTTCTTTTGAAAAAAAATTGATTGCTGTAGCTTAATTCAAACTCGAGGTAATTTGTTTTTTTAATCTGTTGCTCTGCTTGATTACAAAATTAAAAAAGTTAATATTCGTTATTATGCAGATAAGAGCTTGAAGTTATACTACAATAATAATCAATGTAATATAATTATTAACTTAAACATATAAGCGAGTTGAAGTAAGCAAAATTTTTGTCGTGTGTTCCGCGTATATTGAAAAAGTTGCTTTTCGCGGCAGTTAGAGGCAGATATCGGTGAAGAGATGCACAGAACATGCGCACTTACTCAGAATTCAAATTTATGTTCACCCGGTCGCCTAAAGTAAAAACAATTTTAATTTGTTAAATCAGTTTTTCGATCCTTAAAATACATTTTACAATAAAATTAAGGACGCCATTCGAAAGCTGAGAAAAGAATCTTTCAATTTATGTGTTAAGTTTATTTTTTTAATTGCGAGGGTTAAGTTATAAACATGCGCAACGGGCGAAACGCGTGAATCGGGCGCTCCTCCCAATCTTGCGCGGTCCTTAGTATTTAATTACTTTCGCACTTTTCATTTTTTCAACTTGAATCTTTGAGGGTTTCAAGCTTAAAACTTCCTCTTTTGATTGGTATAAGTATAAAATCTATTTGAATTTTTTACTCATTTTTTTGACCTTTAAAATTAATTTTAATACAAAAATAACCACGTCATTCGAAAGCTGAGAAAAAAAACTGTCTGTTATAGGGTATATTTTTTTCACGACAGTATATTTTTTTAGTGTCAGGGGTCAATTTGTGAGCAAGTTGAACAGAGCGCTTTTTTCGCGAAAAAGGCTTTGCGCGCGCCGGGTGTCTTTGTGGCTTTATTCATTATAATAATTTAAAATTGTTTTCATTATCTCCTCGAATTTTGTTTTATTTTTATCCCTTATAATAACGTTATTTTCTTAAATGTAATATCAAAAATTAAAGTTAATATTTTTAATTTTATTTAAATTGTTTTGTATAACATAAACATAAATATGACAAATGAGTCAGTGTCAGCGCGCCAGGGTGTCGTTGTGCCAGGGCCGCTAGAAAGGTCTGTTCGCGCGAGTTTGGGAGGGGGTCTGTCGCGACAAAAAGGCTTTCCAACTTGACTAAATTTACGCACTAAATTCAAATTTGTGCGCTGGTTAAGCAAATTTCTTTTATCTGTGTTTATATCATAAAATCGCATGAGAGAAAATTTATGTTACTAGTTGTATCTTGATATAAATACTAATTTTATATATTATGTAATTATGCAGTAGCTAAGTAAATAAATCATAAAGAAATTATGAAATTATTAACGTGTTGAAAATAATGATTGCGTTAAGCTACATTTACATGGAATGATTCATATATACTGTGACATGGCATTTCTAACTGCATGTCACCTACTTACTTTATATTTATAGTGTATATTAATTATTCCAAAGCCCCGTAGCTTATAGGAATTAATTGTAAAACTCACTCGGAATCCAGATAGTCTAGACCGTGAGGAAAGAGTTCGGACTTTTAGTTATTGACATGCGCGCACACACAAACGCTATTACAGCAAATTTTCTAATTCCTTTGAAAATCTTGCAGCTCCTTAAAAATCCTTTTAGCACCTTGGTAGTCCTTCTAGCTCTTTGAAAGCCTAGCTTTGAAGATGATGACCAGCTATGTATAGCGCCGAGCTGTACGAGATGCTTAATTAATATTAAAAATAATATAATTAGTGAAAAATAAGAAGAATCTTTTATATTTGATTCATACAAACCAATTTTCCTGTCTAATATTCTCACTTACCTAAATAATAAACGTAATATAGTACTTAATGCTTTTAAAAATACTTTAGTAGAAACCTATTGTAGAATAATTCACATTTTTATTTATAAAATAATTCTGCATCAATGCATGGACAAAATAGTTTGTTTTAAAAGTATGACATATGATATTTTAAATACATAACGTTATTTTAATTCGTTATCAGCTGCTTTTTTGCCAATATATACTATAAAAATAAATAAATATATTTAATAATTATATTTTAATCTAGATGCAGACGAAACAGATCAGTCGGAAGAGATGGTAGAGAGGTACCCAATGCGACACATTTTAGGCTTAAAATTTGTAATTTATAAGATTAAATAAAAAAATTCTTTAATTTTTTGTGTTTTTTTGTTATCATTTCGACTCTGTTATATTTATCTCCTGGTAACTCCTCCATAAAATCCTTGGTATTTTCGCAATCTTCCAAAATATGTTAATGTGTGCCTAAATCTTTATTACATAACTTACAAATCCTATCCTCCATTTTTCTCCAGTATTTATTCGTTACATCCATGTTTCCACACCATTATATAAATATATAAATATATATACGTATATATGAATCATTCCATGTAAATGCAGCTTAACGCAATCATTATTTTCAACACGTTAATAATTTCATAATTTCTTTATGATTTATTTACTTAGCTACTGCATAATTACATAATATATAAAATTAGTATTTATATCAAGGTACATCTAGTAACATGAATTTTCTCTCATGCGATTTTATGATATAAACACAGATAAAAGAAATTTGCTTAACCAGCGCACAAATTTGAATTTAGTGCGTAAATTTAGTCAAGTTGGAAAGCCTTTTTGTCGCGACAGACCCCCTCCCAAACTCGCGCGAACAGACCTTTCTAGCGGCCCTGGCACAATGACACCCTGGCGCGCTGACACTGTCTCTGAAAAATTAGTTTGTTTAAGAAAAAACAAAAATATATAAAATTTAGTTAGTGGCTTATTTTTCTTTTGTATATCCATTTAGTTATGTTGTAAAAAAAACATTACTCAACAACTGTATAGTTATGCTGTGACAAAATGAAACGGAGTAATAAAATAATATAATATAATATAATAAAGCTTTATTTGAAAATGCACCGAAATAGTAAGTACAAACTTCACATAGATATAAGTTGTAACAATATAACAAGTGATACATACAGAAGCGCATACAATAGTCAGTCTTAATTAATTAATTACAATATCACAGATAAATCAGCCATCCAAGTCGGGATAATATAATTTGATTGTTTTTTTAGAGCATGCTAGAGACGGCAAGTGTTTAATTTTGCTTGGGAGTGAATTCCATAAGTTCACACCATGAACTCGTAAGGATTTAGTTCCTAACTCAGTACGTACGTAAGGAACAGATCGATCACCCGCATTACCTCGAGCCGAACGAATAGGTTGTCGCATTTGAAACATCCACCAAATATGTAGGAGACTTAAAATTGATTATTTTGTACATCAGGACGGCAGTAAAATATAATCTCCTGGTGTCTGGACGCAACCAATCGAGGTTCCTACGGTAGGGTGTTATATGAACATCACGACCCAATCCATAGATGTACCTAATGCAAGAATTCTGCAGCCTCTGTAGTCTGGTTTGACTAAAATATATTTGTTTAGTTTTTCGTTACCATATAACAAAGCTAAACTTAGTAATTTCTGTATTTCGTTTCGACTAGTTAATAACCCTGGTTTTAACTATTATTTAAGTTTTTTATTTCTTGATATTAATTGATGCAATATTTCATATGCTATTCATATGCAGTTGTTAAGTAGTTCGTTTAGTTAATATTTCCCCCTATTTTTAAGTTAAAAGTGAAAAAAGGTGGTAATTTTAGCATGCTGACATTAAAAATGTTAATCAAAATAGTTTGTCTTTTTAATAAAATTTTGTTGTATACAACTATTATTCAATTACATTAAAAAGTTCTACTTAAAGTGTAAAAATGATGTATTCGATATAGATTCTTGCCGCGTACGTTTGAATTCTGCCTCTAACTACCACGGGAAGCAACTTTTTCAACACGCGGAACACACGATAAAAATTTTGCTCACTTTATCTCGCTTATATGTTTAATTTAATAATTATATCGCATCAATTATTATTGTAAAAAAACTTTAAGGGGATGTCGGAGCTATAGCCTCTGTTGATAGCCTCTCGATTTCGAGGCTTTGAATGGCGCTGTAGTCAGGTGTCGATTTTTACCCCTAGCTATGACGAATGAAGGTAATCGTAATATTACTCTTGGCAGCAAATGTTTATTTTTTTATAAAATATGTGTAATACGTTGCGTATAGCATTACGGCAGATATAGACTCAATGAATACCAAACGTATTACACATTTCTTTAAAAAAAATAAACATTTGCTGCCAAAAATAATATTAAAATTACCTCAATTGTGGTTATAGCTAGGGAGGAAAGTATCCTTGAATAGTTCTATGTAGTTGTAAAATTTATAATTCATGTTTGAAGTACGTTTATCGTAGAAATCGACAGAGGCTATCGACGGAGGCTATAGCTCCTACATAAGACATTTTCGACGTAAAATTGTCTGAGCCTTCGATCTACGCTGTCAGAATTACGAAAAAAATGCATATTAACAAATTCATAATTGTTTTTTACTTAAATCCATTTGTAGATGTTTAAGAATAGCGCTTCAAAAGTGTCCTCGGATCAAAAACCTTAAATTATAGTTGTATGTGTCGTAATTCAACATGACGGCATCCAATATGGTGGTTCAAAAACGAAATTTTTTTGCAGTTTGGAGTGCTTTTTCGAAAAATAATATTTCCTATTCAATATTCGTCGAACTTTGTATTTAGGGATTTGATGAGCTGCTGATTACGAATATCAGGTTTTCAAAATTCAAGATAACGGATTCAACACGGCGGTCAGAAATTTTTAATTTTGTTCGATTTTTATAAAAATATGGTATACACGGTTTTTCTGAGTCGCTGATTACGAATTCGTCATCAGATTTTCAAAATTCAAGATAGCGGATCCAATATGGCGTCCATAAATTATAAAATAAGGTAAATGACCCAGTTGTTGAACAAACAGTAGTGACTGGACAGTTACTTATACTTATATAAATATTAAATACAAATTAAATATTTTTAGGTTCAAAAATAAAGATATTAGTTCTTTAATTACTGATTATCCTAATTGCAAATAAAAATGTACGTAAATGTGCTTGGTACTATCATGAAAAAATAAAATTTATGAATAGTTACCAAGTCGGCGCATTATAATTGTCATCTTAATGTTCTTGTTAGCGTTGAACCAGTATTACTTAACCCATTTCTTCCTAAGCAGACATTTTATAGTCGATTGGTTTTTTGCCTAGAAAATTGTCGAAAAAAAAACAAAAATATTAACCAGAAGCACTTTTCTGACCTAAAGTTTTCCGCTCTTTCCGATTCTGAAGTCGGAATTTGAAAATTTCCATTGGAAAATTTAAAAATGGCGGTTTGAATTTGGTGAAAAATCAGAAATACATTTTTCAACATTTTGGCATGCTTGTTTAGAATAAAACGGTTTAACGAAGATCGTGAGACGGATTCATGTTGTAAATGATACTATTATTAAAATATTTGATGTTTGCGAATGTTTCTGACAAATTTTCCAAGATGGCGTCTGTGACATCATGAAACAATCGGAAACTTCTTATTTTTAAAAAAAAATTTCTAATTTATACCAAATTTTGAATACTTAGGTTCTCGAGGTCGCTGATAACGAATCTGAAATCAGATTTGAAAAATTCAAGATGGCGGATCCAATATGGCGGACACTTTTTCAAAAATCAATCAATTTTGGCTTAATTTAATATACGGGAGTTTTTATGGTCGCTAATTACGAATCTGAAATCAGATTTGAAAAAAATCAACATGGCGAATTCAAAATGGTCGAATATTTTATCAAAAATCAACCAAATTGGATTCAATTTTGAATATTTACTTTTGAAATAATGGTGGAAGAAATTATTCATTCTTTTTCAATGTGGTAATGGTCAAAACAACTTGAACAACTCCTCACATTCATTACAATTTGGGATCTTTTTTTCTTGGCTGGTCCACCAACAGTCCTTTTCAAAATAGTTGGCGAGTTTTCCATTCCGGCAAAGTGTCTTTCTCATGATAGTTAGAGGATATCCACTTACTGGGCTAGCTTTAACGATCCAGTTCAGGATAGCAGCTTAGCTGTTTCTCACAGTTAGTCGTTGATTCTTGTAGCAATTTTTCCAAGGTTCTCAGATAATTTTTTCATCAGTTTGTCATAAATAAGTTTTATAAAACTTCCGCAAATATGTCGAAACGGAAGTCTACAGAGAATGATAGTTTTGGTAGAAATTTTGAAGATGACAACGTTTATGATTATGACAGTGAAGATGAACATGAAGAAGTTTTATTTGTACCAAACGATGAAAACAGTGACGTAGAGGGTTTGAACAGTGATGACGAAATCGATCAACGTCATACTCTCACTGATGTAACTATCTCTTCTTATGAAGAAGTTTATCGCAATTTTTCCCTGATTAATAAAAATTTAAAAGAGTCACACTTTTACAAATGGTTAGATAATGAAAAAGTATACATTTTTCAACTTGACTCAGTAATATTTGACTTCGACGCAATAAAACAGAAAGTCTCAGACAAAAATCCTAGAGTTATTTGAAATGTTTTTTCTAATGAAATGAAAAATCAAATTATTGATTTTAGTAATGAAAATGATTTTAATTTGTCCAACGGCACGGTTAATAACACCTTTCAACGCACCAATCTTGTCACTGAACTGGTGATGAGAATGGAAATTTAAAAATCTACCCGACCAAGTAGGCTTTCTATACCAATTTAATTTAACTTTATTTTTATCATCTCTAATAACTTTAATATCTAAAAAATTTAATTCTTTATCAATCTCAACCTCTACTGCAAATTTAATTCTATCATGAATTGAATTAAAAACATCAACCATTACATCAACAAAACATTCAGGTAAAACATTTGCTTTATTAATAATTTGTTTTTATGTTTAGTTAGTGTTTTTATTTTTTATATTTTATATTTTTTATTTTTATTTTTATAGATTCTTCGGGGGTGATTCACCAGTTCAGTGACAAGATTGGTGCGTTGAAAGGTGTTATTGACCGTGCCGTTGGACTGTCACACGGTGATTTTAGAAAAGTAAATTTAGATTTAGTTAAAAAAACTTTTGTTAATAATAATTATCCGATAGATTTGATTAATAGAGTGATTGAAGAGAGAGTGAATTAAATTTATAATAGTAAATTAAAAGTTAGAGTAGATATTAAAATTGATGCATTTGTTGTTATACCGTATGTTAGAGGTTTATCTGAAAGAATAAGAAAAGAATTTAAAAAACTAGATATTCAAGTTTTCTTTAGAAATATTAATAATTTAAGTTTTTTGAAACAACTCAGATAAATCTGGAGTTGTTTATAAAATAAATTGTATTGATTGTGATAAATGTTACATTGGTCAAACTAGTAGATATTTGAAAAAGAGAATTTATGAACATAAATATAGTTTGAGGAGTGTATCTGTCACATCGGGTTTGAAGGAGCATTGTTTAGATTTTGTTCATTCATTTGATTTTAAAAATGTAGAAATTTTAGAACAAAATATTATGAATAAATTTAAAAGAGAAAGTCTTGAGAATATTCATATATTTAAGAATGATAAGAATGTTAATTTAATGTTAGAGTCAAGTAAATTAAATAAGATTTATCATCCTATCTTAACTTAGCTTAGTTTATTGGTGTGAATTTATTTAGGGTGGGTCCTTGGAGTGGGGAGGCTTTTTTTGAGGGTTTAAATATCGTGTAGAATAGATTTTCATTTCAGTCCCTGATGAGGAGCAGCAGCGAGCTCGAAACGTCGGACAATCATATTTGGGGTTAGTAGATTTTGGTGCAGGGGGGCAGTCAGATTTCTTTATTAATAATTTGTTTTATGTTTAGTTAGTGTTTTATTTTTATTTTTATATTTTTTAGATAAATCTGGAGTTGTTTATAAAATAAATTGTATTGATTGTGATAAATGTTACATTGGTCAAACTAGTAGATATTTGAAAAAGAGAATTTATGAACATAAATATAGTTTGAGGAGTGTATCTGTCACATCGGGTTTGAAGGAGCATTGTTTAGATTTTGTTCATTCATTTGATTTTAAAAATGTAGAAATTTTAGAACAAAATATTATGAATAAATTTAAAAGAGAAAGTCTTGAGAATATTCATATATTTAAGAATGATAAGAATGTTAATTTAATGTTAGAGTCAAGTAAATTAAATAAGATTTATCATCCTATCTTAACTTAGCTTAGTTTATTGGTGTGAATTTATTTAGGGTGGGTCCTTGGAGTGGGGAGGCTTTTTTTGAGGGTTTAAATATCGTGTAGAATAGATTTTCATTTCAGTCCCTGATGAGGAGCAGCAGCGAGCTCGAAACGTCGGACATCATATTTGGGGTTAGTAGATTTTGGTGCAGGGGGGCAGTCAGATTTCTTTATTAATAATTTGTTTTTATGTTTAGTTAGTGTTTTTATTTTTTATATTTTATATTTTTTATTTTTATTTTTATAGATTCTTCGGGGGTGATTATAAGTAGGGGCAATCTGATTGCCCATATAATTGACTGTAAGACCGATAAAAATATTAATTAATTTAGTTATACTACAGTCGACATAAGTAATATTTTATTAATATTATGGTTCTATTTGCAAAACGCAAATACAGAAGCACTAGATAATAACATAATACGTATTTATACGAAGTTTGAAGTCAATATGTAAAGGACACCCTAAAAAAAGTTTGCACGGAAAAAATAGTCATTTTTCCGTGCAGAAATTTTTTAGGGTGTCCTTGTTGTATTGATCTGGAACGTTGTAGACAAACATATTATAACATTATCTAGTGCTTCTGTATTTGGGTTTTACATAATATTAACAAAAAATGAATAGTTTTTTTTTGCAAAATAGCGATAAATACCATAATGTCAATAAACAGAGTTATAGTAAATATCGTGCTTATGTATTGTAAAAACACTAATTTGTTTTGCCACGTATTCCTGCGCATGTCATTGCAACGTCACTGTAAAGACACACTTTATGACTATATGAGTGAATGGGTGGGGAGTTCTCTATGTAACGTTTACCGACTGAGTAAAGAACATATACTACAAATTAAAAATAACAAAATTGAAGCGTTTGGACTGTGAAGCTCTCTGAGAGCCTCCTCTGGCATCGATTAACCCCGATGAGAGGCCACTTAGTGTATCGAAACTCCTTACGATGGCCCGTCGCCTTTCGACGGTTAGCCTAGAGCCGCAATTCTCGGTGGGGATGCGGCGGTGTTTAGCTCCCCGCCGTCTTCCGCTTTCGAACATAAGCGGCATCCTGGTAAACCATGCTTTACCCGTCAAGCCTGCTTACAACCACATGCCACGCAGAGTCCAACCCTCCTGGGACACGCCGACGTTTCACTTTGACACAGAGTTACGTCAACGTGGGGCTCGTACCCAGTCCCCGCGTACCAAAGTAAAGTCATATTGGTCCAACTGTCGACATGCCGAAACACATCTTCCTATTACTCCCCGGATCCCCGGGGAGGTTTTGCGGTAGGTGGCCTAACGTTCGAATGAATGCAATTTGTAGGAGAAATTCCTTTGCTTCCCGTAATGTGTCTGAACCCTATGTTCTCGTCGTTCACACGTGGCCGTTCAAGTCAAGGGTTCTGACAAATTCCCTTAATTGGGTTCGAACAGGCGATCCCGGCTTTGGGGAGGCCTTTCAAGCTCGATGTACAGACTGGAGATCCTGGTGAGACAGTCTGACCAGCTTCACTGTACACGGCTTCATACTGGATTGCCAGGGAAGTGGCCTCTTTCTCGAAACTCCAGAAATTCCACCAACCATAGTGGACGAAAAATGAAGAAGGGCCTAATTTAATTTAAAATCAGGTTATGTTTGGAAAGAAAAATTTAAATAATATATAAATAATATTTAAATATAACAAACTATATTCATATTTATCAAGATGTATCAAAGTAATTATAATCACATTAGAGTGATATTGAGATATATTGAAGTATGTAGAAATATATTCTAAAAAATTTACAACTATATTTTTAATGAAAATTATATATGTCTATAAAACAATTGGTTCTTTTAAATAAATTGTTTAAGAATAATTACTAACTACTTAATATTTTTTAGAATGATAGCTGCTATGAGTCCAGACGATAGTTGGGTATGCAAGTGGCAAAGAATAAGTGAGTATGATATAACTTCAAAAATTTAATAAATATTGTCTTAATTAACAGAAATTTAATTGTTATACCGTTGAACACTATCCGTAGAAACGAAACAATAGTATATGTGTATATAATAACGGTCTGTCCGAACGAAATACTTAACTTTAGAATAAAGTAGGCCTATTGTACTCTTTGTCCACTATGGTTGGTGAAATTTTCCAGAGCACGGCCTTTTAAAATCATTAAAAGCGTTTCGTCCTCGATCTCCAGCTTGGACTCCTCAGTAAGGAACAGGAGATCTTACCTTAGACGCCTGTCGCAAGATGAGCCGCGACGCCAGCAAGATGTTCTGCGGCTATATATATATATATATATAGAAAAGAGACGACGATCTCTCCAACGAGTATAGAGAGATAGTCGTCTCCATATAACGAAACAATAGTACATTGTAAATATAAACGCTCTAAATATTCATGAAAAATGTGATAGATTTCTTTATTAGACAATATTATTAATTTTACTTTCTTATGTTATTAGCAGAAAACACTCGCTTCACTCACGAATTACATTTTTGGATCAAATTTATTGTTAGGACATTCCGATTCTTTTAAATAGTAATAAAGATTTAATTTTTTATATAAAATATTAATTATAAATAAATTTTATCAACATATACCTTATACAATATTTACACAATCTTTAATACGCAGGCACATAAAAAAACCAATTCTCTGATGTTTCTATATTCATATATTCCTATATAATTTGACCCGCTAATCACGAATCCGTGGTCCGTTTGACCTCATTACGTCAGGATCAAGGGCATTTGAAGGTCAAAATTGAAAACACATTTGAGTAGAAAAAAATGTCTACAATCAATAAAATTAAAATCACTCAATAATTCAAATAATAAATAGTAACTCGTCATCCCAGGAAATCACTGTCAGAAATTCACTCTTGAATAAAATTAATTATTTAATATAATATTATATTAAGTTTTTAATGTTAGTAGTTTTACACTATTGCGTACATTCTTCTTTCTTTTTAATTTAATTTAATTATTAATTTTAAATATTTCAATTAATCCAGTTCCTATTTATTATATTAGAAATAGGATCCTGGCAGTATCGCCATTGTAATTTGTTATTTAGGTCCTATAAATAATAAATTATTTATTTTATGTAAGTCGACCCCAGGAGTTCACTGACAGGCCAACTTTACATACGCGAAATATATGTTAATAAAATTATATGTAGATCGTCCCCAGGAGTTCACTATCAGGACAATCGTACATAGGTTAGTGAAATCTCTGTTCAAAGTGTCAAGCCGCTATTAGGTATCACCTCCGAACAGAGTCTGCCCGACTCTCCAAATCTCATCATACACATTACCTCGGTTTTCATTAATTAGACAAGTGGGGAAGTCGATTAAGTAGGGATATCGCGAATCAGAGGCGCTCCTACTCTCACACACTTGATTAACTATATACATACATCATACGCCTTCCCCCACTCCATTCTTTATATCGACCTTTATCCTAGCATTTCTGACGGTTACAAATCTTTATGTTTTTGTGGTTGCTGATTTTCGAATACGAAATCGGTTTGACCTCAAGTAGTGAAAGTCAAGGTGGTTTGAAGATGGAATTGGTTTATTTTAAAAATAATGCACTTTCGATTGCAAAGATGCTAAAAAAGCAGACAATTTCACGTTCAAAACTGTATTTCTCTTCTTTTTAATATGATCCGAAGGTTATTTCAAGGTCATTATAAGTGGTAAGTAAGCCAAATATTCTTTAATTGGCTCCGCTTTAGCTGGATCAAGTTATATTCCGTCTCGATTAACTAGCACAGACAAATATCTCACTTTGGGTTGACACTCCGTCCGCTTCGGATTTTGAACTTAAGTAGGACTTAAATATATATTTCATAATTTATTACCGATCTTAAGTCCTGAATCCGAAGCGGACGGAGTGTCAATACAAAGTGAGATATTTGTGTGTGCTAGTTAAGCAAGACGGAATATAACTTGAACCAGCTAAAGCGGAGCCAATTATAGAATATTTGGCTTCCAAGAATTTAAAGCAGCTTAGACGGTTTCTCGGTATGGTATTTTGGTACAAATGTTTCATGCCCGAGTGTGCTAAATAGCCAATCTACTAACCGAGAAAGGTTACCAGTTAAAAGTTAGCACCGACCATAGTAGTCATATAATTTTACTGTTAAGCACAGGAAAGAAGCTTTGAACTAGTCTGTGACTTCTAAGGATCCCTGGTACATCTCGTGTGTCAAGGACGTAAGTGAGCAAACAAGAGAATTTTCTAATTGAAAGATCCAAGGTGGAAACCTGTATTCGTAGCGGGTGGATACTGAATTGGATAATGACATGGATGATCAAGAGCCATCCGTCACAGCTAACAAAGTCCAAGATGAGTTGACTCAGCGAAACTTAAAGTAGCAGAGGTTGCTTGAGTTGGTCGACCAGCTATCGCAAGTACCTGGGCTTGAAAAGAAAGCGTCAGGTAAAGATAATAAAGCTCAAGATAGCCAATCCGGCTGCTATAATGCCGGAAGACGAGTTGCTTCTTATGAAATTTGGGACTTGGGACAAGGCGGTTTGGTCCAATCAGCTCCAAAATACGTTGGCCCGTATTTGTACATTAAAAATAGGTGCAGTTTATACAATTCAATATAAATAAATAGCGCGTATGATATCACAGTCAATGTAATGCTAAGACGGAAATATATATGTACACACACACACACACACACACACACACACACCAGAGCGGTGCGCCACCTATTCCCACAACATCAGGAACGGGCAGCCGAGGCAGGCCTAATGGGGACAGTGCAGTCGCGCTGCCAGACATTAGCATAACCGACCTAAAAATGGCTGCAAGGAGAATATCCATCCGTAAAGCTCCAGGGATGGATGGAATACCTGGTCTGGCCATTAAGACCGCTGCGCTGAATGTGTTACAAATTTTTGCGGACACATTTAGTGCATGTTTTCAATTAGGATGCTTCTCAGCAAGGTGGAAGGTACAGAGGCTGGTGCTTCTCCCAAAGGAGAGCCGACTACCCTTCCTCGTACTGGCCACTCTATTTGTTGGATATAGCTGGGAAGCTATTCGAGCGAGTCTGATGTACCAGGCTACAAGCAGCCAATACACAGGCAGGCGATCTGTCCGACTATCAGTTCGGTTTTCGGAAAGGGCGCTCAACTATTGACGCTATAAGTCGAGTTGTCGAGCTGGCCATCAATGCCATCGGTGGTCCTAGGAATTCTAGGCGCATGTGTGCTATCATCGCACTTTATTTCAATGACTTCATCTCGGCTCGGTGGGACAACATTATGTTGTCCTTGGAACAATTAAAGGTGACGCTCTACCTACGCAAAGTCATTTCGAGCTACCTCACAGAACGGATCCTCCTCTATGACACCACGCAGGGTTCGGTCTTGGGACCTCTTCTTTGGAACGTCTTTTACGACGGACTGCTTAGGCTGCAGCTTCCACAGGGAGTGTCGATGGTGGCTTTTGCGGACGATGTGGCTTTGGTCGTGGTCGCAAAGAGCATGGATGAGATAGAATATCTCGGAAATGTCTCTATCGCGGTAGCGGCTGCATGGTTGAGCACCCATGGGCTGTATCTGGCGACCGAAAAGACCGAGGCGATACTTATCTCCAGAACGAAGCAAAGGAGGTACGCCACCTGTACTGTAAATGGTAAACGTATAAGATCGGCGGACACGGTGAACTACCTAGGAGTCATCTTGGATGCGCGGCTAACATCGAAAGCAGCCACATCGAGTCCTCTTAGCGACAGTGGTAAGCTCGGTATTTTATATGGACCCCGATTTGGGCGGATGCCCAAAGAAGTAACCTAAGCTACGGTGCATCCTGTCGGCGAGCCTGCAGAATAGCCGCACTAAGGGTGGTTCATGCTTATAGAACCGTGTCAGATATAGCCCTCTCGGTGATCGCGGGAATTCCTCCCATCGATCTTTTGGCGATAGAGAGGGCTGATACGTACAGAAAAGGTCGGCGTACTTTAGAAAACAGCAGTGAAGCAGCACGTGGTAGTAGCAGTCGGTGGTCAAACAGGACCGTCAAACTGTGGCAGCAGAGATGGGATTCGGCAAGCGAAGGTCGCTGGACCCACCGCGTCATCCCAGATGTCGCCAAGTGGACGAGTAGGAAACACGGATTCGTCACTTTCCACCTGACCCAGGTGCTTACCGAGCATGGGTGTCTTCGCAGTTACCTGCACCGTATACCTATATACGGGAGTGCAAAGTGCCCGACCTGCCCTGGTGTCGACGAAGACGTGAAGCAGCTCTTGTCCTAGTGTCCTCGATTCGCGGAAGAAAGGGGTGGCTTCCAAACCTTTTGGAAGGGGCCTTTGACACCAGAGTGTATCGGGATGTGCCTTCTTGGTTCGCAAGAAGGTTGTGATGCCGTAGTAACCTTAGCAGCATCCATTGTGGGGTGGCTGAACCATATCAGAAAAGAAGAAGAGCGTACAAGGGGCGACATTAGTAGCCGGCCCACAATCACGAGATAGTGATATTATTGCCGATCACGAAGGGCCAAATGTAACATGACTGTCTCTCTCGAAGTAATGCCTCACGGCGGTTTCCGAGGGGGGGGGGGGGGGAGATCAGTCGAGAGGAGGAGCCCTGCCAAGACCAAAGGCAGGGTGGTTTTTTAGTGGGTATGGGTCACGCTGACCGAGTCCCACACTCCGTGCGTAAAGAGCATTTTTACCGCCTTCTCAAAAAAAAAAATAAACACACACACACACACACATAAGAGATATGAGGAGGAGACTGATAAAGCCCTTAATCTCCTCGGTGACAAAATTAGATTCCTTGTAGACTTGGTTCTGCCAAGAAACATTGTCCATAAGAAGATAAAGACTGCGTTGGCGGAGAGCAGGGCGCTGGCCGATTATAACAGAGTGCGTCACGTCAGCTTAGAAAGGGCGACATCATCAGTCAAAAGCAAATGGAAGGACGAGAGATATCAAACCTACCCTACCTTTAGCCAGAGTGATCCTAAAAATACTGGGGAACGTGATCCGCGAACGCCGCCTTTGTCGAGCAGGCTCAGCTAATGCCCTTAACTGCGTCACAGTAGTAAAAAAAGGGCAAAAAGAAGACCGTCAACCAGCCGCAGCAACAACAATAACAGAGAAAGGCCAGCAAACCGGCCAAGGGCACATCAAGAACTAAGACCGGATCGATACCCCCACGCCCAGATGCTATTAAGATCAAAGCGTAAAGCGGGGGCTCATGCGCTGACATCCTGCGGAAGGTCAAGGCTGCTCTGGACCTCCAACGTCTGGGAGACAAGGTCAAGACAAGGCTGGGGAACTTCTCCTCCAACTGGGACGGACGGGCGTTGATACATCCGATCTGAAAACAGTGGACTCGTCCACACTGATTGGGACAGCGGAAGTCCAGCTACTGACTCACAGAGAGTCCATCTTCATCAAGGACATGAACGAGTCCACAACAATACGGGAGGTAGCCGCGGCCATTGCGGCGAAGATCCGACAAAACGTGGTGGCCCCTGACATCATTAAAATTAGGAGCTCATATAGTGGCACTCTATCCGCAACAATACAACTCCCGGCAGTAGCTGCCGAAAAGTTATTGCAAGACAGAAGAATTAAAATCGGATGGGTCTACAGCAGAGTTCGGCTGCGAGAAGGGTCCTCGCAGTGCTACAGGTGTCACGAGGCTGGGCACATCGCGAAGGACTACAATAGCGCGGTCGACCAATCGGTGCAATGCTACCGGTGCGGCCAGATAGAGGGCCACAAAACAGTGAACAGCGCGGACGCAGTAAAAATTCCGCAGGAGGCTGGGGCACCGATCAAAAATGATTAAGGCACTTCGAATTAACCTCAACCACTGTGGTTGCCCAAGACCTTCTGCCCCAGTTGGTCAGAGAAAAGAAGGTAGAAATCGTCATCGTCAGCGAGGAGTATAGGGACCGCGAGAGCCCAAGTTGGGTGAGGGTCACTACCAGCAAAGCGGCCATCTGGGTGTGTGGAAATTTACATATATCTCGCAAGATTATTATAAAGATATTTACAGCTGCTACCTTTCGCCCAGTGACATCATTGAGTATTTCGCGAAGTCCCTGGACGCCATCGTCAACAGCGCACCATCCTCCCGTTCGCCCGTGGTGATCGGTGGGGACTTCAAAGGGGAATGCAAAGGAATTTCTTCTGTTAATCGCATTCTTTTGAACGTTAGGCCACCTATCGCAAAACCTCCTCGGGGATCCGGGAAGTAATAGGAAGATGTGTTTCGGCATGTCGGCAGTTGGAGGGAGGGGGGGGACTGGGTACGAGCCCCACGTTGACGTAACTCTGTGGGAAGTGAAACGTCAACCTATCCCAGTAGGGTTGGACTTTGCGTGGCATGTGGTTGTAAGCAAGCTTGACGGGCAAAGCGAGATTGACCCGGATGCCGCTTAACACGCTTAAGCTAAACACCGCCGCATCCCTACCGAAGATTGCGGCCCCAGGCTAGCTGCCTCAGTACGGTGGGGTCAAACAAATGGTTTCGTTACACTCATTTCGTTATCACAAGTGAAACCGCCGGGATGTTAAACTTAAATGACGAAGGCTTCCAGGGCAGGAATACTGCGGATTGAAGCGGTAATACTGCCCTAAGGAAAGACTCTAAAACAGTCATAGAATAATTGTCTCTAGAACACCTTAAGGTGCCGCTCTGTATTCGAATAATCGCCTCGAGCTACCTGAGAGATCGGACCCTGCTGTACGATACTGATGCAGGTGTGCGCTCCTATAACATCTCTGAGGGCGTACCGCAGGCCTCGGTTCTGGAGCGCTGTTATGGAACGTCGTTTACGACGGTCTTTCGAGACAGCGGCACCCTCGATAATGATGGCTTACGCCGTCGACCTTGCATTCGCTGTCATCGCGAAGAGCGTAGAAAAGGTTACCTCGGAGATATCTCTATCGAGATAATAGCGGGCTGGCTGAGCAGCCAGGGATTGAGTCTGGTGGTGGAAAAAACGGAGGCGGTGCTAGTCTCCCGGAAAAAGAAGAGGACGTACGCCACCTTCACCGAAGGCAGTAAGCAAGTCCGTTCGGTAGACTTCATCCGATACCCACATGCGTTTGCCTCGCGTCGGTGGTGAGCTCCGTAATTTTATACGAAGCACTAATTTCGGCTAATGCATGGCTAAAGAACCCGAGCCAGGGGGCTCCCTCTTGGCGGGCCTGCAGGATCGCAGCGTTACACGTGGCCCGAGCTTACCGCACCGTATCGAATATTGCCCTGTCAGTGATCGCTGTTCGGAAAAAGAAGAAGACTAGACAGATGGACTGTCAATACCTATCGGCAATAGCAACAACAGTTTATTTTTAAGATATAATTGGTGGGTTGATAGGTTTAGATTTCTGAAATTTTCTTCTATTAATCCTTAAAGGGTCGTGAAGAAAATAATCAATTCAAGAAATTATAACAAAAATTTAATATAAACATTTATTGTTTTTTTTAGTCTAAAATTTTTCAATTTATTATTTTCTTTATAAATTTGTTCCAAATTAAGCAATTTGAACTTCTTTTTCTTAAATTATATCTACTTGACATCAATCTTCTTCTGGTTTTTGGTCAGAGTCTCTATCTCTATTCGTTTCCCAGTTATAAGCAATTAAAAAGGAAGTAATTTTATTGAAATTATCACTAGATGTCGAATAACTTCTGTAAAAGTGGCCATTGGCAAGAGATAACTTAGCTTTCTTCATATTTTTATATTATAAAAGACATACCAAAGTTAGGATGAGATCCGTTTCCCGGAGGTCATGTACTTCCCTTGTTAGTTTAGTCTTTTATGAATAACCCAAATTTACTTTTTTAAAGAAAAAATAGGCTGTTTATATTTCTTAAACCCTGGTCCTCTGAAGTTAAGAACATATATTTGTATTTCTCTCAGTGTAATTATATAGAATACGTAGGCATGGGTTCTTTTTATCAATAATTTAATGTATACTATATATATTTCTAACATAAACCTAATATTTTTTATATCTTATGATAACCTATTCAGTATATGACCACACTTAAAAAAAATGTTTAGTAGATTAATAAATGGAATTTTATAAAAATATGTCAGATATTTTTTTTTATTTTCACGTCGCCCTTTTTATGCTCCCAAACTGGTGCTAATCAGCGACGGAGGTCATACGATGTCTTTGTTAAGAAAGCAGTTGTTGAAAATACATTCTCCAGTGGTGCTTGTATCAATCGACCGGGTCGGGAATCGAACCTGGGACCTCCAGATTACGAGCCCGACGCCCTACCGACCGAACCATCGCAAGACTCATATGTTAGATTATAAAAAGAGTAGATGAATTAGCAATTGTGACGGAAATCGTCACACAACTATTCGCGGCAAATACAGCATTTAAAACTCCTTTTAAATGTAAGTCGTCGGAGCCTTTGGTATGTCAAGGCCAACCGACGACATTTGTTTACGTATATCAAGTGTATAATTACGCGCGCAATAGTACGTAGGGATGAGAGCGCGAGTGTGTGTGTGTTTCCCACTCTCATCCTTTTTTCGGAAATTAGGCAATTGCCTACCTGTATGTCCCGATCCGCCGCTCGAGGCGGACAAACTATCCGGTGCCGATTGTTATAGTTTTCCGGCTAAGAAAAGGCGCGTGAGGCGCAAAGCCGTCGGTTTTCCGGATTATCCTCGCGAGGTGTACCGGGAGTGATTTGGTGAGTGAGTGTGGACGCGGTTCGCGGGACACTCGCCGCGGCACAGGGCCGCTTTACACCACCGCAGCCGACGTCGGCCTCCGTTGCCCAGGAGGCCAAAGGGACAAGGATCGGCTGGGCCATCCACGGGGCGCATCCCGGTAAGTTGTATTCCAACTACCGCGCGTCCCCCCCTCCCGAGTGTTTGAGTGTGTGAGCTCGGGAGTGTATTCGGGTACGCCGGTTGAATTTACTTTTTGTAATTGAGTTATAAATTCTTGATGTAATGATGATTATTATGTTTTCTTTTCTTAGCTAAAGAAATCATGTTGACTTAAATCACGTTGTTGTATTCATTATTTATAAAATTTACATCAAGTCATTATTCACTTTAGAATTCATGGAATCTCTTTTAATTTCAGAGCGTAAACAACTTGGTAGAGGGAAGTTACAAGAGGTGAACACACTCTTCCAATTTTGGTCATTTTTCTTCAAGTGAATTTCAATTGCACAATGTACGAAGAATTTAGGACAATAGCTTATGAAGATGTATGTGAAAGATACGAAGGATATTGTTATGGGTTTAAGTGTCTGTTTTGATTTTTTTTATAATTACGGTTTACAACAAAAATTCAGACCACAACTTTATAAAGATTTTCAAGTGGAAACAGCGAAAAATTATAAAGGTGGTAAGTGCATTTATCTACGTAAGATATATATTCAGGATTTTTAGATAGAAATTGTATTTTACGGTACAAATAATATCAATATTTTGAAATTGTTATATCGAATTATATTATTGAAAAAAATTAAATAAAGTTATATTGCTGTAAAGATTAAAATCATCTTTGTAAATAAAATATAGGTATATAAGATTTAAATTAATTTTATCTAGATCAAGTTTATGAACTGGAAAAATTCTGGGCGTTTTTTAAGTATTATAAGTATTTAGATGAACTGCATGTTGACACTAAATTATAAGAATATCTCCATAAATTTAAAACTATCGAAGATTTTAGAGTAGTAGAGCTCTATTAAGTTTTTAAAAAATGTTCTATAATTTATTGGAAATTATTGATTTTATGTTAAGATTGGATATTTTTAAAGTAAACTTCAAATGAAGGATCCGTGTTAATTTGCGAATTTTTAAATCTCGATTATCCAAATTATCATTCAATAAACATAATTGTATAGTTTATAAATTTAAGCCTTAAATAAATGAATTCTCGAGATCACAAGCTGCTAATCGCCGCAACAGAAGCGTATTAGAAAGCGCAAGCGCTATTGAAGCTTCATCATCGGGAAATCGTATACGCCGATTACCAGATGGATCGTACACTGTAACACTGCCGACTGCAAATAATTCCACAGCGTCTACGTTGCAAGCTCAACCTCATCAAGCTCAAAAACAGAACGTAAACCTCTCGCAGTATTGCAATAGAACGGGCTCCATCGGCTCTGGCAGACTCTGTCACTCCAGAAGACATCATTGTCATCGAACCAACTTCAACAAGCGTAATCGAAAAATAGACACGATTCGGACACTAAGTTGTCAAGACTACGAAAAAGTGAATGAGCTTACGAGTGGTAAATCAATGACGATGGAACACTTTGAGAACATATGTAGATAAAATTTTCTGCATAACTAACTTTTAAAATTTGGTCATTATAATTTAACAGGATGCTTCGACATCACTACGTTTATTACTATCGTTGAGCTCGAAAAGTGGTCCCGATCTACAGCAATCACAGCAGCTACCACCTCTATTATCAACGCGGCTATATGCGTCATTACGTAATACTGTATGTACTAGACAAAATAATGTCGAGTTAAATGTACCAACAACGTCACTCGAACAACAACAGCCGTCATCATTACAGTCAAAGTATTCGTTATCAGACGATTCATTTCCAGAATAATGTTTTATTTACAAAGATGATTTTAATCTTTACAGCAATATTTTTTTATTTAATTTTTTTCAATAATATAATTCGATATAACAATTTCAAAATATTAATATTATTTGTACCGTAAAATACAATTTCTATCTAAAAATCCTGAATATATATCTTACGTAGATAAATGTACTTACCACCTTTATAATTTTTCGCTGTTTCCACTTGAAAATCTTTTTAAAGTTGTGGTCTGAATTTTTGTTGTAAACCGTAATTATAAAAAAAATCGAAACAGACACTTAAACCCATAACAATAACCTTCGTATCTTTCACATACATCTTCATAAGCTATTGTCCTAAATTCTTCGTACATAGTGCAATTGAGATTCTCCTTGAAGAAAAATGACTAAAATTGGGAGAGTGTGTTCACCTCTTGTAACTTCCCTATACCAAGTTGTTTACGCTCTGAAATAAAAAGAGATTCCATGAATTCTAAAGTAAATAATGACTTGATGTAAATTTTATAAATAATGAATACAACAACGTGATTTATGTCAACATGATTTCTTTAGCTAAGAAAAGAAAACATAACAATCATCATCACATCAAGAATTTATAACTCAATTACAAAAAGTAAATTCAACCGGCGTACCCGAATACACTCCCGAGCTCACACACTCAAACACTCGGGAGGGGGGGACGCGCGGTAGTTTGAATACAATTTACCGGGATGCGCCCCGTGGACGCGGTTCGCGGGACACTCGCCGCGGCACAGGGCCGCTTTACACCACCGCAGCCGACGTCGGCCTCCGTTGCCCAGGAGGCCAAAGGGACAAGGATCGGCTGGGCCATCCACGGGGCGCATCCCGGTAAGTTGTATTCCAACTACCGCGCGTCCCCCCCTCCCGAGTGTTTGAGTGTGTGAGCTCGGGAGTGTATTCGGGTACGCCGGTTGAATTTACTTTTTGTAATTGAGTTATAAATTCTTGATGTAATGATGATTATTATGTTTTCTTTTCTTAGCTAAAGAAATCATGTTGACTTAAATCACGTTGTTGTATTCATTATTTATAAAATTTACATCAAGTCATTATTCACTTTAGAATTCATGGAATCTCTTTTAATTTCAGAGCGTAAACAACTTGGTAGAGGGAAGTTACAAGAGGTGAACACACTCTTCCAATTTTGGTCATTTTTCTTCAAGTGAATTTCAATTGCACAATGTACGAAGAATTTAGGACAATAGCTTATGAAGATGTATGTGAAAGATACGAAGGATATTGTTATGGGTTTAAGTGTCTGTTTTGATTTTTTTTATAATTACGGTTTACAACAAAAATTCAGACCACAACTTTATAAAGATTTTCAAGTGGAAACAGCGAAAAATTATAAAGGTGGTAAGTGCATTTATCTACGTAAGATATATATTCAGGATTTTTAGATAGAAATTGTATTTTACGGTACAAATAATATCAATATTTTGAAATTGTTATATCGAATTATATTATTGAAAAAAATTAAATAAAGTTATATTGCTGTAAAGATTAAAATCATCTTTGTAAATAAAATATAGGTATATAAGATTTAAATTAATTTTATCTAGATCAAGTTTATGAACTGGAAAAATTCTGGGCGTTTTTTAAGTATTATAAGTATTTAGATGAACTGCATGTTGACACTAAATTATAAGAATATCTCCATAAATTTAAAACTATCGAAGATTTTAGAGTAGTAGAGCTCTATTAAGTTTTTAAAAAATGTTCTATAATTTATTGGAAATTATTGATTTTATGTTAAGATTGGATATTTTTAAAGTAAACTTCAAATGAAGGATCCGTGTTAATTTGCGAATTTTTAAATCTCGATTATCCAAATTATCATTCAATAAACATAATTGTATAGTTTATAAATTTAAGCCTTAAATAAATGAATTCTCGAGATCACAAGCTGCTAATCGCCGCAACAGAAGCGTATTAGAAAGCGCAAGCGCTATTGAAGCTTCATCATCGGGAAATCGTATACGCCGATTACCAGATGGATCGTACACTGTAACACTGCCGACTGCAAATAATTCCACAGCGTCTACGTTGCAAGCTCAACCTCATCAAGCTCAAAAACAGAACGTAAACCTCTCGCAGTATTGCAATAGAACGGGCTCCATCGGCTCTGGCAGACTCTGTCACTCCAGAAGACATCATTGTCATCGAACCAACTTCAACAAGCGTAATCGAAAAATAGACACGATTCGGACACTAAGTTGTCAAGACTACGAAAAAGTGAATGAGCTTACGAGTGGTAAATCAATGACGATGGAACACTTTGAGAACATATGTAGATAAAATTTTCTGCATAACTAACTTTTAAAATTTGGTCATTATAATTTAACAGGATGCTTCGACATCACTACGTTTATTACTATCGTTGAGCTCGAAAAGTGGTCCCGATCTACAGCAATCACAGCAGCTACCACCTCTATTATCAACGCGGCTATATGCGTCATTACGTAATACTGTATGTACTAGACAAAATAATGTCGAGTTAAATGTACCAACAACGTCACTCGAACAACAACAGCCGTCATCATTACAGTCAAAGTATTCGTTATCAGACGATTCATTTCCAGAATAATGTTTTATTTACAAAGATGATTTTAATCTTTACAGCAATATTTTTTTATTTAATTTTTTTCAATAATATAATTCGATATAACAATTTCAAAATATTAATATTATTTGTACCGTAAAATACAATTTCTATCTAAAAATCCTGAATATATATCTTACGTAGATAAATGTACTTACCACCTTTATAATTTTTCGCTGTTTCCACTTGAAAATCTTTTTAAAGTTGTGGTCTGAATTTTTGTTGTAAACCGTAATTATAAAAAAAATCGAAACAGACACTTAAACCCATAACAATAACCTTCGTATCTTTCACATACATCTTCATAAGCTATTGTCCTAAATTCTTCGTACATAGTGCAATTGAGATTCTCCTTGAAGAAAAATGACTAAAATTGGGAGAGTGTGTTCACCTCTTGTAACTTCCCTATACCAAGTTGTTTACGCTCTGAAATAAAAAGAGATTCCATGAATTCTAAAGTAAATAATGACTTGATGTAAATTTTATAAATAATGAATACAACAACGTGATTTATGTCAACATGATTTCTTTAGCTAAGAAAAGAAAACATAACAATCATCATCACATCAAGAATTTATAACTCAATTACAAAAAGTAAATTCAACCGGCGTACCCGAATACACTCCCGAGCTCACACACTCAAACACTCGGGAGGGGGGGACGCGCGGTAGTTTGAATACAATTTACCGGGATGCGCCCCGTGGATGGCCCAGCCGATCCTTGTCCCTTTGGCCTCTATTAATTATAATGTATTCTACAATTTGAAACATAAATAGAATGTACAAAAGTAAATATTACTTAGTTATTGACAACTTACGACAACTTAATGTTTCCAAAAACAAATAAAATATATATTTTATACAATAAATAAATTAAGTAGTTTATAAATAAAAATTATTTACCATCCAAAAATAGTTATTATTCTATTATTTTCAAATACTGCCAGCACTGGACAAATACTGGACAAGAGCTTCCGCTATTTTGTAATGCTCACTTAACTTTATATTAGAATAACTCTTATCACACAGTAAAACTTGATGAAAATCATATAAAAACTATGTGTATACGTAATACATATATATATATATATATATATATATACATAATGTATATACATAATTTTATATACACAATAAAATAAATAAACTAACTAGTAACTATCCGTCATATTTATTGTCCTCTTAACTAGCGCCATCAGCATCATATGCACATAAGTACAATGTATATCGCATTTTATGTAACCCGCGTCCCGTATCCAAATTTGTATTTAAAATTTCTTTTATTTTTTTATAAAAATATTTATTTATAACAATTCTCTTTTGTTATTTATTTTTTAATCCAAAAAATCAAATTAAAAAAAAGAATTATAATAAAAAAATTTATTTATTAAAAAAAACTAATATTTTTATAAGAAAATTTGATATAAAAAAATATAAAACAGTAAAAAATATTTAACACACACAAAAATAAAATTTTGAAAAAAATGTAAAAGTCAAACCCTACAAAGCATGTTTTTAATATGCCCAAAGTTTTCTAAAATTTTAAATTAAATTTTTATTACAATTTTCAAATAAAATCTCCTCGTCCTCGATCGAAACACCTTTTAATTGTTTTAAAAAAGCCGTGCTCTGTGAAATTCCATCAACCATAGAGGACAAAGAGAACAATGGGCCTGGTTTATTCTAGAAGTAAAGTATTTAGTTCAAAGAGACCGATATCTATATTATATTAAAATTCATCCGTTCTCCGGTGTCCGGCGGTGGTGTCCGGTGTCCCGCGGCGGTGTCCGGTCTCCTGTTGTAAGAATTAAGAGTATGTGTGGAGTGGAAGGATGAACACTGATATTTCGGGAATTTCTGAATTATTTCGAGATAACTTCAATAAATACGGGATTTCCTGGATATTTCGGGAATTTTTGAGGTATTCCGGGATAACTCCACCAATTACGAGATTTTCTAAATAATTCGGTAATTTCTTAGATATGCCGGGAAATCTTCACTAATTTAGGGTTTTCCTGGATGTTTCGGGATTTTCTTAAGTATTACGGGATAACTCCACCAATTTCGGGAATTCCTGGATGTTTCGATATTTTCTGATGTGTTCCGGGATAACTCCAACAATTTCGGAATTTTCAGGATGTTTCGGGATTTTTTGTGGTATTCCGGAATAAATCCACCAATTTCGGGATTTCCTGGATGTTTCGGGATTTTTTGTGGTATTCCGGGATAAATCCACCAATTTCGGGATTTCCTGGATGTTTCGGGATTTGCTGTGGTATTTCGGGATAAATTCCCTAATTTCAGGATTTTCTGGTTGTTTCAAGATTTTCTATGGTATTTCCGGATTTTCTGTGGTATTTCGGGATTTTCTGCGGTATTTCGAGATTTTCTGTGGTATTCCGGGAACTCCACTAATTTTTTGATTTCTTGGATGTTTTGCGATTTTTTGACGTATTCCGGGATAACTCCACCGCTCTCGGGATTTCCTGGATGTTTCGGGATTTTCTTGATGTTTCAAGATTTTCTATGGTATTTCGGAATTTTCTGTGGTATTTCGGGAATTTTTTATGTATTCCGGGATAACTCCACTAATTTCGGGATTTTCTAAATATTTCGATAATTTCTGATGTATGCCGGGTTAACTTCACTAATTTTGGGATTTAGTGGATACTTCGGGAGTTTCTGAGTTATTTTGGGATAACTTCACTAATTACGGGATTTCCTGATATTTCGGGAAATTCTGAGAAATGCCGGGATAACTTCAATAATTTTGGGATTTCCTGGATATTTCGGGATAACTCTACTAGTTACAGAATTTCCTGGATATTTCGGGAATTTCTGAGGTGTTCCGGAATAATTCCATCAATTACAGGATTTCCTGAATATTTCATGAATTTTTAAGGTATTTCGGGATAACTCCACTAATTACAGGATTTACCTGGATATTCGGGAATCGCTGAGGTATTCCGGGATAATCCAACTAATTACGGGATAAAATATTAAAACAGTGTATAAGCACTTTTGCCAGTACTCCAATTTTTGTATATTTTTGTACCAAATTAAATTATTATATTAGGAACATTCCAATACATATAAGTAATTAATAATAAATAATAGTCACTACATACTTAAATAATGTAAAAATAAAGTGGTCACATTAATACTAGCATAGACTGAAGCAGTACTGTCAGTCTAATAATTTTTAATAACTTTCACAATATATTTTAATTTTAATGTTGTGACGAGTGACGATAGCGCGAGCCACTCGTCATGGTTCTCCGTCGCGAGGCCCGTACGGCCGTCAGAGATTACCGCGCGGAATACGGAAGGGAGGGGGAACGAGAGAGAATCGTTGAGAAATATTCTCGCGTGAGCCGCCGAGCCGGAAGGTCCTCGAGGATATTGGGGTGACGCCGCCGACGACTGCGTGGTACCACTTACGAGACACGAGGAAGTTTACTACGAGTATAAGCCAGGTTAGTTTTTCACTCTTGACGAGGATAACGTGCTCAAGTAATTCCCGCGTACTCTCTTCGCGTCGCGATCCCGCGTCCGGGTTATAACCCCCCGCGATTGCGCCCCGACCGCCCGAACAACGATGTCACTTCGCGCGTTCGCGATTTGATTGTTATATTATATCTCGGAACAGTAAATAAATCTCAATTCTACTTTACTTTCGTGTTATTTCAATATCCCGTATTAACCCAGGAATCCCGATCCCTAGTCTGATAAGCGGACGAGCCCGCGGTACTCGTCTGCCAATCCTAAAATCGTACTTCCGGAAGTGGGCTCACTCTGGAGCCCATATCAACGTACACGGTAGCTGTTGAGGTATCGGCAAGCCGTCGACAAAGCGCACGAGAGGTCCGATCGCGCGCGAAGGTAAGTTCGTCACGCGCGATCTCGGGGTTACCTCTACTCACGCTACCTCCGTGTATTAATCGAGAAAACCCGACATGCACCGTTACATGGCGCCCAATTAGTTAGCACTGGGCATACGGGATTATATAAGAAAATTTAGTATTTTCTTTTTAACCGGGTACCTCACTAAACGAAAAATTAAATATATCGAGTAGTGAAAACGTCAAGGCCAACGTACTTCGCGAAGAGAGAATCGAGCGGGCGTGCGTTTTGTAAACAAAGCGAGTTGTTTACATCGGCACGAGACTGGAGATTCGTTATTCCCAGTCTCACTATTTCTGTATAGTAAGTGCGAGAGAGAGAGAGAAAGTAAAATTTGTTTTTACTTTCTCGCACGGATAAATACGCATGTTCGTACTTTATCATAATTGTTTCTTTATTGTACACCTTTTTAACACAATTTAGAATCAACGTTTCTTTAATTATTTATTGATTTTTTTAAATAACATTTCGCTCTCACACTTACTACACTATCTTGTATAGCGAACAAGATAGTAAATTCGGTTCAGTGTGTGCGTTATATATACAGTTATATTAGCGTTATATTTATGTTACACATGTCTTCGTAGTCGATTGTTGTTGCGTATTTATACAACAACAAAACCATTACTTTTCGGGAACTCTCCATTCAGTTATTGTTTTCTTTTATTGATTATTCGATACTACCTTTCTTTTTTTTGAACATTTAATTGGGTAATTACCATTAATTATTTAAAAGTAATTACGAATAAGCAATTATATGTATGTACAGACGTATATATATATATTGTAAAAGGGTTAATTCCTACTCGTCGGGAGGTTTTTGATTGTCCTGTGCATATCCTCAATGCACAGGAAATACCCTCAGTGTAACGATCAGCTGTTTTACCAGACAGCTAACCGATCGGCAGAAGCGTCCTTTGAGGTGGTGCGAGCTAGCCTCAAGCTCCGCACGACGACGTCTTCCCTGTGTACAGCGTGTGTACTTACCTAGTACACGCTTTTCCTCGATAACGAGTGTTATCTTTCGCCGATACCCGTGCTCGGCTACTCAGCTATGTGTCGTGCGAAGTGCAATGCACGACACCCGCGGGGCATGGCGGTATTCGCCTTCGGGATAAGGTCTGTCGGGAAACCAATAAAATGTTATACCGTGTATACGATTACAAAACGAGTTTATTATAATTAAATGAAATGATTGGTGTAATAACCACCTATGATAAATACAAGGTCAAGCCAAGGCACTGCTATTCCTTGGCCCAAAAACAAACAACTATTAGATCGATAACAAATACGCGTGTGTGTGCGCCCGCCGCTATTCGCGTTAAGATTCGACAGGTTGGTCGATCTCGAGGACGTGGACAATTTGCCAGGTACGGGATACCTGTCTGTAAAAAAGATTGACGCGGTTAGGATCGTGCCGGAGTGTTAAGCACTCCGGTCTGCCGTGTACGCGTCTAAGCTGCGGAGAGAGAGAGACGCGACGAGAGCGGCTATTCTCTCGATTGACTCGCCCGTCGGGATACCGCGCGTATCCCGTCGCTAACCTTACTTTGCGTTACTCGCGGTTATTCGCGCACGCCTGGCCAGGACTTACTTGTATTTCAGGACGACCTGGTTGGGCTACGTCTTGGCGTCTGATTCTCTCTCTCTCTTCTCCTACTTGTCTCTCCGTCGTCTCTTTCCGTCCTTCCACTCGTCTCTCCGTCGTCTCTTTCCCTCCTTCCACTCGTCTCTCCGTCATCTCTTTCTCTCGCCCGATTCTACTCTCCATTTTGCCTTCTTATGCTCGCGGAATCGCGCCCGTTCGAGGTTCGAACAATACTGCCGGTGCGCCGAGCACACCGGTATTTTCACTCGTTCGCGCGTGCGCGTCACGCGGCTCAAACGGTAAGTCTAAGCGATCGGTACTGTTTCGTACCATACGATCCGTTTACCGTTACAATATATATATATATATATAAATTGATCAATCGGTACTTATGCCGACAAATTCTTACGGGAAATGGGAATTGTGCTTACTTTGGGGTAATTATGCCGACGTCAGCTTAATTCCACCGAAAATTCAACCATGTATCCGTACTTATGTCGACACACAAAAAATCGGAAAATTATCTTTGTGAGCCCCGCTTTGACGTTATAATATTAGTGAAGGATTAATGAAGGATTGGCCTCCGCCCTCCGGCACCTCGAAAGACGTTATAACTTCAATCCTTCATTAATATTATAAGGTCAAAGTGTGCTTTTTTACCTGTGAGAGGTATTTAGGTATTTGGGTTATTGGTTTTTTATGCATTATTCTATCAATTAATATTCTCCCCCTAATATCTGAGTCGTTACATATGTTTTATAACCTCAATACACCAAGATAACACGTAGTGTCACCATAAGTATCGATACTGGTGTTTGTATATATATATATATATATATATATATATATATGGGTGGTTCTCTGTGACATCGAAGATGAAAAAAATAAATATTGCTATAACTGTGGGAATATGTTTTAGAGGTATCCAGTAGTTCTCCTGAATTTTTTCAGATTTTTTCTGGGCCATTATTTTAAGTTACAGAGAGTCAAAGTTGACATTTTAGCACTTTTTTGCATTATATGCCCATTTTCATAAATTTTTAGCTCCCAGGGGATGCATTTTTCACTAAAAACATAAGTATGACTTTTTTTGTAAAATTTTCCGAACTTTTCATTAAAAATACTTTTAAAGACATAAATGTATGCTGTCACACTCTTGTAAGCCATTTAAACCTTAAATAGTGAAAATCAGCAATTCTGCTCCGGACTCTGGTAACCTAATACTGTCTCAAAGATGTCTTTTTATAGTCAGAAACTGCCTAAAAATTTCCAGAGTGGGTCTAAATCATTAAGATCACTTATGGTCAAAATATCCGGGAAAAGTGCCCGAAATATTAATAGAAATGTATATTTGTTGCCTTATAACGATGAATCTAGTAGCATGATCATTGCAAAAAAATTTATGCACTTACCTTGGAATGGTAGAAAAGTATCTCCACTTGTTTCAGTATCCATCTAATCCCCTGTAAGCTGCTAAAAATACAAATATTATTATAAAATTACAAAAAATTATTTTTTAAACATTTATAATACTGGATTTTTAGTTTTACATTCCTTACAAGAATTATAATACTAATCTGAAGGATTGCTATAAATATATAAACATCATTATTACAATAACTGAATATATGTATAATAATATCGGTCTCTCCGAACCAAATGCTTTACTTTTAGAATAAAGCAGGCCTATCGTACTCTTTGTCCACTATGGTTGGTGGAATTTCCCAGAGCACGGCCTTTTAAAATAATTAAAGGCGTTTCGTCCTCGATCTCCAGCTTGGACTCCTCAGTAAGGAACTGGAGATCTTACCTTAGACGCCTGTCGCAAGATGATATGCGACGCCAGCAAGATGTTCTGCGGCTATATATATAGAAATTAGACGACGATATCTCCAACGAGTGTAGAGAGATAGTCGTCTCCCTCTGGTGGTGGGAAAAGCCACCAGCCAGAGCGCGAATTTATAGACCGTATCGCGAGTTATTTGTTACAAAATTTTAACGTTCGGTAATATGTATATGTATAATAATATCGGTCTCTCCGAACCAAATGCTTTATTTTTAGAATAAAGCAGGCCTATCGTACTCTTTGTCCACTATGGTTGGTGGAATTTCCCAGAGCACGGCCTTTTAAAATAATTAAAGGCGTTTCGTCCTCGATCTCGAAACTTTTCCTTACTGAGGAGTCCAAGCTGGAGATCGAGGACGAAACGCCTTTAATTATTTTAAAAGGCCGTGCTCTGGGAAATTCCACCAACCATAGTGGACAAAGAGTACGATAGGCCTGCTTTATTCTAAAAGTAAAGCATTTGGTTCGGAGAGACCGATATTATTATACATATACATATTACCGAACGTTAAAATTTTGTAACAAATAACTGAATATACGTATTTAATACAAAAGATATATAAATAAATCGGATATATAATTATGATGAAGAATATGATAACGTGACAGTGACAAGTTTGTGAAATCTAAACAATGTATTGCTGAATAATAATAATAATAATGTTGATACTTTTATAGTAATCCTTCAGATTAGTATTATAATTCTTGTAAGGGATGTAAAACTAAAAATCCAGCATTATAAATGTTTAAAAAATAATTTTTTGTAATTTTATAATAATATTTGTATTTTTAGCAGCTTACAGGGGATTAGTTGGATACTGAAACAAGTGGAGATACTTTTCTACCATTCCAAGGTAAGTGCATAAATTTTTTTGCAATGATCATGCTACTAGATTCATCGTTATAAGGCAACAAATATACATTTCTATTAATATTTCGGGCACTTTTCCCGGATATTTTGACCATAAGTGATCTTAATGATTTAGACCCACTCTGGAAATTTTTAGGCAGTTTCTGACTAGAAAAAGACATCTTTTAGACAGTATTAGGTTACCAGAGTCCGGAGCAGAATTGCTGATTTTCACTATTTAAGGTTTAAATGGCTTACAAGAGTGTGACAGCATACATTTATGTCTTTAAAAGTATTTTTAATGAAAAGTTCGGAAAATTTTACAAAAAAAGTCATACTTATGTTTTTAGTGAAAAATGCATCCCCTGGGAGCTAAAAATTTATGAAAATGGGCATATAATGCAAAAAAGTGCTAAAATGTCAACTTTGACTCTCTGTAACTTAAAATAACACGGAGAGACATTTTCATAGTTAAAGACGTTGCCCACTAGAAAAGCATGCTGTTTGACGGTGGCGACACCAACTATTTCAATGTATCCTATACACCGAACACACGAAACTAATCGTTCACTGTAAAAAACAGTGTAGTTCATCGTTCTTGTAGCTGAAGCGCCGCGTATTAGACGGTGGAGGGGGTCAATGTTTACGCTGCTCCTGCATTAAGAAGCAAGGTGACTAGCTCTCACCGTGTTTTACGCTGAAAATATCTCTCCGTGAATGGCCCAGAAAAAATCTGAAAAAATTCAGGAGAACTACTGGATACCTCTAAAACATATTCCCACAGTTACAGCAATATTTATTTTTTTCATCTTCGATGTCACAGAGAACCACCCATATATATATAAATAAAAATAATTATACATTTATTTAAAATTAACGCCATTCCGCTCACGTTTAAAACATGGATATCGCGTATTTAAATTATTATCTTCTTTTCTATTATCGCTTCCATAAAAAAACTTACGTATACAAATCGAATAATCTATGTTCCTCATAATTTTGAATTTTATAAATTAATTTGCAATTAAACACTTTACAAAATAATCTTGATTTTTTTTGTTATAATGAATTGTTAATTTTTACTTTATTTTTGTTGTACAAGTAAAAAGTAACAACCCTGGTTCCCGTTCAGTACAAACACACGCGAACACACACACTGACCGACAAATTTGTACACGCGCATCATGATGTCTGGTCACCGAGAAATCGAAGAATGGCTCATGTACCTAGACGACGATACTAGGACAGACATGATGACTAGCTTGGAGCTAGTGACATCGGGTAGCCGCATCGAGCAGTGCGCCCGATTTTATCGATGGCTCAAAGGCGACTACGTCCCGGCGGACTTCCAGCCTACAGAGGCGGAAGACGAGAATGAAGTATATACACATCGCGTGTATTTGAGACAACATTTGATCGAACAAACTTGTCAATAACGGTCCAGTTCGACTATCCTGGGACAGGATTACGATCCCAATAGAACACACCCGCTTAGCATCTTACTAGATGAAGCCGGTAGGGACCATGATTACATAATACCACAAGCTGGCACTAACGGCAGCGCCAACACCCAGAGAAACCCCTCGCCAACGCACTCGGTCAACCGAAATACGAGGTCGGCGACCGACAGCGAAACCGAATCGCCGAATATCGGATCACGAAACGACGGTCAGATGGGCGAGACCATGTCACTGGACGGTCTCGAAGGCGAACGGTTTAACCTGCCAGTAAGCTTTATAAATTATTTGCAAAGTTTTCATGAGCAAATTAAAACTGTGTCATCTCAGATGGCTGAGGTACGGAGTAGCTCACTAAATAACAGGCAAGGCATCGCGTCGAGAACTCGCATTGATAATGCAACAGAGAGTGCACATTTTGGGCCCGACCTAGGGGCCCAACACCAAGATAGACCCCAGAGGCAGCAAGTGAATATCCAGGATACATTCACAAGCAATTATTACGACCGGAGTAGACCAATTTTGTCACAACCCGCGAACTTAGGTTACTCTCGAAGTCAAGCCTCACCGTTGCGTGAATCGTGGGATCACACGCAACAAACCTGTAATAACCATACCCGATCTGCACAAAATGCAACTAGATGGCAGCGTTCACACTGCGCCAGTTGCACCTGTGGTTCGATACCACCGTTTGGAAATATCGGCAACGCTTGGGAGGGGGGACCTCTCCAGCGGCACATATAGAGCAAATATGCACCACTCGCAGAGCAATGGTGGATCGACAAATACACGGGATATCGGCAATATAGTTCGACGATGGAACGTGCGATTCACCGGCGAACCAGATGATAGCATTAATCTATTCATCACAAGGGTAGAAGAATGCAGGACATTAGCAAGGCTTACAGACGAGGAGTTAATACCCGCACTAGCTGAACTAATGACCGGTGTCGCGTCCACGTGGTACCGCGATTATAAAGACCAGTGGACGACGTGGCAGGAGTTTTGCCACGAGGCTAGAGATTGGTACGGCATGGACCGCCGTTACCAACAGAGACTAGCGAGCGATGCGAACCGACGAACCCAAGGGAAAGGCGAACCCGTGCGCAATTATATAACGTGCTTAGGTTCGATGTTACGAAAACAACAGCCAATCCCGAACGTAAGTCAACAACTTGACTTACTACATCGAAGCATGCTGCCCGAGTTACAGCGTATCATAGAACGTAACTCATGTCGAAGCATCCGAGACTTGCTCGAGAAGGCACGCGACGCCGAGCTAACGCTGGAGGCCGAGATATCATACCAACCTCCGTCTCCTCCAGAGAAGATGTTACACCCTGATCTAGGATTCAAACCAAGGACAGGGAAACCAAGTCCAGATCCTCCTAGTCGACCTAAAGTGGCTGCAACCGAAACAACCACTAAAAAGACCGACCGTTCGTTAGTCGAACTAATGGCTGAGATGTTCAAGGAGATCCGCTGCCTGAAAACGAGTTCAACAGAGCGACTAAACTCCCAACAGGGTAGCGGGAAAAATGACGCTCCTGTTCAACAAAAGCCGAACAACTCTCGTGCGACTAAGGGAGGAAGTACCGCTCAGAGTAAGCAAGGCTCGGGACAGAGTAATATGAGTAAGAGAGTAGACTACGGACGAAATTCTCCCCCGAATAACAAGAAAGACTTCGGTAGAGAGAACGTCCCAAAGGAGGTATACTGTTTTGGATGCGGCATGCCAGGTCATTTCCGATATAACTGTCCGAAATGCACGGGAAACGGAAAGGGGAAAGACCAATAGGGGTCTCAACGGCCTTTCCCCCGTGTAAAGAGGCCGCAAAAGAACGAGACGTTCGACACAACGAGTAGAACGCAGTTGCCGCAATCGTATCGACGGAAGAATGTAATAAAACCGGTACGACGGAAGGAAAATCGTCCGAGGACGACTCCGCTAGTGTAGAGTCGGACCAGGACGTAGGACGCTGGTGGCTACAGGTAAACGTAGGACCTTACCGCTTAAGGGCGTTGTACGACCCCGGAGCATCCCGAACGGTCATGCCAATGAATTAGGTAAATCAGTACGACCTGATAGCAGGAAGGGGGCGAAATTAGGAGACGAACGTTTCTCTCCCGTCACGGGTTATACCTACTTGCCGTTTGAGGTCGCTGGTATAAAACACGACCTCAAAATTGCTATAATGCCACACTTAGACGCTGATTGTTATGTAGGCGTGAATTTTATTAAGAAGTTTAATGCGATCCTCTTTTCGCAAGAGAACCGCTTGTTTTTTAAAGATGAGAAGAGATCAGTCTCCTTGGAGTTGGCGGGTGTGGACTTCTCGTGTATAGCGTCTCTCAACTCAATCGGCTTAGCGGTCGCGCTACCCGCCGAAAGAGAGCAACTCCGAAAATTACTAGACCGGATGCTGGGACCGGGTGGCGGTCCTATCGGATGCACGAACCTGGCAGAGCACACGATCGATGTAGGATCAGCTCGCCCAATCAAGCAAAAGTGCTATCCAGTATCCAAAGCTATCAGCGATAAAATGAAGGAACAGGTTAATGAAATGCTCGCTGCGGGCATAATCGAACCTTCGGCTAGTAGTTGGTCTAGTCCTGTGGTCATGGTGCGTAAGGATAATGGCAAATGTAGGTTCTGCATCGATTTCAGGAAAATTAATGCAGTAACTAAGCCGGATGCTTATCCCCTCCCGAATATGGATAGGATCCTGCGCAAGTTACAAAGTGCGCAGTATATAAGCACGCTGGATCTGAGTAGCGCATACCACCAGATCCCCCTGTGTGCCGACTCTCGCGAGATAACGGCTTTCAGGGTACCAGGGATGGGCCTGTACCAATCTACGCGAATGCCGTATGGACTCAATAACGCTGGTGCGACGTTCCAGCGGCTGATAGACTGTATCATCGGTCCTAGCCTCGAACCGTACGTATACTCCTATCTCTATAAAATAACTTTTATAATTAATATTCAATTTTTTATTATTGTAATTGTATAATATCATTTATATTTTTTAGTTGCAATTAGTAAAATTCTTTTTTATAAAATATTTTTGAAAATAAAACAAAATTAATAAAATGTGAAAATAAATCTTTTAGCCAGAATTTTAATCTGAAAAATTTTTTTATAAAATCAATTATTATGTATAATTATTTGTTTGAGAGAATAATTGAATACATACGATGCATTAGCTGAGTTTAGTAGTTTTGTATGAAATTTTTAATTTTTCATCTCCTTTCCGTGAAACATCATGAAACAGCATGAAATATATGTAAAATGGTCAAGGAATAATTTTATATTCTAATTTTTGTTTTTGAAAATATTATTCTGGTAGAAAAATAACACATTTGTTACTAGATTGATGTAGTTTCTTACAGGAATAGTGTGGAAATATTGTAAGTAATGATATATGTGTTACTACGTATTAAAAATTAAAATTAAAATTCCTTACTCCAGTGTAATTTTATCATGTCGATTATTTTTAATTTTTTTTAATTGTTTCAGTATTATGTAGAAATATGTTCAGTATCTATAAACTCTTGTGTAATAGACTAAGATTAAATAAGTACATACAATGTTGCAAATATAATACACTGTTATTTTAATTTTATTGACTAACAAAAATTGTTTGTAACTGAATACTAGGTTAATTAATTACACATTATATTATATTTTAATTTTTATTCAATTAAATTGTAAAATTATAAATTTAAAAAAAATATAAAAAATAAGTATATATTTAGTGTAATTTCGACGGAGGAATTGTTGCTAGTTATATACTCACATACATATCAACGAACGATAGATTCATTTTGTTTCTAATAACTTGCGACTCGGTCCACTACGTCGCACTCTGGCTGGTGGTTTTCCTCACCACCAGAGGGAGACGACTATCTCTCTACACTCGTTGGAGAGATCGTCGTCTCTTTTCTATATATATATTATAACGGTAAGCGAGTTACCGATCAGGTGAGTAACCGAAAAGAGTATCGAGAGTGATGCGCGCGCAGGGAACGCGCGCGAAGGGAGTAACGAGATCGAGTTCGCGCGCGCACGGCAACAACATCGTGTTGACAACTGCCGAGATATTTTTGGCGGTAAAAAGTGAACAAAGACTGGTGAAATTAGTGTGTGGGTGTGAGGTTTTCTCCCCACCAATCCCCACGTCGGCGTGCGGAGCAGCACAGCCCAGAGAAAGGGGGAAAGAAGGAAGCCAAGAGTCGACCGCCTTCCCGACCGTTGGAGTGAGAGAGAGAGATACAACCACAAGGCCGAGCTATCTCTCTGTTGCTTAGTCTTTTCCCGCCGAGGCGAGATATTTAGATCCGCGGTAAGTGGTGCACCACGTTTAGACCCGTGTGTCTGATTAATATTTCGTGTCCTGATTTTCCTGGTACGGTCCAGGTGAGGAAGCGTTCCTCTTTTCCCCCCTCTCGTGACAAATCCCGCCCGGGTAGACAGGTCGGTGGTTCGCGGGAGCCACTTCACGCGGTGTGACGTATAGCTATCAGGTTAAGCAGCCGATCATTCCCGGATCGGTTTTAACTAATTGTTTCGCGCTGATCTCGGGGGTAGTTATCGGTACGGCTCCCCGTAAATTATTAACGTTGATTTATAGTTAATTTTTTAATATTTAATTGTTTATTTAAAAATCGACTCGGCGAAACGATCTTTCTCGCCGATTAACGTAAAATATCGATCGTTGATAGTGTTTTACCGGTTACAGTCCTATCCCACGAATACCGCCCTCTCCGGTGTTTATCCTAGTTGGCAATTTTGGGCATAGGGCCCAACACACGGTATCTATGTCAAACGAGGTGTAGCACGGGAATCAAAGGGATTCCCGGCCGCATCGTGGGACTGCACACTTAATGTTGGTAAGTTGGGACAAATTGGGCTTAACCGGAGGCCTTACATTTCTCCAGTACCCACCCCGTTACAATATATATAGCCGCAGAACACCTTGCTGGCGTCGCGGTTCAACTTGCGACAGGTGTCTAAGGTAAGATCTCCAGTTCCTTACTGAGGAGTCCAAGCTGGAGATCGAGGACGGAACGCCTTTTAATTGTTTTAACGTTTAGACTGCCGGCATGATTCATATATGAGCCACCTGTGACCTTGACAACTACTCTAGAGATATGAGGTGTTTTTATGTATAAATTTTGCACATCAAAAATATCAATTTATAAGGCAAAAATGCCGGCAGTCTAAAGGTTAAAAAGGCCGTGCTCTGGGAAATTCCACCAACTATAGTGGACAAAGAGTACAATAGGCCATCTTTATTCTAAAAGTAAAGTATTTCGTTCAAAGAGACCGATATTATATGCTCACATACATATCAACGAACGATAGATTCATTTTGTTTCTAATATACATGAATGTTGCTCTATATCGAATAAATAAATTAATTATATGGTTTCATATAGACAAATTTAAATTGTTCAATATAATATGACATTTACTTACCTTTACTGTCCAAAATATACGTGCCATTAACATTGTTTTACCGAATTTTCTTTAAAAGAAACTGCGACGCTACTTTTCGTCGGAACGTAATTTAAACAAAATTATAAACCAACGGAGGTTCCGTCGTAGCGACGTTTAAAATAGCTAAAATATCACCGATTTATAATTATATGGGCGCCTGGCGATATTTAAAATAAAAGAATAATTACTCTAACAAACTACTCGGTAACCCGGCAAATCCTCACCTCGACTCCTCGTCACAGAGGGAATCCCGATGGCTGGCCACCTCAGAACTGACGGATTTTAGAGTAATCACAACTAACATTTATTGAAGATTTAAATCAAAAGATATTATAACTTCCGACACAATTACTAATCGCGATTCGCGACCGGCTCACACACGTGCACACGCTCAATCAACTTAATCCGTCCGGCGGTATAAATAAATATATAAATATTAATAATTCGACCGCCCGTCGGGCTAACCGTAATTTTACTCGCCTACTTAAACTTATCTCAGCTCCAGTACAACTCGACTCACACCTCGTCTATTAAACTCTACTCTACTCTACTCTATTAAGAAAATGACTACTCCGCCTCAAAAATACTACTACTCAATAAAACACAACTATCTTGTCGGACGATCAGGTAGCGAATCGTCGAGACCGGCTTCTTCATTCGGCTCGCGGCGTGGCTTGATCCTCCCAAATTAAGGATTTTCCTCCCCATTCTATCGTTATCCTTCTCTATCTTATTCTACTCCTTATCTACCGGGGTTGATGATGGTGGTTGGTTGCGTGATCGATACGCGTAGTCAGCCTTGTTCTCATTTCCGTCAAGATCGATTATCCAATAATAGTGGTTTACGTCACCACCAACCTGTTAATTGTTGCGTCGATCACGCAACCAATCTTCCCTGGCACTCGGAAGGGCGCATTACAAATAAATAATTACCATATCGGTAACCCAGTCGGTGCTGCCGCCCCGTGCCTACCGGCTATGTAATTAATATTAACTATCCCGACACACTCATACAACAATTAAAATTTAATTTCGGCAACTATTTACAGTTATATATATATTAAAAACTACCACAAATCGCCCCAACCTCTACCGACGGATCTACATATTTTTACTTAATTAATTAACTACGCAATCTAGCTAAAATAATTAATCTACTATAATATACGTGCGCGCGCTATATAGAATAGTATATACGCATACATAGGTGTGCGCGCACCATCTACATCTATATATACAGGGTATCCTAAAAGTAACGATGCACCCAATAAATATTCCAGGTAAAAGCTTTTTTAAAAATGGTGAAGGTCATTCCTTAAGTAACTTTTTACGACGAATCCAGTGGTTTTGACCTTCAACTTGTCATTCAAGGTCATTTCAAGGTCAACTTTGTTTTTTTTTAATGGGAACACCTATTTTTGACAATAGCAATCGAAAGAGCGAGAAATTTTACTTCTAAACATGTACTCAGGTCATAGGTCAAAGTGACCTTGAACCTTCTGCTGAAGGTTATTAAGTTTTAGGTATGGATTGGCTCCGATCTGTACTTGTTTGACTTAGGGGTATTAAAAAGGTCAAGGGAATTCTTGTAATAATGGTATTCAATGGTGACCTTGGATTTGACCTAGCGTTTGACCTTGAAGGTCATTCGAAGGTTAACTTTTTTTTTAATGAAAACGGCTATTTTTCACAACAACAATCAAAAGAGCGGGAAATATCACTCGAACCTACTATGGATTAACTCCAATCTGTAAGTTTGAACCTTCAAGGTCATTGCGAGGTCAGTTTTTTTACATTTAGCGTTACACAGGAACAACGACGTGGACGTAGTAAAATCTGTTCCCTTTGGGGTGCTTGATTTACATGCCGTTTTCATTAAAAAAAAAGTTAACCTTCGAATGACCTTCAAGGTCTAACGCTAGGTCAAATCCAAGGTCACCATTGGCTATCGATTCTACGAATAAAGCACGACAAGAACATGTGTTACGTTTGTTTGTTAGAGTTCAATAAGTTTCCGAGTTATAAACCTAAGTATGGCTCATTGCCGTGATCTTCTTTGTGTTTTCTGCAAATAGGTTAGCCTGACAGTCAAACATGATCTCTAACACGAAAGGTTTAGAAAAAAAGTAAGTTCATCCATTTGTAGAATGCAATATACTAATATATGAGAATATACAATACTACGATATTCCGCAGGTCTATATCTAAGACGGATGTGAAGGATGATTTAGACGCGAAAAGTTTGTTCCTGTTATAGACTAACAAATTGAACTCTGACAAAAAAACGTTATATAGGTTTTTGTCGTGTTTTTGCCCGTAGAATCGATTACCGCGTTCATTTTTGCAAAATTACGATATTTTGGATTATTTGTGTAAATAATTTGTTATAAACAATTGTAATCCACAAAAGAAAAAACACGGGTATTTTTTTCGGTTATGTAAAGGATGGCATAGTTCGTTTCTCGATATATCTTCAAAGTTTTGCCTGGTTTTTAATGGGTTAACACACAGTTTTTAAATCTTATCTTATTAGTTTCAATCCAAAATTTAAGCTCAAGTAAGAGGGCTTGAAATCTAGACCTAAATGATTAAAAAAATCGATATTTTATTATAAAAAATAGTCGTTACTTAAAACTTTTAACTAGGAAAAAAACAATTTTGAAGTTAAAAATTATTTTGAATAATCATACACTTATGGATAGTTATTAGTCTTTTAAAACAGTGTCGTGTATAATAATTAAACTGTCTTTCTTTACATTTCTTAAAAATATAATTTGAAGCAGTGTGCAAAATTTTGAATAGTATTACTTTTGTGCATAATAATAAATTATAAAAACATGTATAATTGACGTAATACTATTTTCAACAAATTAAAATTTTGTATGGTATGTACCATTGATTTTATTAATAATGACAAATAACTAATTTTTTTTCATTATTTTAACGTCGCTCTTTTTATGCTCCCAAACTGGAGGTCATACAATGTCTTTGTTAAGAAAGCACTTGTTGAAAATACATTCTCCAGTGGTACTTTTATCAATCGGACGGACCGGGAATTGAACCTGGGACCTCCAGATTACGAGCCCGACGCCCTACCAACCGAGTCATCGCAGGCCTCTACAAATAACTAATTATATAAATAACGCCATTAGGTGTAATAATATGAAATAGTGTTTTTAATAAAGTTTAACAATAATATATACATTTTTTCATGGAGGACTATCGTGTTGCGACATTGTTAGGCAGAAAGCATATAATTATACAATTTTATTTCAATAACTTTTTTATAAATTATCTTGACGTAATAGAAAAGAATATCTGTTGAAACCGCCGACAATGAATTCGAGGAACTCGATGATCAAGATATAAATTATATTTTTCCCAATTTTGTAAATAACCTCGATGAAGGTAAATATATGTTAGAAACCTCATATTTATCAGAAGATTTAACGAACTTTTTAACAAACCTTATTAAATTTGAAATATATTCAAATTATTAATTTATTTATCTATATTAATATTTAACTGAATAAATTGACTAATTTTTTAGCTACATAAGAATAACTACGTAGTTCGCAAATTTTTATGCAACATGGGAGCAAAAACGTGGTGGACTTGTTCAAATAAAAATTGCAGCTTTTTTATTTTCTGCTTTATATATATGTCGTGTACTTATATTTATTTTGAAAAAATTGATGGATTGGTTACTGCGAGTTTAAGTTTTACATTAAACTTATAAAAATTGTAAATTTTGCTTTTACAACAATCTTTCATTTATATCCCTTCAGGTTCACGTTCTCTAAATAAATCACCAAAAATGATAAGGTATTAATTCTTTATAAATAAATTTCGCGTTATTATAACATGTTATACTAATGTATTATTAATGAACATGTCCATAAATACAGTAAACTATTATTAAAATAATTCATTGAATCATTCAATAACGTTAAGGGATCTTTCAATCAGTGACACCACAGATTCTTCTGACGATTTTATTGATTCTCCTTTGATAACGATTGATTTGCTAATAGTACCACTAATGAATTTACTGAAGGTAAGTACATTGACATAGTTCCATACATCGTACGGTTATGCAAATCTTCCATGCTTTGTAGCGTCTATTTATTTTAATAATAATGATTTTATGTGCAATCCAAACAAAATTATTTTTTTTAGTTTCTTTTAATGTTGTTTAATGTTGTTTAATGTTGTTACGTGTAAATATTCATGCTTTTTTCAAATACTTCACATAATCACAGTAAGCAATTTAAGTTTGATGTACGTCATTGATAGACATAGAAATTTTTATTTTTTTAAATGTATCATATTGTATTGATAAAAGAAAACAATAATCCAATAATAACAGCAGTAAAAAATACTTCCAATTCGATCGCTTATAACTCGAAAACAAATAAAGATAAACAATCGAACCAAAAACCAAAAGAAAGCTGAGTTCAAGTAGATACGGGCTAAAAAAAAGAAGCTCAAATTGCTTAATTTGAAGCAAAGTTATGAAGAAAATAAGAAATTGAAGATTATTAAGCCAAAATTTAATATGAAAAATTTATTTTAAAGAGTAATACGCTCGTGAATTTTATGTTATATTAAATTTAACGGTCTGTACGAGCCAGAATATATAAATATTCTTAATCATTAGTCCATGGTGTGCTACAAATTTGCAGCCTCTATTATTGGCTATTATTATTGGATGTCGAATAACTTCCGTAAAAGTGGCCATTGGCAAGAGATAACTTGGCTTTCTTCATATTTTTATATTATAAAAGACATACCAAAGTTAGGATGAGATCCGTTTCCCGGAGGTCATGTACTCCCCTTGTTATTGAATGAAATATAGTAGGCAGGTACGGTTGAAAAAAACAATATCAATTAAAATATATTATTGATGAAATTTAAAGTTTTTTTCTTAAAATTTTTGTACACTATAAAATTATATGCAAATAATATTACAGTTTTAGTAATAATAGATAGCATGATCGTATTTTTTAATTCTAACTTTTTTAAATTTTACTATAATATTTTACTTATTTAGGCATTTAATGTGATTTTTTTTATATAGCGGAAAATACAAGTAAGTATTTGTAAAAAAAAACAAAAAACAATCCGGTGTTAATAAGTAACATAATATTAAAGGAAGATGAGAAATTCGAGTTGAAAAGTAAGTAACACTTTGAGGTATTTTCTTTGGCGGTTGTGTAGACTAAAATCAGTATCTTCATTTTATATATATATATATTGTGACGTGGTGGATCTGTATGAGTACAGATCCCCGTCACTTAGGGCTCTGTAGTACCGACGCGGCCAGCGCAAGAATCGGCACTTGGCATATGGCGTGCGTATCGGTAGGCAGAAGACATGGAAAAAGTACTGCTACGACCAATTTCGGGCGTAGCGCAGTGGTAGCGTGAACGCCTTCGGATCCGAAGGGGCTCGGGTTCAAGACCTGACGCCCGTTCCTTTTTTTTAATTTGTAGCAAATGAGTCTCATTGTTACATGGCGCCCAACATAAAATTACCCATATCCTTCCAGCACCCTAGTTTCCTAGTTTCTAAGTTTTAATGATTCCATGCATAGGCTTCTGCTTTACCTACGACCCGGCTCCCTACCCTTTCGTCCTAATATTACGATGAATCCGGGGATATTCATCGTTTAGGCGGGGGGGAGTTGTAACGTGGTGGATCTGTATGAGTACAGATCCCCGTCACTTAGGGCTCTGTAGTACCGACGCGGCCAGCGCAAGAATCGGCACTTGGCATATGGCGCGCGTATCGGTAGGCAGAAGACATGGAAAAAGTACAGCTACGACCAATTGCGGGCGTAGCGCAGTGGTAGCGTGAACGCCTTCGGATCCGAAGGGGCTCGGGTTCAAGACCTGACGCCCGTTCCTTTTTTTTAATTTGTAGCAAATGAGTCTCATTGTTACAATATATATGTTGATTTATTCACATAAATATCAATTGAATAAATATGTACAAAGCATGGTTTCCGTACATAATTTTTTAATATAAGTTCTTAATTTATGTAAATATTTATTATAAAAAATATACGGAATATTGTAACGTTCGCTTGGACTGGATTGCCGATCAACTTTAATTAAAAAAGAGGATACCACGCCTATGACTTGATAAGGCACGATACGCGATCGTTTGATCGCGAGGCAGAACGACTTCGACTGTCGAAAACTGAGGTCAGCCTTGGTTCATACCGAGTCATCGGTCAATCCAATCCGTTGATCAAGACACGTGTGTGACGATTCGACAGCATCGGAGACGCTGGAACTATCCTGGGGGAAGCCACAGGAATCATAAAGACCATTTGATTGGTGAAGAGCGACAGGAAGGGGATGAACCTTAAAACTCGGCCAGAAAAACCAGCATTCGAGACATAAAGGAATACCGACAATATTAAAAGTATGGATGCGTGTTGAAATAAAATTAAATTTAAGGGCAGTCCGTACTCAGGAAAACAGCTTCACAAATCCACCACCCGAATTTTGCGAGCAAAAGTGGCGCTGCCGTCAGATAAGCTGAGTTCATATTCGACAATAATTATGAACATTTAAAGGAAATAGAGTTTTTACCACACGGAGAGACATTTTCATAGTTAAAGACGGTGCCCACTAGAAAAGCATGCTGTTTGACGGTGGCGACACCAACTATTTCAATGTATCCTATACACGGAACAGACAAAACTAATCGTTCACTGTAAAAAACAGTGTAGCTCATCGTTCCTGTAGCTGAAGCGTCGCGTATTAGACGGTGGAGGGGGTCAATGTTTATGCTGCTGCTGCATTAAGAAGCAAGGTGACTAGCTCTCACCGTGTTTTACGCTGAAAATGTTTCTCCGTGCACACCAAATCAGAGTTGAGTGCCATAGCTATTGATGTAATGATTAATTACATATTGCTTACCTGATCGAAAAGTCGGTATTTTCGACAAATAGTGATAAGTACGAATCAATTCTGAGAACACATATCGAAGCCACTTCGTACTTCTCACTATTCGTCGAAAATACTGACTTTTCGATCAGCTAAGGACTATGTAATTAATCATTACATCAATAGCTATCGCGCTTAACTTTGATTTTGTGTAGTAAAAAACAAATTTTTTATTAATTGTCCAAAATTGTTGTAATATGAACTCAGTCTATCTGACGGCAGCGCCACTTCTGCTCGCAAATTTTCGGGTGGTGATATATTCAACAATACTCTACGGACTCCCCTTAAATATCGTTAAATGTAAGGGTCATTTTGTATTGATATTGATATTTCGACCTCTCCTCAATTGGACTCACACCTTTTAGAAATCAAAATTTCAATAAATAAAATTGACAAACCAATAATAACAACGAGTCTCATTTCATTTGGCGACCAACTAAAGGGCAATTGAGGCTGGCAATAGAAATATCAAAATCAATTATACGTTTAGTAATAATTAGTGACTTTCTTTTATCAATATAACTATTAAAATCGTTAATTAAAATTAGAACATGGCAGCGATTTCGAAATAGAAGGCCTCGAATTAGAAACTCGGACGCTAACTCATCAAATGACAAATGTTCTACAAACATTGCAACGTATGGAAGAAGGCGCGTTGTCGAGAACCCTACAAAAGGAAATATCATTGCCCACTTTTTCGGGAACGATTGTTGAAGACGGAACCGAATATCTTAATGAAATACAACAGTATTTAATGTTTTAAAAAATTCCCGATTATTTTCAGTCGAAAATCATAAAAAACTCGTTGAATGACCGAGCGAAAACGTGGTTTAATGCCGTACGTTACGAAGTGAATAATTTTGAAGACTTGCGGTAGGTTTACAAGTGAATTTTTGTCTAAGGAAGCCCAAGATCTAGCAAAAGGAGAGTACTAAAAAGTATATAGAAGGTAGTATGCTGAAGTATTTCTACACTCGGTTTGGCGAAACGGGAAAATTTCATCCGCCTTTGAGCACTTATAAAGTAAATAAAACTATCATTACGCGTTGCCGCGCAATATTCAAATAGCTTTATCTAGTATCGATATGTCGGATACACAATGTGTGGTTCGGGCTCTTACGCGAATAGACGTGGCGCGCGTTAAGTTTGTAAATGAAAATTCGAAGAGTAGTCGAATTGATCGATTGTAACATTTTTTATAGTGGTTGGTACAAGTCTGGACGTGACATTAACTAACTTGTTTACAGCTGTATTTTGGTTGGCGTTGGAGGTTCTCCTGCTTCCTGCCTGGATACTGCCTCTTCGCCTTGACTGCTGTCCTGTGAGGCTACGGAGGGTCCTGGAGGCTTCCTGGTGATCGTCTCCCTTAGAATCCTGTCTGCAGTGTCAGACCCGGAGGAGCCCACCTGATATTCTCTGAGCTCACCCAAGGTCCTCATCGCCAGGATCACCTTAGTATTTGTGTGCCGTTCTTGGGAAAGGGGTTTTTGTATGTGAGGGTAGCTAGAATTTAGCTGATGTGCGGGTAGGTAGCTAGGGAAAGGTATATGGGTAGGTAGGTGTAGCCAGGGACTCGTGTAGCTTGTACAGGTAGGTAAGTGTTCGCCAGGGGTTCGGTTGCTGTCATTTGACATTTGCAAAGCACATTGTCACACATTATACAATTATTTATTGTAAAGGATCAGATAATATCATGGCCGCTTATTTTAGTAGATCAATGGTTTATGAGATTGATAAGGATAAAATTTTAAAAAATAGCAATGTGAAAAAAGTCTATCTATTACAATAATCGCTGCAGTTAAATCACTCGATTTGTGAATGCCTGAATGGAAGCATATCGCGAATTACAGAAAAAAGATCCGAGTTATGTAATTATAAATAATGCGCTTAAGGATAATAAAAACGTATTTTTTCAGGTGTTTGGGGGAATAATCTATTTTCTATATTATTAAAAAAATTTCGTCGCCGCCGCCGCCGCCGCTGTTTCAGAAAAATGTTTTGGCAGAAACTATATATAAAATATATTTCACTTATAATCACGTGGCATCACATGACAATCACGTCACTATATATGGCATCACTCTATTATACTTGGTATTACATGGTAATTATTTGAATATAGGCGTCCCTTGCTCCCTTCGTCCGGAAATCTCAATATGAATTATCCAATTTGAATGATAATATACAATTTTAAAGTGAAAATAGTGTCTGCCTTTTTTTAACAGATTTCCTCACCACCTTAGAGGTACTGTTAAGGCGCGTTGGGTTTAACTCTGATAATATAAAAAAATTAACAATAAAGAAATAATAAAGAAAGTGGAACGTATAAAAAACATAACGAGGAAACCCATCGCCATCAGCCATGCACCACGTTATGTTCATGAGGTATTTTTGTGTAAAAAAGATGATTGTTAAACAAATAAAAAAACCAATTCAACGATTTGAAATAAATATAAAATATTGAAATGTTTGAATTTTTGTATACTTACAATTTACTGAATTATTTACTTATATTTGTACTTTCAATTTGTTTTATCCTATATAGTATATATTAATTAATTATTTATTAAATATTTTGCCATATTTTTTTCTATTATTATTAAATTTAATAATTTACCTGTGTGAGAAAAATTTCTGACCCAGTAATTAGATCTTCTAAGTCTATGAGCGGTTCATTTAAAATTTTGATACATTCGAATTCATTTATTTTCAGAATATAAGTCATATCTATGTAACAATTAATGATAATACAATTAATAATATAGATATATATACATATATATATATATATATATATTGTAACGGGGTACGATCTCTCGCGTAGGTAGGGGAAAAGGGATCGGTTGCTACGGCACTGCCTAGTTATACTCTCTAGGCGGTGCCCCGAAAGTGCGCGGCGGATTCAAATCAGCGAACCCCGCGCACGACCTACCGTTGCGATGTCCGTTAACAACCGCGAGATCACTTGCCGATCTCGCGTCTCTGTAACAGCTTCAACGTCGTGAGCTGAAAAGGCCCGCGAATAAAAGGAATGAATTCGCGGTAAATTTATCTCGGCCGCTCCTGGAACGGAGAGGGCGATATTCGGGATAACGGGAATAACGCACGCCGGTAATTAATGATTAAACTTGTAGTCGGTTATTAATTACATATGAATTTTGTTTATTTAAAAAGGAATAGAAATTTAATTTAACAATGAATAAAAAAGAAGAAATAACGAAACTATAAAAGTCGTATAGGCCGCGTGAGGTCTCGCAACGAGGTGTAACCACCGGGGTTACTCGCACTTTCTCTCTCTCGTGCGCGTACGCGATCGTCCGTTGGCTTCCTCGCCGTCGCGTGCGGGCGAGATCCGTCAATCCCTAGCTTAAAGATATATAGCCGTAAAGAGAGAGTCTTTACGGCTTCGGCGGCTCGCGAGTGGTGCACCACGTACCTTTCTTCTTCCCGTCAATGCGCATGGTTTCGCTGATTTCCCCCTTTCTGTCGGGCTCTCGCGCGCGGCAACTTCGCCGTCCTCGCAGGTACCTGGGGAGTCGTGGAAGCCGTGTACTGGACACCAGCATGCTCACTCCGCAAATTCACACACACTTCGCGGCGTAAAATCCAGAACCTGGGCCAGAATACGTAATTACTATTTCACTCTTGCCACGACTTGGCAAGGAAGGCCGACCGGCGACGTCTTTATCTACGATGACTCGCATAAACTCTCTATCTACTCTCCTCAGCAAGCTTGCGCGTCGGACCATTATTAGTTCTTACGCGGCTTGCGCGCGGGCTTTCCCGATTATCTACGAGCTTTTCCGATCGTCACTCGCGCTCGTTCTAAGGTATAGCTTCATACGCTTAAGAGTATGTAGCTTACATTTACACGTTGGGCGCTATTGTAACAGGTTGCGGATTGCTTATGAGGAATAAAAAATCAACGAAGGTATCGGGGCGCAAACCGACGATCCCGGGAGCGCGAGGCAGAAGCCTCACCACTGTGCTACCATTCGCAATTGTCCCGGCTAGTTTACTTGGTCCTATCGACGATCGTCGCCGATAATCCAGGGACCTACCTGCGCCGACACTCGAAATCCGTACCCGTTATATCCCCCACCCAAACGCGACCTACGCCCTTGCGGAGCCGTTTGATCACTTCGATCATCAAAGGTAGAGAGGCAAAGGTTGTCCCTGCTCGACCGGTGTCAAGAAGACCGTTTTCTGAGTACCGAGAGCCTTGTTAGGGATAGCCGTGCGTTTGCACCACCACGCTTGAGATCCCAGAAACTCAAGCTCCTCTACGTCTAGGGCCTACCTTGGAGGTGTACTGCGTATACGTATACACACTGGAGCGAGAAACACAGGCTTTTTTCCTACAGTCGTACCTCCGCACTTTTGACGTTTTTGCGAGGAAATCCACCGGAACTGTGGTGGTGGGGATGGGAGTCCGCCCTTGCGGAGCCGTTGATCACTTCGATCATCAAAGGTAGAGAGGCAAAGGTTGTCCCTGCTCGACCGGTGTCAAGAAGACCGTTTCTGAGTACCGAGAGCCTTGTTGGGATACGCCGTGCGTTTGCAACCACCACGCTTGAGATCCCAGAAACTCAAGCTCCTCTACGTCTAGGCCCCGAGAAACACAGGCTTTTTTCCTACAGTCGTACCTCCGCACTTTTGACGTTTTTGCGAGGAAATCCACCGGAACTGTGGTGGTGGGGATGGGAGTTTGTGACCGACTTTGGTCGATAATGAGCCCGGTGAAGATAAATTTATTTGTCACTTCTGGCAAGTGGGTTTCTGAGTTGGGCGCCATTGTAACGGAGTACGGATTGAATATGAGGAATAAAAAAATCAATGAAGGTATCGAGGTGCGAAACCACGATCCCGGGAGTGCGAGGCAGAAGCTTCACCACTGCGCTACCATTCGCAATTATCCCGGCTAGTCGATTTGGTCCTATCGACGATGGTCGCCGATAATCCAGGGACCTACCTGCGCCGACACTCGAATTCCGTACCCGTTATAATATATATATATATATACATATATATATATTGTCACGCAGCACTTGGGATTAGGGTGCATGTGAAGAGGATAATTAATATAATATATGTGTAAAATAATTAAATTTATTATCTGCTCCGATTTATATAATTACGGGTGCCAGTCGCGTCCTTTACACGGGCTCAAGCTCGGCTGCGATCGGCTCAAGGAGGGCGCGAATTTAGGAAGGCTTAAAGCGGCTCACTGCAGATTGCACAAGTGCAAATTATAAATTAAAAGTCGCGAATCGCTGGCTGAATCGGTGTGCTACTCGTCCGCGACGAGTTTAATGTTGACCGACGGCGGGGCTGTGGTACACGATCGCGGTTTCGAAAGCTGCTCGAAAAAGGGGGGAAGAAGGGGAAAACGCGATAACTCGCACACGCACACTAAGGAAGCACGGGATTGAATTATAATAAAATAAAGGAGGCACGGAGGAGTATACACCAACCTTTCGTTGCTTCGCTGCTCTCGTTCACTATTGCTCAGCACACAAATTCGCACACTCGCTAATACCTCGCTTCGGATCGGCGTAGATATATCTCTCACGAATATCGGGCGTCGTGATCATACGGTGATCGGAAGAGCTCTGCTCTCCTCGGCGTGGTCGACGCATTGCCCGTGTGCGCGCATGCGTCGCGACGGCCCACTTGCGGTGCGTACGCAGCCTTACTTGAGTGCGGCTTAACATGGCCGCCGCACCGTCTAGTAGTGTACGCCTCATCAGTTCCAACAACAACAACTATGCCGTTGATGACGACGTAAGCTGCCTGCCAGGTAACTATTTCTCGTTCCTTATCACTAACCGGTCGGCTAATAATATCGGTGTTCACAGGGCCGCGGGAGGTGTGTGTACGCGGCACGTCGACGCGGGCTCTTGAGTGTTGTCGGGGCCGATATCTCCTCTCTCGCTCTCCTTGATGTGCATGGCATGACAGGTGCAACGGCGGGCTCGAGCTGCTTCGACGGACACACGGCGATAATTCAGGTAAATATCAACTTGGAAGACGGCTTGCTGTGTAGTAATATTAATATTGTGTGTGTGAGTACTTATAATGCTCACTTAACCTCTTCCCAAGTCCTCTCCTATACACACTTGTTTACGTAAGTATGTGCTCCTATTTGCTCCCTTATAATGGATATTGCTATATTAGCTGGTGCTTCCAGGTTTCTTGGATTATTGCTGGCTGACGGACTTCCTGGCTACATTGGCTCCTTTTTCTGACTCGGTCTTCCTTAGCTTTGCTGGATACGCTGCTACTAGACTCAGGACTTTGCAGCTCGCTGTCATCCAACACCTCAGCATGCTGCTTCATTGGCTCTTCGTCAGGCTCATTATTAGATTACTTCAATAGTAATCTATGCTTCAGTGAACTTCTACTGTGTCCTGCTCGGCTGCTCCCCTGTGCACCTTTGTTTGTGGGCTTGGTGGTTTTATATCATGTGTTAAGGAGCTCGGTTACTGGGAGGGTATTATTATTTATTATTTATAAGCTCTTAGGGTAATTAGGCAAGGATAAGTTTGGTTAGGCTTGTATGTTTGTGTGTGTGCTCGTACAGGGAAGTAAGGTGTAGTTTTATTGTCGCTCTTTATGGCATGCATTATCTGCATTGTCACAATATATATTGTAACGGTAAGGTATTGTTTACCTTACCGTTTGACGAATTCGAGCAATACGAGCGAACAGTATCGTAATGTTCGCTCTAGCTCGGGCTGGCAAGATTCGGCTCGGTTCGGTTCGTCGTGGCTACATGGGCGAGATCGACTTCGCGCGCGAAAGATTCGCGTGCGCACCTGCGTAGATTGGTGAGGGGGAGATTCGCGCGCGAGGTGAAGCGATATAGCCGCCTTGACACGCGACAGGTGTGATCCCCCCGCGTCCCGTGTTCAGCTTCACCTGACTGCAGGCCGACCCTGCATTTGCAGTGAGTGGTGCAACACCCTGAATCGACCTGCAGCCACACAACCTCAGTGCACGAGCAAACGGACAATTCGTCCTACACCGCAGCGAGAATTAGAAAGAGAGAGAGAGAGAGAGAGAGAGAGAGAGAGAGAGAGAGAGAGCGAACCATCGGCTGGTCATTGTTTACCAACGACTACAGCAACGTATAAAGTAAGTGATACCACCTCACGCGATCGTGTTTTATTTGCTAATTAATAAACAATCTTACTGCGTTATACAACTCCCGTTGATTGGGTATATTATTTTACTTCACAATATTTTTCCGTTTATCGACTTGTAATAATAGCGTAGACCTCGACGACAATTAGACATTTTATTTGTAATTTATCTTTATTTTTATTTCAATAAGTTAATTTTATTATTAGAATTCAATCAGGTATTCAGCTAATGGAATTTAACCCACGTACGATTCCTTACGTAATCCTAAGAGCTCGTATATTTCTAATTGACAAGTGCTCGACGCGATATCCCTGTTTCGCGGTCAATTTCAGATTTGATTTTTTTTACCTGGTTGTTATCTGAACAGTACCTCGGTTTCAGACTAACACTTAACAGATTTGGTAGAGCGGACAGGTAACCGCCGCCACAAGGCGGGAAAAATATGTTTATTTAAATACGGTAAGTTTAACCGTACCGCTGAGCAGCCGCGATAATAACATAAACATCTGTGCAGCAACCAAACTATTACTATATATATCTAATTTCTCAAAAATACCGATTTCTTGTAGTTCTCCAATTATTTCTAATTTTGTTCCGCGTTCTATTACTTGAAATTCATCTGTATTATTAATATTTAACGATATATCTTGTGACAATGTGCTTTGCTCATGTCAAGTAACGAGCTATCGAACCCACAACGAACCTCTACCTACCCATATATAATTCCCTACACCTACCTACCCGCACAGTAAATAAGCCCTACCTACCCTCACAGACTAAAACCCTATCCCAAGCACAGCACACATAAGCATCCGAAGCACTAGGATGGTCCTGGCGTTGAAGGCCCTGGACGAGCTCGGTCAGCATCAGGTAGGCTCCTCCGGGTTTAACACCGTCAAGCAGATGAAGCAAGGAAGCTATAAATAAGGAAGCCTCGAGGACCCTCCTTAGCTCCACAGAACAGCAGACTAGGCGAAGAGGCACCATCCGGGAGGAAGGCTATGGAACCACCAACACCAACTAATATACAGCTGTAAAAGAGCCACGTAATCAATACAAGTACGCATTAAGAGGACGAGGAGCAAGGAAGAATATATACAGCTGTATGTAAACACTAGAGCTGTACAAGGAACAGTATAAAGCAGAATGAAGTTAGGTTGTTATACGTAAACAAGGTATATAGCAGACCTCTTTCACAGTATGTAAAATAAATACGCATACTTCCGGAATCCCCACGACAAAGTATTTACCTGGAGCTGTAGACGGAGAGGCTATCAGTCACCGAGGTTGACGTCGTCGAGGAGAGGGGTGAATCGGCCCCGAGCAGCGATGTGGCGGCGGGTGAGTTCGTACCTGAAACTCACACCGTACAACTTAGTGAATAACGCTAGAAGGAACGAGGTAATAATTACCTAGGAAAAAGTATACAGCATCTCAACCAGATCAATATACACTTACAGCACATGTGCACCGCTACAGCCTGAATACAGCGGTAATCGACTCGCTCGCTCGATGCGAGATCGATGTATCGCGTACAAGTACGTACTGCGCAGGCGCGCGGTACGATCGCGGCTCTCGGGCACACCGAGAGCCAGAGCTCTACGGACGGTCAATCCGACGACAACCGGTAGCTAGTGTGCGAGTTATATCGAGTACGAGTGAGCAAAGCGAGAGAGAAAAAGAGAGAGAGAGAGAGTAGCCGCTTCCCGACCAAGTGTCCCGGAGTCCTGTAAAGGTTGGTGAAATTATCTCTCTCTGTTGACGGTACCGCCGAGTATCGTATAAAGTGCGTGCGAGCATTCTGTTCCTTCCTGTCCTTCCCCTTCCCTCCATACAGCGTATCTCGGTGTACCCGAAACCCGGCCGCATATCGGGCAGGTGATGGTATTGAGTACTGCACATTCTTTGTTACGATTACCCGCGAGTAATCGGTAATTGCCGCGAATCAACGCGGCTAGCGCCCACCCAAATAATTATCGTTCTTATTAATAAATACATGTTTTATTTATAATTAATTGCTGACCCTAATTAACCTGCACCCTGATCCCCAGTGCAGCGTTACAATTTAATTTATATTCTCCGTTAGTGATAGCTCCAAAATATTCACCTGCTCGTGTTTTTGATTTTTGAGTTAAACTGTTTCTTAAATAACCTTGAATTTCTAAGAATGAAAATTAAAAAAATACATAAAAAAATATTTTTTACTTATGAATCCTTTTGTCTTTGAAATTTTCGAAAATGTTATTTTAGTAGCTTTTGTTATTTTTATATCTATACTTTCCAAAAATGTTATTGTTGAATTAGCGACCATGGTAGCCAATTTATATCAACTAACTGGCGCGAGTTTTTAGTTAACAATAGTGTTACTCCTGTGTATAGCTCGATTCGGCACCCTCAATCGAATCTCTCGGAACGGATAATGCATGAATTGGGTCGTTTCTTTCGGACCTTTTGCAACGAAAAATAAACTAAAAACGCTTATTCATTTTCCGGCTGGTGAACCTAAAGCACATGAGATAAAGATAGAAATCGCGAATACGAATACTTTGATAGCACATTCTAAAAGGAAAGCTCACCAAAAGGTATGCAAAAAACCACCGTTCAAAGTCGATAATTTGGTTTTACTCAAAGTGCCAAAACAGTCAAATACCATCGAATAGAAAATAGCCAAATTTTTCCACGTGTTTTGCCCATATGAGATTGCTTTAATGATATGATTAGGATAAGTGCGGCAAAATTAATTAAGGAGTTTTAGAAACACTTTTGCAAATAATATGAAAACGGTGTTTTTATATAATGAACGAATTTTAGTTATTTTCAATCGATTTGTATGTGAGTACAAGCAATTTTTTAATTATTTTTATCATTTGAGTCTACCGGCGCAAAATAGTTTCCACATTACTTCTATGTCTTATTCTATTGTTGCATAGGTTGACTGATCATTATTCCAAATTATTGGTAACGGTTCGGATCAGCTACTTGTAGTATGTATAAAAAAGAATAAATTAATTTTTGTTATGCATGATTAAATCAAATTATAGAAAATTGTACAATAAAATAGCGAGGCTTCGCGATTTATTGAGGATCCACAATAATGCTATCTTGTATTATATTTTTATTATAAATTTTGTTTCGTCGAATATCGAATTTGTACATATAGGAGTGGATGGTGGTTTGAATGGTTACTCAAGAAGAAGGAATTTTGTAAAGAAGATCATTGGTCCCGTTTATGTGGTTCATCTGCAATCATACTCAGTAGATTACTCATCCTTGAGGCTTTTTCTTTCCTGAAATCAAAACTTCGTCAGTCGTTACATTCATGAAAATAAAAGGAAATATTGTAACGTTCGCTTGGACTCCATGGCCGATCAACTTTAATTAAAAAAGGGGATACCACGCCTATGAGTTGATGAGACACGATACGCGATCATTTGATCGCCAGGAAGAACGCCTTCGACCGTCGAAAACGGAAGTCAGTCTTGGTTCATATCGAGCCATCGGTCAATCCAATCCATTGACCAAGACACGTGTGTGACGATTCGACAGCATCGGAGACGCTGGAACTATCCTGGGGGACGCCTCAGGAATTATAAAGACCAACTGACTGTTGAAGAGCGACAGGAAGGGGATGAACTTTAAAAGTCGGCCGGAAAAATCAGCATTAGAGGCATTAAGGAACACCGACAATATTAAAAATATGGATGAGCGTGAGTGAATGCGTGTTGAAATAAAATAAAATTTAAATATCGTTAAACGTAAGCGTTGTTTCATATTGATATTGATATTTCGGCCTCGCCTCAATTGGACTCACACCTTTCAGAAATAAAAATTTCAATAAATAAAATTATCAGACCAATAATGACAATGAGTCTCATTTCAATATATAAATTTCATTGTACTAATTTGATCATTTTCTGCACGTATAATATAATATCTTATGAAAGCATTAGCGTACTATTATAAAATTTGTGTAATTAAAAAAATATTTTATAGTCAGTTTAAAGTGGACATTAGCTTTTTCCGAAAATGAATAACAATAAATATAAAAAAATTGATATATTGTATACTAAATAATTATATATATTATAAAATTATTTATACGAGGAGTGGGGCTGTCTGTTCGATTGATCTAATTTCGATTGATCGCACAGGTGTATCTAAGAACGCGAAGCGAGAGATTTGAATTGTTTGTTATTAACCGTCTGATACAATTGATATTTCGTTATTTTCCAATTTGACTGCCTTTTGCTAAATATGTGTTATTGTGTATTACATTATTTTGTGCTGTATTTAATTTAATTATTTTATTTATTTAACTTTTTAAAAATAGATGTTGATTATGGATTTACCTATAATGGAAAGGTATAGATCACACATAACCTCAATTTCTGCGCAAAATCATAATTGTTTTTAATAAATTTGCTTACATTTGTTTTCAATTATAGAGCGACGCATCAGAGATGCTATTAATTATACGTTTTATACGTTTATATTAATGACAACATAGTAAGTAGTGCAAATAATTTATAATGTAATACAATTGTCACAAATTACTAATATTGTTATACTAATTGTTATACTGATATTATTAATAAAGGTATAGCCTGATGAGGATGGAGGATATCCATCGAAACGTCGCCAAATAAAAACATACATGGTTTGTATATGTAGCATTATATATAGATATAATTTTTGATAATTGAATCACGTTATCTAGATTATTGGATGACTTACAGTAAATCGAATAAATAATCCACCATAACAATCATACGATGTAACAAAATTAAACAATTGGGATTTCCAAAATAATGTTTACATCTTACGAAATGCAAAAAATACATAAATAATTATACAAACATGCAAAATGAACACTTGCAAAATTAAACGTGTCAAAGATTGTTTGCACGATTAGATTATGCGTTTACTTCTATCGAAAAACAGTGGCGCGTTTATCATCCAATAATATGAATGAGATGAACCGAACTGACAAACCGATTATCGGAATTTTTTTCGTAGTGTTAGCAGTATATTTTATTATTTTTTAATAAGCTTAATTACTATTTTGATAAACATTTTATATAAATGTATGTAATAAACTTTTCACATGATGATTCACGAAGTCAATTCAATATTGGCGAAGATTTTGCTCATGTACAAAATTTGCCATGTATCAATTTAAATGAATTAAATTCTGAATCTTATAGTCTTCTAACCGGCAGTGACATTGAGTTTTATAAACCAGTGACGCACGACATTTCATGAAATATCATTCAGTCATCAGTCACCCTTGACATTCAAAACATAAATGATTTGGAGAACTTTTCTCAAATTCAAGAACCATCTACTTCAATCGATCAAAATTACCAAGATATACTACATATTTTAAAAGAGGTTGTACACACCAAAACATACACACTCACAGATACGTGAACACGCGCATATACACGTAGATAGACACATAATATCTTTTTGGGATTGAATTTATACCTTAAAAAGGTTGAAGTTGAGAATAATAACCAAAAAACTTCAGATATTCTTAAAGAGTCGATTTAGTAGACAAAAATTACAAAAATGAAGAAACAGCATGCAATGTTAGAAATAAATCCAACTCTAGGAGGAAGCGGGATATTTTTGAGGCGGTCGATCTGGTATTGTTGGATTTCCAATCCGTCTTAATCAGTAGTTTGATCTTTAATAGAAAAAGCCTAGGGAGTTAGCGCGTATGAAACTAATCCCCTTCCAAAATTGTAAGGAAGATCCAAGAGAAACAAATCCGGATTATTATAAGTTACTCCCGTTAGTATCCAAAGCCATAACTAATAAGTAGGTTCGCGTACTTATCCAAGGCAAAAAAATTGCAAAAAATATCCCAGTTCTCTTAGACCGTGAAATTATATCTTGCATTGAACTTTTTGTAAAACCTTGATATAATGCTGGTGCAGCAAATGATAATCCACACATTTTTAGACTTTCAAATCAAATTGACGGTTATGTAGTCTAGGCGCCAGGTATGGTTTCGTCCCCTTTTCGTATGCCACAGCTCAACCCAAGTATTTTTAAAGCATTTTTGCCTGCTGAATCCGAATTTTTTGGGTAGAAGTCTGAAAAAGTTGTAGATAAATTGTTAACAAGTTAATTATTTAAAATGCGTTACAAGACACTTTAACAATAATATAAACCTTTTAACTATAGAAAAACAAAGATATTTTTATTACAAATTTTCTCGATTTTGGTTTGATTAAATATCTTGATTAGGTCAAAAGTTATTGCAAATATAATGCAAATATGTCCCGTTTTCGTTATGCGCGCTCACTTTTTCGGTTGTAACTTTGGGTTACGTACAAATTTTTGAACTTTATAACTTGCTTTCGATTAAATAGTTATTATTCTAACATGCAAAAGAAAAAAATGTATTAAATGCATGTACTAAATGTTATTATAACTTGCAAAAAGCAATCAATTAAGCTAAAAATATAGAAACTAATTTGTTTATAATAAAATAAAATTGATTCTAATAATAATTACAACATTTAATCAAGAGGAAAAGAAAGCTTATATCAAAGCAAATATGGTCGATTTTGGTTTGTCGAAATATCTCTATTAGTTACAAAGTTATTGCAAATTTAGCGTGGCGCATATTTGACGCTTACTTAAATGATAACTCCAAGCTCGATGTACGCACTCACGCTCGCACATGATTACGTTTACACACTTTTTGTGTATACCAAACTTACTAATATGATATTTAAATGATTTTAACAATAAACTATAGATACTTACACTTACATATATAAGTTATTAGTAATATTAAGTAGGTATATTGTACAATTTTGATAATATTTTTCTATGTCCAAGTAATCTACGCTGCTTACCAAATCTAATATATTTATAGTAATATATTTCTTCTTCATTGTAATATACATTTTTACACGTGTTTTCTCGTTGACACGAACAAAATGAAATACATTTAATTCGGGTCGAGACACAACTGCACGATTTTGTCGAGCATTTTGTGCATGTACAGTTATAAGCTAACTCGTCAACTGACGGTAACAAAATTTGAACTTTTTGTGGGAGCAATAAATCACCGTCTTCTTTCCAACCAAATAAATTAGGATTAAGTACTCTAACATTTTTTGATAATACATTAAGTTAATTATAAATTACGTAAAAGCATCTCAATATCTGCAATCTTATAGACGCGCTTGTAGGAGGCAATTTTTCTATTAAAGTACATTTTGAAAGATGGTAATACCATAATCACAATTCATTAAATGTCTTGCACGATGTGTCCTTTATAATTGTAAAAACAATTTATTACTATAAATATATGAGATTTGATAAGCAGCGTAGATTACTTGGACATAGAAAAATATTTTTCAATATAATTTTAATACTCCGCGACATATAAATTTTTAATTAATATAATACAATATACTTACTTATTATTATTAACTAATATATGTAAGTGTAAGTATCTATAGTTTATTGTAAAATTATTAAAATATTACATTAGTAAGTATGGTGTTCACAAAAAGTGTGAAAACGTAATCATGTGCGAACGTGAGTGCGTACATCGAGCTTGGAGTTATCATTTAAATAAGCGTCAAATATGCGCCACGCTAAATTTGCAATAACTTTGTAACTAATAGAGATATTTCGACAAACCAAAATCGAGCATATTTGCTTTGATATAAGCTTTCTTTTCCTCTTGATTAAATGTTGTAATTATTATTAGAATCAATTTTATACTGTTATAAACAAATTACTTTCTATATTTTTAGCTTACATTATTGCTTTTTGCAAGTTATAATAACATTTAGTACATGCATTTAATAAATTTTTTTCTTTTGCATGTTAGAATAATAACTATTTTATCGAAAGCAAGTTATAAAGTTCAAAAATTTGTATTTAAACCAAAGTTACAACCGAAAAAGTGAGCGCACATAACGAAAACGGGACATATTTGCATTATATTTGCAATAACTTTTGACCTAATCGAGATATTTAATCAAACCAAAATCGAGAAAATTTGTAATAAAAATATCTTTGTTTTTCTATAGTTAAAAGGTTTATATTATTGTTAAAGTGTTTTGTAACGCATTTTAAATAATTAACTTGTTAACAATTTATCTACAACTTTTTCAGACTTCTACCAAAAAAATTCGGATTCAGCAGGCAAAAATGTTTTAAAAATACTTGGGTTGAGCTGTGGCATACGAAAAGGGGACGAAACCACACCTGGCGCCAGACTAATAAGTGGACCAAGACTTGTCCTCTGATGCATCGTTTTTCTGCAGAATGCAATGCTTTAATTCCATACTTATTGAAAGGTACAAGATTGAGGAAGCACGTCGCAACAGTGAAGCAAGCGTTAAATTTGTTAGGTCAAATATATCATTTATCAAAATTCGTGGGTCATGATAAGCCCATCAATCTTCGAATATTCGGTCAACCTGTCGGTACAAGTGACATTTTGAAAGTATCTCAACTTTTGGAAAAAGCCCAAAACGATTATTTGGAAACCCCACGAGATCCAATCTTATATGAAGATGCAAGTGTCTCTGACATGGAAGAGGATAATTTGAATTGTAATGACGAAAATCTGCCTTGGAGTGAAATCTCTTGTAATAAAAATTTAGAACTTGACAACATTCAAAATGACGATTTTCTTTGTAAACCATCAACAAGTAATTATTGCAGCCCTCCAAACCAGAGTAACTATATATTGCTATAACGTACTTTTTCATCTTTTTATTTTGTTTATTATTTTCCGTTTCTTTGCATATTTCACTTTTTAAAATAATGAAGACCAATGCATAGTCTAGTTACCCACAATTATTTTGGTCATCTTATTATCCTAAAATTTTAAATTTATATGAAGATACTTTCTGTATTTTTCAATATTTATTCATGTACTACATACTTTTTCTTCTATTATACTCACTATATATCTTCGTTTAGTGATTACATATTATTTATATTCTTAGCCACCAGTAACGAAAAAAAAAGAAAAAAATATTACGATCCTGAGAGTATCAAATTTTTAGAGAATGCATGTAGGTCCTCCTGCCACCGACGTCTCTCCTCCAACTCACCCATCACTGCCTGGTCCACGGCTGTGGTGATACCGTTGAGGAGTTCGAGTGTCTGGGGCTCGTTGCAAGCCCAGAGTGAATTCCATTAGCTTAACTTAACTACCTCTCGCTTTGTCGTACCTCGTGGTCGACCTCTACCTCGTTTAACTTGTCCATGGGTACTTTCATTAGAGACAATATTCGCACGGTTTCTCGGTATCGCAACGACTCTAGCATATTTGCGCGGCCTACCCCTACCTCGTTTAACAGGGAAAGCGTTTTTGGTAGAATTACCGTTATGTTCCTCGCATGGAACCGTATTATCAGGTTTCTCTTCCAGCGTAGGTTGACCGATCTCGATGTTGTCTACTTCTCCGTACTCATCCTCGTGATCTGAACTATCAAATATGGGCCAACGTATTTCGGGGCTAACTTGGCCGAAATACCTTAATACTGGATGAAAGGACTCGATCCTTCAAAAGATGCAGCTCTTCGCCCGGCATTGTAGTAACCGGCTTGCCTTTCATGAGCTTTACTCGCATTAGCCGATGCTTTCTTGTAAAGCTCAGATAATTTAGACAGCCGATCACTCCACTCAAGCAAACGTTGGTATTTCACACGTTGTTGAACCAGCTCGTCTTGCACTCTACGAGCTGTACTGGGTGGCTCGGATTGTCGGCCATAGTTTAACATGGCCGGACTCCATCCCATTGAACTTTGTATCGCTGTATTTAGAGCGAATACTAAGTCGGAGAGTTTCTCATCCCATGTATTGTGCTTCTCTGTGATATAGGACGCGATCATTGTCTTCAACGTCCTATTAGCACGTTCACAGGATTAGCCTGAGGTAAGGAGGAATCGTCGTATGGAAAACTCCTCGTTCCACTAAGTAGTCATCCACGAGTTTATTTTTAAACTCGGTTCCGTTGTCTGACAGAAACACCTCTGGGGTACCATAACGTGTGATGACTCGCTCATGCAACTCTTTTACGATGGTCCTAGCATTAGCTTTCCGAATCGGGACCACCTCGATCCAGCGCGTAAACAAATCCTGAAAGACCAATATGTATTCGTATCCGTGTATTGACCGCGGAAGTGGGCCAGTAACGTCACCTGCTACAACTTGCCATGGTTTCTCTATCACTCGTCTACCCATTAAACCCATGAGAGGACGTTGCTCCACCTTACACTGTTGGCAGACTTGGCATTTGCGTACATACTCTCCGACTTCAGAGTAGTAACGCGGTCAATAATACATTTTAGCCATTCTAGCAAATGTCTTTGCCCTACCTAAGTGTCCAACAGTCGGATCATCATGACACTCACGGAGTGTGGCTTGCCGATGCTCCTCTGGTACAGCCAGTTTCCAAGCGTCTTGATCCTCCATCACGTCATCTAACTCGTTCTCGACGCGATACGAATAAAAATTGCCCCCTATATTCTTCCATTCCGGAAAATCTCATGGTCGCTCTGTTACGTCTTTCAGCCATGAAAGGTACCAAGGATCTTTCGTAGTTTGGCTCCAAGAAACTAAAACAATGGTCGGCTCGTCTTCCTCATACATGCGAGAAAGTGCATCAGGGATATAGTTTAGAGCTCCTTTCCTGTACTTAATTGTAAAATTATGAGACTAGAGTTCTAATGCTCACCTGGCGAGCCGACTCGTTGGATTGTGTATATTGCACAGCCAACGAAGACGACTGTGATCGGTTATAACCTTAAACTGGTAACCCTCAATATATTGTCGAAATTTCCTAATTGCCCATACTACGGCCAGGCATTCCCGTTCTGAGACGCTATAGTTGCATTCTGCTGGTGAGAGTACTCTACTGGCAAACTCCAGGACTCTCTCTACTCCATCAACGATCTGTGTTAGCACTGTGCCGTTACCGGTGTCACTAGCATCTGTCTGAATGGTATAATCGCCATTCTCGTCAAGAGTCTGTAGAACGGGTGCAGTCATCAACAGCGGTTTGAGTCGCTGAAATGCACTTTCTTGCTCCTGTAGCCATTCGTACTTTTGGTTTTTCTTTGTAAGACGAGTTAACGGCTCCGCTATCGTAGCATAGTCGGGTATAAAGCGTCTGTACCAAGATGCCATCCCGAGGAATCGTCTCAGCTGCTTGAGATTTCGGGGAGCCGGATATTCCTGAATCGGCTCCGTCTTAGCTGGATCAGGCCTTATCCCGCCGCGATTGACCCGTACACCCAAGTATCTTACTTCGGGTTGACAGAAAACACATTTTTCTCGGTTTACCGATAAACCGGCTTTAGTCAAACGAGTCAACACCTCCTTTAGCAACAGTTTCTGCTCTTCGAAGGTCTCCGTCACGACAATGATATCGTCAAGATCGAGAGTAGGTCCAATGACCTGGTCTATCATGCGTTGGAACGTTGCACCGGCATTTGCCAACCCAAAGGGCATACGAGTAAACTGGAACAAACCCATTCCAGGTACCGTAAATGCTGTAATCGGGCACGATTCCATTTGCAGAGGTATTTGGTGATATGCGCAGTTCATATCTATCGTAGACATATATCGGGCTCTCTTTAGTTTGCGTAAAATATCTTGCATAAACGGCAAAGGATACGCATCAGGTTTGGTCAAGGCGTTGACCTTCCTGAAATCAATGCAAAAACGTCTTGCATTTTTGCCCTTCTTAGCCATCACCACTGGACTGGACCAACCGCTATTAGACGGTTCTGTAACACCTGCCTCGAGCATCTCTCGAATTTGTCGATGCATCTCCTCTCGAATCTTATCCGAGACGGGATAACACCTTTGTTTGATCGGCCGCGCTGAACCGACGTCGATAACATGCTCAACATCGCATGATCGGCCGATCTTTGGCAAAGTACTGGACAGCACTTGATCCAGAAGTTCACGCAGTTGTTGGCGCTCATCTTCTGTCCTAATCGTATAGCCCAATTTGCCACAAGTATTGCAGGCCATAGGCTTGGGGACAACGTGTTTCCGCTCATCCTTATCTCCGGCATTAGACTTCTCGTCGTTTCTTGATGTATGACCATTCGATGACTGTCGATCAGGACTCTTACGACTACCCTTCCTCTGTCCCCACATGAAACGAGGAGGCGATCTGTGGGTCTTCTTGCTTTGAGAGACATCATTGTTGCCTCCCACCCCAGCTCTATGGCAACTCCCTTTCACGGATTTTAACGTATTCTCAAGAATCTTTGTGAACCGTTCCAAAAGATCCGGTTAGGTCGATTCACTCGTTTTTTTGGCTACGCTTGCTACCTTGGGTTTAACGTTCGGCCGCTTCTTATTCCTCGACTTATAGGCTAATTCAGACAGCATCAAGTCTTCTTCTGCGGGAGGTGGCCGATATAGCTTTTCACGTTCGAGTGTTTACTCGGCGTCCAACGCCAATTGTAAGAAACTCTCGATTGACCTAGCTTCGACTCTCTTGAACAACCGTTGAAGCTGAGGTAGCATATTGCGGTACAGATGATCTAACTGGCTCCGCTCATCGGGAATAGGCTTGAGCTTACACATTATCGCAATCGAGCAGGTAATGTAATCTCTTACCGGCTCATCTTCGCCTTGCGTGCGAGCGTTAGACTCCTCGATGAGCCGTTGTTGATAACTCTGGCCCATGCCGTACCACATCTTGGCATATCTTACAAAATCTTGCCATGAGTGCCATCTATCCTTCACGTTCCGATACCACGTAGCTGCATTATCGGTGAGAAGCTCCGACAAGGACGATAACACCTCGTCCTCGCTGAAATTGGCGAGTATTCTGCAATCCTCTACTCGCGCAAGAAACGCTTCAATACTCTGGCTTTTGTCTCCAGAGAATCGAACTCCCCACTTACGAACAATTGCGCCGACATCGCGCACTGCCCCGGCCGATCTAGTTGTAGATTGGCCGGTTACGTTTGAGTTCATTCGACTAGGGTAGGGAGAGCTAGAATATGGAGGCTGACCTTGTCTCCATATCTCACCCCTCCCCAAAGCTCCTCTAGCAGGTGCTTGAGGCACTTGAGAACCATCGCACTCTGCCTGCACTTGTCGTGGTCTTTCGTCCGTATCGTCCAGTGTATGATATGTATACGTATCCTGGAATCGGACATGTTGGTTCGGCTCTCGATTTCTGTTGGCGATCGTTCTCTGTGTACTATCGCGGACGTAGAAGACTATTTTCAAAGCGCACACTTGAGCCTCCAAATCTTTCAACCATGCTGACAAGATGGCCTGTTGCTTCAACTGGTCTGTCAAAATCGCAGCAAATGTTGCTGGTATCTTGAACTCTGCGTTGCCTGTAGACACTAGCATGATCCACTCTTCTCTATTAGCTTCTTGGCTGGAGATTTCGGATTGTTGATCCTCTGCATGCTGATCTACTCAGTATTTGCATCTGTCACTTGCAATTCTACATCTGGAACGTCCAGGGCAAGAGTCTGTCGTAAAACTTCTACAACAGCTGGATCAGAATCCGGATCAGGTATTGTCGGATTCTGGGCAAACATAGCCTCGAACCAATCCGACCTCCGCCTATTTCGCCTTTCGCGATCCACCAACAGATTCGTTTCTTCCGCAAAATCCTGAGCCGTATAATTCCCTATTAACCACCGTTGGAGGCGCTCGGTTCCCTTATAATTTGGACCGTCAATTCGCGTCTTCAATGACTCTAGGTGAGCCCTTATGTGTTCACCGGATTGAGTATCAATCCAGTTATCGATCTGGTCAGGCATCGATACTGCCATATTATCTTAAAACTATCGCCGATTTATTAACAAAAATAAAAAAAAATAAATCGCTTCCGCAGATACTTGTGCAAGGTTTGTTTATTCAACACTAGGTAGCGTTAATTTACTAAATTATTGGGCCACTGTGTTGAAGACTGTGATCTTTTCCCTTTTTAAATAAACAACTTACGCTCACCACTTTGAAACTTGCTTGTAAAAAAAATAAAAATTTTTATAATTTTGACAATTATTTAACAAATAAATTAAATTTCACTTTCAATTTAGATTTGTTATACGCGTTCCAGTCTAATTTATTTTAAAATATGTTACCCGATTTTCAACGAAACCAAAAAAAAATTTTGTACAATAAATAAATCAAACGAAATATTAAACAATAAAAAAAAATCTTCAACCCGATAAAATGAGAAAAAAAACGGATTATCCTCGACTCTCGGTCACCAGCGCACGTAAATATACTTAAAAATAAATAAACTCATCAATCAATTAATAAATAAATTAATAAATCAATCAATAAACAAATTAATAAATAAATATATTCCTACCTAACTATATAGAATATCTAACGCAGTGACCTCTTACAATCGCGTGTTACATAAAAAAAATCAAATACAATTTTTATTATCACGCGGAGCCGATACGCGTAGTTAAATTATAATTTAAGCAAATTTCAAAAATCACACCCTTGCACAGGTGTTAACAATTTTTATTAAGTCGGAAAAATTACTCTCGCTAATTTTCCGACTAACCTATACAGAATCAGGGACACGTGTTTTTAAATCGCGGACCTCAAACAATTCTATCTCATGTAAATAAATAAAACTGAAATTATGATAATTTACGTGTGTCAACAATTATCAAAAAGAAATTTTATTGTCGATTTCAGATTTCTTCCTCACAGAAACAAAAAAAAACGAAGAAAATCCGATAAAATTATCTAAATTATTGTCAAATACAATAATTTATTAATTGAAATTAATTGCAATTTAATTAATTCAATTGCCGACAATAATTAATACCTTAGTCAACGTAACTAACGTATTAATCACCCAACACACGTAAATCAATCGAGCATACGTATAAATAATTCAATTCCGGTCCGTTCCTATTCTCTTGTTGTGCGCCGTGTACGCGCAATCAATTATCCTAACGTGTAGGGAATTTATTCTTTACTTAGTTCGGCGCCATGCAACGGTGTGCTTGCCGAGGGAAAAAATCATCGAGTCGCCCGTCTTATAACCACATAGTTCGTGGCATACAAACCTGACTAGTACCGCCGACTTGGTATCTCGTACTCCATGCTTAAACTAAAATATATATCTGTATATATGATGTTTACAAATATTTCCCGTGTAGCGGCTGCGGTTACCTGCCCGCACACTTGCCGTTAAAGTTATTTGGAAATCGTACTTTGATTTCCAATAACGACAAGTAAAACAATAATCTTTCCTGAAATAGACCGCGGAACAAAAAATATGTGAGTTCGCGTGAGTCCGTACACTTATCTACGGCTCATAGGATAACGGAGGAATAACTATATGCGACGGTTTTCAATCTAAAAATCAATACCATTTGAGATGCAATTAAATACAATCAAATTTATTATATCAAAAGGGATATGTATCATACACAAAACAATTATTGTTCGAGGACTACGCACGCACGAGAGTTGAGTCGTGATCGTCGGCTCAACGCGGGGGGAAAAAGGGGCCCGCGAACTAACTTTACTAAACTATGAACAACCACGATAAAATTAATTTTTATTTTACTTAATTTTTATACACTTACTTTTTATTTTATCCGTATCGCAGAGGACTTTTCACGAGCTTTCTCTTTCTCTCTCTCTCTCTCTGTGAGCATCGCCAGACGCGCCTTGCTTGTGCTCCGTATTATTGTAATATTTATACTGGTTTTTTCTCATTTGAGTGAGATTTTTTTGCAGAAAATCGTTCCATGAGGGGTCCCGAAGCCTTGGCCAAATTGACATCTCTTCAGAGTGTTTTTTATGGGACTCAGAACGATTTTCTCGATTGACGATTATCAACCAATCTTTCATCAAGTGCCACGTTGAGGTGCCGTTTTCTGCCTAATACCGTCAAGACCTTCAGCTTCAGTTTGGTGGACGTTTCGTAAAAATAATACATAGTTCTGAGAGGGATTGAGACTATTGTTAAGCACGTTTTTTATATCCCACCACATCAGAGACTACAAAATCAAATGATGAATGCTTGGTGACTCTAGTATATCGCTTTTGAGGTTAGCTTATGAAGACTATACATAATCGACACGTAATGATCATTACCTACAGTCGGTAACTGAATTACTATCAATTCAAGATTTTAATGATTTGACTTTAACTCATCAGATGTCGATTGTTATCTGATTATTACATCAGTCTCGCGCACCTCATGTGTTACGATATTTCTATTTGTATAGTGTAATAGCTGATATAGTGTGCTGTATTATCTCCGTCTCTTTATGTATTGTGTGTATATACTGTTGTCGTGCGAATCTCAAGACAGGTTAAACTTTTTGCAAGTGCATTATTTTAAATCTTAGATATTAATTTAATTTTTTAAATTTAAGTTATATTAATTTATGTATTATAACTTTATTTAGCTGTATGACATTCTATTTTTTGTTTTTTATTTTTACTTTTATTTATATACAGACGAGTAATGACGCATTATACTATCTTGATATTGTATTTCTAATTTTTATATGTTATAAAACACTTACTTAGGATAGCGCTTAAATATTTTTATTTTGTATGGGGCGTAATGTTTATTAAAAATTAGTAAGCTAAGGATTGACATTTATAAGTGGTGAATTATTGAACACTTTTGATGAAGTTTATATACATATAGCCTATTGTATGACGTTGTAAATCACTCTTCTTTAATTTTATCAAAGGTATGAATGTAACACTGCTGGCAATTTCATTGTTCTATTGGACATGAATGCAAATTTTGCACTTTGCCATTTCTTACGCCTTTGTGCCATATTGTTGAAATTTGAGGTTGCTCTGCATTTGTTTATTTAAGTTTAATATTTTCTGCACATAATTTGCTTATTCATATTACTCACAGACGGTGTAATCACAAATGCCTGTATGTAGTAGATGTAACTGTAATATTGCGACAAAAAATCACAGATGCTCCTTTTGCGGTAAATATTTTCATCCGGGTTGTCTTATTCAACTTGTATCCAAAAAACCGGAAGATTATTGTTGTGCTAGATCGTTGCGGTTAGCAAATCGCCAAAACAGTAATACGAAAAACTCGAATGGTGATATCAGTCCGATATCTCACAGATCTGGTAGGTTTGATTTAACTCGTGATTTGAAATCATCCAAACTTCTTAGTTTTGATGAAGAATTGTCTCAAGGTGTTAATAATAACAACATGGACAATAATAGATCTGTGTCTCCTACAAATATGATACCACCAAATGCACCAGCTCTTCCACAAGATTGGTGTAATTTACCGGTATCTGAGAGATTGGCATTTATTTTTTAACAAATGCAATCAAACTTCAAAGCTGTCTTCGGCCAACTTTCGATGCTAAACACCCAATTCACCAACCTAACCCAAAGTGTCTCTGAAAATACGCAGCGTATAAACACTCTTGAGTCCCAGATGCAACAAATACATAATTTGCAGCGTCCATCATCTGTACCTGGTTATGAGATTAAAGTCACTGGAATTCCAGTTGACTGTAATATTACTCATAAAAATTTGGTTAATGCCATTTTATCTCGGCTCGATCTGAAACATCTCCAGAATGATATTCTAGAAATCCGTGAGTTTAAAATTAAACAGCAGCAAAACCCATCCGAGTCCTCAGTTGAAGCTCCCAGGTCCAAATCATTGATAGTTAAGCTTAAATCTGTAGCGGTTAAGGAGCATATTCTGAAAACTAAGCGTGAAATGGGCGAAATCACCTTTGGTAAGTTGTTTCCAGAAACTCAAACCAATGCCCTGACTCAACGCCTTAATCTCTATGATATGTTGCCTTCTGATCTTTATAAATTGTTATTTTCGACAAAAAAAAGGGCCCGTGAATTGAATTACAAGCACGTTTGGGCTCGAGATGATTGTGTTTTTGTTCGTCGGTTTGATAAGTCTGATGCAATAGTCATTTGTTCAATGGACGATTTAAATAAATTAATATGACTCATGGTCGATGATTGTACGCTTTCCACACCAAATTTGGCTTTAAATCAGACATATTCCAATCTGCGTGTTGCTCAGGCGAATGTTAACTCTATAAAAGAGCACTTTAATGATGTTAAAGATCTCATTGTAAGTAAATCGATTGATGTTTTTGCTATGTCCGACATCCCTCTTTGCAATTGACAACTATTATTTGTTTAGAAACGACCGCAAAATTAAATCAACTAAAGGCAAACGTGAATACATGCAGGGTGGTGGAGTGGGATGCTATATTCGAAAAGACATTTCTACAAAAATTTTAAACCAATCGGAAAACATAACCTTGAATGATACTGAATATATGATTCTTGAGCTTACGACGAGTAAGCAGCAAAAGATGCTATTGGTCTCAGTTTATAGGCGCCCTAAGGGTCAGGTTCTATCTAAAATGTTTGAATCAATTAACCAATATCTCCATCTTTATGTTGACATTATAATTGCAGGAGATCTAAATTCCGATTTGGCATGTGAAAATTATTATTCAAAACATCTAAGAAGCCTCATTTTTGAAACGGCGCTATATCTGATACCTACTGGTCTAACGCATCACCGTGACAACTCGATACTTGGCTTGATGTTCTGTTGACTGATTCATCGGATAAGGTTGTTGGATTTTCCAAATCAAATGTGCCCTTTATAAATTGCCATGACTACGTAATAGTTGATCTCAAATTGTGGCTGAATTCAAATAAGCAACTAAGTGTAATGTCACGAGATTTTCGTCGATTTTCACCAAACGTATTCTCTGAAGTTCTAAAAAAGAATATGAGCAATCATAATTTGTTTTCGAATCTGGATTTGAACGTGAATCAAAGTCTCAACCTCTTCCAGACTTTGTCGATAGAGCTGTTCGATATACATGCACCATTCAAATGCCGAAATTTTATAAAAATACCTGCCCCTTGGTTTAATGACAGATTAAGAGTAATGTGCACGAAAAGAAATAAATTATATCAGCAGGTTTGTCAAGTGGGTCGAGGAAAATAGCCTGAAATTAAACTCAAATAAATCTGAGGCTATTCTGTTTTCATCTATACAGCTCAGTAGACTTGTCAGTTGCTCAGATATGTGTCCAATTTTAGTAGGTGAACATCACATACCGCTTTCTAAGTCAGTCAAGAGCCTTGGTATTATCCTGGCAAGTGATTTGTCTTGGAACGCACAGATAGGAAGAATATCGTCAAGAGTTCATGGAGCATTGTATCGACTGCGATATAGGGGACACCACCTGCCTCTAAAAGCCCGTATATCACTTGCGAATGCATGAATTACGTCTCATTTTGATTATGCGTGCCTTGTTTATTATGACTTACCAAATTATCTTGTAATTAAGCTTCAACGCTTATGTAATTCTGTGGTTAGATTCATTCATCATCTGAAAAAGGGCACATGTCTTCGACCATATTATAATCAATTGGGCTGGTTATCTCTGTCAAATCGCCGCAAGTATTTCTTAGGAATAATTATGTTTAAGCTTATTATAAGGCAGGAACCACGATATCTCTTTGATCTTCTGAAATTCAGTAGTGTAGAGCACCGACGATCGAAACACATTGCTTCGATTTTTGATATACCTGTGGCAACCAGGGATTCATACAAATTATCTTTTTCGATTCAGGGCATGATGTGGGAGAGCCTATCTCAGTCGATTAGAGACAGCAATAGTTTGGATGGCTTTAAAAGAGTGTTCTATAAGTACTTATTAGATAGTTCAAATGTGCAATAGGCTATTGACAACAAACAAATAAGCAAATGATTTACTTTGTTGTGAAATTTTTATCTTATTAAATTTTAATTATTATTTATTGTGCTAGTCAAAATTATTTACTATATTATATAACTAGTCAAAAAATATTCTTAAATGAAGCCACAAACTGCGATAAAATAAATTAAATTTATAATGCGTCAATACTATAATACTACACCAACTTCTGGTTAAACCGATAAATGATGTTAAATATTATAGTTATTGTTAACGTCCTGTATACCATTAATGCCTCATATATGTACAAAAGCACTAATATGTATTATATCTGTAAGAGCCATTCGGTCAATGTACCTTGGCTATATAAATAAATATAGTTATCAATCAATCTCTCTCTCACTTGCTTATATCTGTTCTGGAGACTGGATAACTCCTCGACCGCAGAATAATTCGCGTCGTGCGTCTATTAAATAACGACAATAAAAACTGTCACACGGAAAAACTCTCGGAAAAAAATATCGTGTAAGCCGGGACGTTTACAGCCGCACGTGTCGTCGCGATCTCTCTCCTTCGTTGCGCGAGCATCGGCCGTTCGAGTCGTTGGCTATATCTATTTATATATAGCGCTCGTGTTTACCCACCGATTTCGATAATGGTGAGTGAATATCACTTACCATTACAAAGTATCAAAGTATCTTACGGTATATTTATAATAAGATAAAAAGTACAAATATAAACCATTTAATTATTTGATAAGAATATAGTTGGTTTATTTAAAATTGTATAAAATATATTTAAAAAAGTAATAGTCTTCTAAAGCTTCACATAAATACAATTACATAAAGTGAAAGATTCAACCACGTATATTCAACTATATAAGTTACGTAACTTGGTGAGAAAAATGAAATGGATTTACAAGAAAAAGGAATATTTATATAAAGTTTGGAAAAATAACATTGATAATATAGAAATAAAAAACGAATATAAAAACTATGTAAAAATTTTGGATAAAGTAATTAAAGAAGCTAAACTTAAATAGGAGCAAAACCAATTTAACCTTTAGAGGGAGTTTTTAAAAATATGTTTATTCCATTAGAATTAATACTATTAAAATAAATTCTAACTGGGCTTTTTGAAATGTCTACAAATATATTTTTATTATCTTTGTAACTGTTTATGAATGTAGCATTCAAAATAGACTGAGAAATGATTGATCATGAAAGTTAAGCAGCATTGACCGCGGTTAATAAGTGGATGGGTAAATAACTAACATAAACAGAAAAATGTGTAATACTTTTTTTTGTTTATTTTATGTTTTTTTACAATTTTATTTGTTTTTACCTAATTTTTTTTAGAGAATTATCTAAAAAAATTTTATTTTATTTATTTTTTAGAGAAATCAGTAATGAATCAGCGTGAATTTTTTTAACAGAGTATTGATTTGAGACTGATTCTGAATTGATTGAATACTAAATCTTTAAGGGCACATTGCCCTTCTGCAATTGAATAATTTCAAAATTGATACAGTACTGATTCCGTAATGATACAACATTGATTCATTACTAATTTTTCACTGTTTCAGTAAAAAATCAGTTTTGCGTTTTGGTGCGAACTTACTACTGAGTCAGTATTGATTCTGACATAATATCAATACATATTTTTTAGTATTATAAAAAATTGTCTAGAAAAAATAAATATAAAATGTAAGCCACACAATGTACGGCAGTATGCTGAAATAAATGGTATAACGAATCGGAATGACTAACATTCGATTCTGTGCTTTTACATGAAAAATTCATAAATTATGTATTTCTTATAGTAGAATCACTATAATACATTTTAAAATCCAAATTTACACCAAAATTATTTTACTATGATTAAAAATGTCAGGAGCCTTCTACAGTCGTCAAAATACTTCCCTATCGTAAAACGGCTGTCTTCTTCTGAATTGATTTTATTTTGAATATTCATTATCAAAACTGGAATATGTATGCATATTTTTTTTAATAGAGATAAACATTTGAAAATGTTTCTTTTTAGATGTATCTAGATTAATTAATAATATTATATTACGTTATAGCATTGAAAGCAAAGAGAGCTACTAAATGTAACTCTTTCAAAATATGCACAAGGATTTTATTAAAAATTTTTTTTGCTATGGCGGGCTTTCAAAATGAATAATATTAAAAAATCATCCATGAGACAGGTGCTATAATAGCTTTTTAAGTTTTTTTTTTTTATTATTATTTTAACGTTGCCCTTTTTATGCTCCCAAACCGGTGCTTATCAGCGACAGAGGTCATACGATGTCTTGGTGAAGAAAGCACTTAATGAAAATACATTCGCCAGTGGTGCTTGTATCAATCGAATTGTGGGAATCGAACCTGGGACCTCCAAATTACGAGCCGGACGCCCTACCGACCGAGCCATCGCAGGCCTCAAAGTTTTTTTTTTAGTTTATCAAGTTTTAACATATTTATATATTGATGAAAATGCATACTCAGGAGTTTTTTGAGGTCACTAATTACAAATCTGATGCCAAATTTTCAAAATTCAAAATGGCGAATCCAGTATGGCGGAAAATTTTTGATAAACTTGTTTTTTTTTCGAAAATTGATGTCAATGGTTATGAAAAAGTATACTCAGGGATTTTAAAGATCGCTGATAACTAATCTGATATCAGTTTATCAAAATTCAATATGGCGAATCCAGTATGACGGATTTTATTTAATAAATGTATCGTTTTTCTCGAAAACTGACGTAGATCATTATCGGAATGTATACTCGGGGGTTTTGGAATCACTGATCATGAATCTGTTTTTATATTTTCTAAATTCAAAATAGAAAATTCAATTAGGCAGTCAAAAGATCACAATTTTTTTAATTTTTGCAAAGAGTGTACTTTCTACAAAAAGATCATATTCTTAGGAATGCTGATAAAAAAAATCTACTGCCATTATCGTAAATAAAATCCGCCATATTAGATTCGCCATATTGAATTTTTATAAACTGATATCAGATTAGTTATCAGCGATCTTTAAAACCCCTGAGTATACTTTTTCATAACCATTGACATTAATTTTCGAGAAAAAAAGTAGTTTATCAAAAATTTTCCGCCATTTTGAATTTTGAAAATTTGGCATCATATTTGTAATCAGTGACCTCAAAAACCCCTGAGTACGCGTTTTCATCAATATTTAAATATGTTAAAACTTGATAAACTAAAAAAAACTATTATACCACCTGTCTCATCGATGATTTTTTAATATTATTCATTTTGAAACCCCGCCATTGCAAAAAAAAAATTTTTAATAAAATCCTTGTGCATATTTTGAAAGAGTTACATTTAGTAACTCTCTTTGCATGGTTATAACAATAAAAAGAAATTTGTATCCAACCGAAATGGGACGTAATGTAAAAAAAATCACATTTTTAATGTAAATTTGTAAAAAAACAATATAAATAATTTTTTTGCAGCTTTCTAAGTAGGCCTATCGTGTAGAGCGAATCAAAATATATAAAAAAATACTTGTCTGAATAAGAAATACTTACAGCTTCATCAAAATTTAGAAGCTCAAAGTCAAAGTAAAATTTTTTGTTATTTCGGCATTAATGGGTTAATTATAATAAGTTCAGTATGTAGGCATATTCTTATATATTAATAACAATGACTAACAATCAGATTATATGGTTCCACATTAATAATTCGTAAATACTGTTTTTCTGTATTGCAGAATAACGATATTACATTCAAAACCACATTTTGTATCAAATTTTCCTACATCTTATTATTATCTCTTATTATATTCTAAAATCTATTCGATTTGATGTTATTTGCATTATTCAATAAAATAACTTCCATAGGTACTCATAATTTCTAGTATATGGAATTAAGCATTTGATGATTGTGGATGTTATTTTGTTTCTTATAGATTAATTACTTACTAGCCATATTGCTCGCTTCGCTCGCAGTTAAATATTATTGTTAACATAATATTTCTTTACCATCAAATTACAATATAATGTAATATTCAAAAAATTATTTTTTAAATACTATTTATTAATATAATTTATAGTACTAGTAATTAAATAAATATTACAATTATATAATTTGTTAGGATAAATCCGTAATAACTATTAAAAGAATGATCATTTTTACTATTTATATCAGTAACAATTTTTGTTATTCTCAATAATTGAGGAGCTGGATGCAAGAACACGCCGAGCGCGGCGAATGGATAGAGGAGGCGGAGAGAAATTAAGAAATTGACGTCACCGTGACCAAATTTTTTAATTTGCCGAATTTAATTTAAAAAAATACTGTCGTATGCAGAATTAATAATGTTTTTCTGTACGATGTGCAGATCAGATGAAAAAAATTAAGAACTGAAAATTAAGAAAACCGATCTTTAATCCATTTTTCAAAATTGAATCGCTGTAACTTTGACAAATCTTAATGAAATTTCCTGATTTTTCGTACAGATACTTAATATAGTCTAACGATAAATATAAACCTGTAAAAAATTCTACTTTAAACAAATTTTATACAACAATTGAACTTAACGTAAATAACAAGCTTTTAATACGGTTTCAGTATTCAGTAGCCGAAAGTGTGTTGTAAAGATTTGTCAAAGTTACAGCGATTCAATTTTGAAAAATGGATTAAAGATCCGTTTTCTAAATTTCCAGTTCTTAATTTTTTTCATCTGATCTGCACATCGTACAGAAAAACATTAAATAGAAAAAAGTTGCGTCTTTTAATTCTGCATACGACAGTATTTTTTTAAATTAAATTCAGCAAATTAAAAAATTTGGTCACGGTGACGTCAATTTCTTAATTTCTCTCCGCTTCCTCTATCCATTCGCCGCGCTCGGCGTGTTCTTGCATCCAACTCCTCAATTAATTCTAATCTTATTATTTACATTAATACCTGATAAACTGTGTATAATTCAAAATAGATCGATTCATATTAATAAATTATTAATTATAACATTCTAATTAGAATTTAAAATACCACATGTACTAGGATGACAAATATTAGAAGTTCAAATAGAAATAACGATTTGTTTTTACAATTTTTAATATGTATTGTTTTGTATATACATATATATATATATACCCATTAAAAATCTCACTGGAGATCTCAGGTCAAATCCCAGGTAAGATCTCATACCAAAAACTCATTTCAGCAATTTTTCGATCGTTACACGTTTCAAACCTTTTTCTGTTGATTGATAACTTGCACTCTATCACTCTCTCTCTCTCTCTCTCTCTCTCTCTCTCTCTCTCTCTCTCTCTCTCTCTCTCTCTCTCTCTCTCTCTCTCTCTCTCGGTAAGTAAACAGACGTATTATTTTGACTGCTCTTTCTACTTATCTGTTTACTCTTTATTTAATGCTTGTTGGGAGAGATATTATTTTGCAGGATTTCTGTTACCTGGGAGCTCACATTGGCGCAATTACTTTGTAGTTTTTTATGCCGTGAGCTACTCAGGATCTAATTTAAATTGTACATTATTCATCGATACTTTTGGTGGGTTGACTAGCATCTCGTTCGAGGTCAGTATCCCGTCGGTGACAACTGGCGTGACGTCAATCGCTTCCCTGGTGTGACGCTGCTGCTACTACTTCTTCCATTCTTGAAAACTGATCCTGACTGTAAGGTGTCTATTAATTAATTAACTAGTGGTTATTGTTATAAATAATAATGATAACGGTGGATAGTTGTTTATAGTGCATAGTATTTTTTCTTTTATGTATACATATATTGTTAGTGTGTTCTTGGCAAATTTATACCTCTACTTTGTTCTGTGTTTTCGTCACCTCTAATGAACACCAGTTCCAAAACTGGTTTTACATTGGTTATACATTGTTGTAGGTGTGCCAAGAATGTTTCTACATTAATAAGAATTTGTAATGTGTGTGGTATGCTTTTTCATCCGAGTTGCGTAAATATATATTTAAAAAATAAGCCTAGCTATATTTGTTGTCGTATTAATTTAAGTGACTCGATCTTAAAATCACAATTAATATCTTGTTTGAACAGTAAAACCAATTGTGATATATCGTCTGCAGCTCGCCATACTGCTATTGATGCCGCGCGTGATTTGGATGGTGCTCTAAATTCTTCTTTTGGCAACTCGTCTTTTGTAAATCAGCTTGTTGCGATGGATTTACCTGATGATTGGGAATCTATGTCCCAGTCCCAGCAAACTGCCTTTCTTTTCAAAAGCTCTAAAGCTGATAGCAATCTCATTGAAGACAAATTGGATAAGTTAGATAAAAACTTTGACTTATATAATGATCGTGTTACTGCATTAGAAATTGAAAATGCCGCTTTGCGTGCTGAAATTCAGCAACTCAAAGATATGTATGTTAATGCGACACCTAGTACCCAAATTAAGGTTACAGGCATACCATCATCATGTCTGACACCCCTTAACGAATTATCCAGGAAAATATTGTGTCTTTTAAAATTAGAGCATTTACTAAATGACATCCTTCAGATCCGCCCTTTTAATGTTTCTTCCAATAGTTCTACTAGAATCGCAGGTCCGTCGACTCAGAATGCTGGTAATCTGACGAAATCATTCGTAATTAGATTTAAATCTGCTGAAATTCGTAATTTTGTTTTGGAAGTAAAGCGTAAATTTGGTGTGATTATTTACGGTAATATTGTTGATAATTCGGGTAATTTAGCTAACAAACCTATTAATTTGTATGAGATATTACCCCATATATCCATGAGTTGCGCTTGTTTACCAAAAGCAGGCTCGAACCGTTACATTATAAATACATATGGACTCGAGAAAGCAAACTTTATGTCCGCAAAGACGACAAATCCGAGCGCATTCAAATTATCACTTTAGCTGATCTCGAGAAGTTATCTTGACTGCCTGCTAACCATATTTGTAACAAATCGAAATTTAGCTGTAAATCGTCACTACGCGTTACCCAAATAAATGCTAACTCTATAATGAATCATTTGGCTGATATTGAATTTCTTCTTAGTACTGAAAATATTGATATTTTGTCTATTTCAGAATCTTGGTTAACGCCCAATCGCCCAGATTCATATTACACTATACCTAACTTTACTTTAGTTCGTAATGATCGTGGATTAACTTCGTCTACCGGTAAAAGGGATTTTATCCAAGGAGGTGGTGTGGTATGTTACCTTCGTGATAGTATTGGATTTAAAATTTTAGAGGCTCCTCAGATTAATTCTATTAATGAAACTGAATATTTGATTTTGGAGTTATCTTTGACAAGTTCTAAAATTCTCTTCGCCTCTGTATATAAAAGGCCCAAGGGTAATGTTCTTAGTAAATTTTTTAATGCTTTGCAAGATTGGTCACATCTGTACAAAAATGTCATTATTGCTGGTGACTTTAATTCAAATATACTTGCCGATGATTACTATAGTAAGCACTTTAAAGATCTAATTACTGAAAACATGTATTATTTAATGCCTTTTGAAGCAACGCATCATAGAGAAGATACTGACACATGGCTTGATGTTATTCTTGTTGATTCTAAGGAGAAGATAAGTTCATTGAAGCAGTCTCACAGTCCCTTTATTAATGGACATGATTTTATTGTTATTGATTTTATTATTTCATCTCAGATTTCGGATTATAAGATTTATACTTTTCGTGACTTTAATAACTTTTCTCCTTCGTTACTTACTAGTTCTATTACTTCTGATTTGGATGCAGCGTGTGTTACATCTTTTGAGTCCTACAATGTTGACGCGTATCTTGATCTTCTACGTTGTATCTTTATCACCAATCTAGACAAACATGCACCTATTACAACTAAACGGGTTTGCCAACGTTCTGCTTCTTGACTTAAATCTAAATGTAAATTGCGCGATCGGTTATATAAAAGAGCCAAAAGACTTCGTAATTCACTTTTACTCAATGAGTATAGGAATGTGCGGAAATCGCTTAAACTTGAACTTAAGTTAGCACGTGATACATTTTATGAACGGTCATTTTCTAGTCTCTCAGATCAACCTCAATACTGGCGGTTACTCAGTAAATTAGGGATTACTAGAGACACATCGAATTCTCCATTAAAGTTTTTCACCGCTGATGAACGTATTCAGCACTATTCGTCAGTCAATAGTCGTCACCCGTGCTGCACTTCCGACCAGTTGCAGGAGATCTTGAGTTTGCTTCCTACCCAGAACTATCCACTTTTCTCATTTGAACCTATTTCTGCTGATGAAGTCAGAAAAGCTCTTTCTTCCTGCCTTCCTAAGGCGAGAAGTCGTAGTTTAGATGGTCTCTCCTTATCTTATTTTCAGAATGTTTTTGATGTTATTACCCCGCCACTAACTGTTTTATTCGACCTTTTTTTTATCGACTAGTAGATATCCTCTTATTTGGAAGGCAGCAACGATCATTCCTCTTAATAAAATATCTAAACCGTTGTCGCCTTCTGACACTAGACCTATTGCAAATTTACCTCACTTTGCTAAGGTGTTTGATAGGTTGGTAACTCAGCAGATCACCTTTCATTTAGAGTCTAACAGCATTTTATCACCATATCAATCTAGGTTTCGTAGTTCCTTTAGTACTCAAACTACTTTGCTGAAGCTTACTGAAGATATACGGTTGGATATTGATCAGGGATTGATTACTCTCCTTATCCTTTTCGATTTTAAGAAAGCATTTGATACGCTAAATCACTTTGAACTCTTACGTATGCTCAAAAATCTGAATTTTGATAATAATGTAATAGAGTGGTTTCACTCTTATCTTACTGGGCGTACTCAGGCCATCGTTGACCAAAGTGGCGTTCTTTCTCAGTTTGTCAATACTACATCAGGTGTACCTCAGGGATCGACACCTGGTCCTATTATTTTTCTTATTTTTATAAACTCGATTCTGGATGAGCTGTGTTTCACTAAGGGTCTTTTGTTTGCGGACGATTTACAGTTATATTTACATGTGAAGCCTTGTGATTGTGCCATAGCTATTGATGAGATTATACATGATGGGTCTAGGATAGCAAATTGGGCTCAAAATTATGGTTTAGATCTAAATTTTTCTAAAACCAAAGCAATGTTTATAGGATCACCCCAACAACTTAGGTGTATTAGACGTGACCAGCTACCGCCTATCGTCATTGATGATCATACTATCGACCTAGTTAGTTTTACGCAGAACTTAGGTGTAATAATTAATGAAAATCTCCAATGGAATTCTCAGGTCTCGAAAGTAGTTACTCGTGTGCATGGTGTATTGCACAAGTTGCGAAACAAGGGAAATTTCTTGTCTTATAATGTTAGGAAAATGTTAGTTGCGGCTCTAATATTGCCCCATTTCGACAATGCCTCTGTTGTGTGCAATGATTTGCCCGATTATCTTAATGTTAAGCTCCAATGATTACTTAACACATGTGTTAGGTACGTTTTTCGTCTCAGAAAGGATGCTAGGTTAATGCCATTTTATTCTAAACTTAAATGGTTATCGGTAAATTCTAAGCGGCAATATTTCTTAGGTATCCTAGTATATCAGATTCTTACCACTCTGAAACCTAATTATCTGTATGCATTATTACCTCCGCCAAGGAGTGAATTACGCCGTTCTGAACGCACTAAATATTCATGTTTTGAGCGTCCTATCCCAAATACGAGTACCTACCAACATTCGTTTACCATTAAGGCGATGGATCTGTGCGATTCGTTACCAACGGAGATTAGACTAAGCCCTAGTGTAGCTATTTTTAAGGATCGTTTATATGCGCAATTAATAATTTCTAGTTTAAATTCTCTTTAATAATTCTGTATATTTGTCTTTAGCCTGCGTTATTAATAGTTTTATATTAGCGTTTGTAATTATTAGTGTTTAATATTACCGTTGTACAAATTTCTTTCTTGCCTTAAGGTTAAATCTTAACCTAGGCATCAATAAATTGTTTTTCAATCTCTCTCTCTCTCTCTCTCTCTCTCTCTCTCTCTCTCTCTCTCTCTCTCTCTCTCTCTCTCTCTCTCTCTCTCTCTCTCTCTGGCGCGGTGAGTACTAAGACACCTGTTTACTTCTCTGTATTGTTTTTATGATTGTTGTACTCACGTGACCAACTCGAGTTTTCAGTGCAAGGCAAATTGGACGCCCGCTGTCTACAGTCCGTACCTATTAAATTAGATGCATCTTTACTGTAGGCAGTTGTCTGCAATTTACAAAATTAATTCGCATAATCTTGGAGGTTAGCTTGAGGAATTTGCGAGCGGCAGAGATTGGGCGGTAAATTCGACACACGGAGTCCACATCAACGTTGCGAAACTCACTGGGCAAATATGACAACACCGCGAGGCTGTTTTGTTTGCGGAGCACGACTGACGCGCAAGGTCTATACAGAGGTGTGTAATCTTTGTAGTAACATTGCCCATACGAATTGCTTTGAGGTCGTGCCGGGCTCGTCCGAGCGGCGCTGCTGTGTTCTCGCGAAAACGCGATCGAAAACGTTAGTCACAGCTTCGAACGACATGAGGGCGCCACCGCCCGGGTTACCGCGCCAGACTATCGCGACCGACAGTGCCGCATCGGCGACCACGCCTACTCTTACCACCTCTTGCGCTAAGCGTGTAGCCTCGCCTCCGTCGCCATCAACATCGCAGGTTGCGAAGCAACCTCGCGGCGCTCCGCCCACTGTGCTCAATCAGGCGGCACACGACTCGAAAAGCGACTCCGTTCCAATGGCAGCCGATCTACCACCGTGGTTGGAAGTATTTTCCCGGAGTTTGCGAGAAAGCCTGCGAAGCGATTTGAAATCAGTCTTGAAAGTTGTAAATCTTGTCGAGGGCAAGGTTGATGAGGTGAAAACCGAAATCAAAGATCTGAAAGCGAAGGTTAGTGTGATTGAGGAAGAATTCGAGGTAAAGTTCACGGCTTTTGATGCGCGCATGGGCAATCTAGAAAACCGGGTTAGTAACTTGGAAATGAGTAGTAAGGGCGCAATAACAGTGTCACAACCTCCATCAAAGGACACATGCGAGCTGCTCATTACCGGGCTGCCCAAGGATACTAAGAAGACTGAAAGTGAACTGCTAATTAATATATTTGATGTGCTGAAGCTGCCGAAGCTGAACAATCAAGTAATTGACCTTCGCCCTTGGACTCCGCGGGTGAAATCCAACTCGGCGGGTTCTTCAGTGACTCCGTTACTCACTCGAGGTTTAGTAGTAAAAATGTCTTCTGTAACGTGCAGAGATGCGGTTTTAGAAAAAGCTCGACTCCTGAAGGGACTTAAAGCACGGGATATTTTCGGTGAAGGCGGAGTTAATACACTATTTATCAGGCCTCTTTGGCCGAAGCCGTTTTTGAGCTATGGCAGGCGGCCATACGTAAATCAAGCGAGCTGGGCTATGCGAGGCCCATAGTTTTAGATTTAGTAGTTTTTATGCGAGAGGTGAGGGACGGACCTTTGAAACGCGTAAGTTCGGAAGATGATTTCATAAACTTTCCTCCTCTCTCTCCAACTCATAACATGTGAGATGGGGCTGGTCGGTCACTCTCCATTTTTCACTCTAATACAAATCGTCTGAAAACACATTTTGCATCTATCGAAGCATTAGTTCACCCAGCCTCTCATGATGTCATCGCGATTACCGAAACCTTCCTTACAAGTCGCGATTCCTCGGAGATTATTAAACTGCCGGGTTATACATTATATCGATTGGATCGTGAGGGTAAGGAAGGGGGAGGTGTTGCGGCCTATGTACGTGAAAGTTTTGGGGTAAGGATCATCGCGCATTCTGAACCTATCTTTTCTAATGCTCCGGAATATCTGGTACTATGTTTGACGGGCAAATCAGTTTCAATGGTTTTAGCAATTGTTTACCGTAGGCCTTCGGCCGCTTACCCCACGGAGTTTTTTGAGGTCTTGTCGGACATACTACCACGGCACAAATATGTCATGGTCACTGGGGATTTTAACATTGACATGAATTCTGCTAGTACCATGGCAGATAGGTTTAGAGCTAATCTAACGGCTCTGGGACTTTCACTCATCCAGTCAGAGCCAACGCATCATGCGATGACGTCGGGTGGGCCATCACACACGTGGTTGGATCTCTTCCTTATCCGTGAACCAGTACCTGAGCATGAATATATTAAGACGTCGGCTCCTTTCGCAGCTGGACATGATGCCATTAGTATTATTCTTCGAATTGATAATGAGCAGTCTCAAGTGAAGGTATTTGGGAAACGAAATTTGGAGGGGATCAACCTTCATAATCTCGCAACTACATTCGAATCATACATAACCTCCTCTTCCTTATCGCAATCATTCACTCACCCTTGGCCTGACCAGTCTGCATTCATGGGTATGTCTCCATATAATCATCAACCTAGTCTACATTTACGTCAAGTTCATTCGTCTAATAATATTCATAGCACTATTTCATCTTCATTATCATTTATATGTAAATCAATTTTATCCACTTTTGACTTGCTAGCACCTATAACTTTTCACTCTATCAAAACAAGCCACAAACCTTGGATTTCTCGGGAAATCAAAGAAAGTATTAAAGTCAGAAATGCAGCTTTTAATACATTTCGTGCTACAGGTTTTGTTGACAATTATACCGTGTACAGGGGTCTTAGAAATAAGGTCTCGAATACTGTTAACTCATGTAAGTTCCACTTTCTGGCAAAGAAACTTAGTAGCACGAAAGACCCGAAGAAGTCGTGGAAGTGCCTAAAAAACATGGGCCTCAGCTCTAAGTCTAATCCATCACCACTCAAATTATTCACACCTCAACAGCTAAATTATTACTATGCTTCAGTTTCAAATCATGTTCAACCCCTTTCCATACATTCATTCTCAAATATAACATGCAATTCTTGTCCCACATCACCGTCATCTCCCTCTTTTCATTTCTCTGCCATAACCGCAAAAGAAGTTCAGCGTGCAATTCGGGGAGCGTCCTCGAGGGCAGTGGGGATTGATGGCATATCGGTTGAAATGATTAAGTTATTAGAGCCTCAATTAACACTGCACCTTGTTGACCTCTTCAATAACATGCTCTCAGTTGGCTATTTTCCGGAGAGTTGGAAAAGGGTATCACTATTCCCGCTGGCGAAGTCGGGCAGGGTAGAGTCGTGCTCAGATACAAGACCAATTGCGAAGCTTTGCGAGCTCTCGAAAATCTTGGAGAGACTTATACATAATCAGTTGTCTGAATATCTTGAGAAAAATCATATTCTTGTTGACAGACAGGCAGGTTTTCGCAGAGGGCACAGCACTCAGACAGCCCTCCTGGGTGTCCTAGATGACGTTAGGAGAGCCATTGATGATAGGAAGATCACGATTCTCATCCTGTTTGACTTCTCTAAGGCATTCGATACTGTGCCTCGTGGTAAGCTCATGCAAAAATTGTGTGAGATTGGCTGCTCGGACAATGTATTAAATTGGTTCTATCGATATCTAGTAGGTCGTATGCATGCAGTGGAGAGTGAGACGGGCGTGTTATCGGACTGGCTCGAGATAAATGCGGGGGTGCCTCAGGGCAGTGTTCTTGGCCCAATACTCTTTTCCATCTATATTAATGATCTACCTAAAGTTCTTTCACACAGCGATTGTATGCTGTTTGCCGATGACGCCCAGGTCTACCATTCGTTTTTTCCGTCAGAATTGGAAGCAGGGGTACAACGTATCACACAAGATGCCAATGCGGTAGCCCTATGGGCTCACATGAACGGATTAAAGCTAAATGTAAAAAAAACGAAGGTTATGATTCTGGGTAGTCAGGCCTTTTTATCGCGTATCGACTTGAACACTGCCCCGAAGGTAGGATTGGGAGCGGATTTCTTAAATTATGAATGTGAGGTTAAATCGCTTGGGGTCATGATCTCTCCCACTCTTGATTGGTCAAAACAGGTGTTAACCATCTCGAGTCGTGTACATAGGGTTTTGCATTCATTGCGATATTATAAAAAGTCGTTATCTCGAGGCCTTAGGAAAAAGCTGGTTGAAACACTAGTTTTTCCGCATCTTGACTATGCGTGTGCGGTGTTTAATGATGTTGATCAGACCAGAAATCTGAAGCTTCAAAGGCTACTGGATGCTTGTGTCCGATTCGTGTGGGGGGACATAGCAAGGAGGGAACATGTAACTCCTTATAGGTTAAGTCTCAGGTGGTTGTCAGTTGAGTCCAGACGCTCATACCTCATTGGTTCACTTGCATACGGCATCATTGCTCATAATTCACCTATTTACCTGGCTAATCATTTTATAAAATTAAATACGCTTCATCATAACCCTCGCACCTCTTCTCGTCATCCATCAAAATCGCTACATTATCTTCCCCCTCGTACTGAGGCTTTGAATAAGTCATTTATCATCACTGCATCTAAAATTATTAACGAACTTCCTACATTTTCATTCGACACTTCATCCATCAGCCATTTCAAAAATACACTATTTAATCATCTGTTTGGATTTGACAAAACTGCCTGGGAAAATAGAGTGCTTAATGAGGGCTTAACACCTCCTCAGATCCCTCACCTCGATGTAGACTATAACTTGTCAATGTAATTCTGCGTATAGATATAGGTTAATTTTCGACGCATGATGTGCAATAATTATTTATGTACGTGTACTATTTATTTATTATTTTGTAATTGCTACAGAGCGAATGCGCAATACATGCCATATTTAGCTTTAACCCTTAGCTGGACACATGCCCTGTGATAACATAGCTGGCCTTTGGGGTCACCGTGACCCCAACACAAAATCTTCTACTGTAACTAAACTACTGAATATTTTGACTTGAAATTTGGTTTGGTTATTACTTATTATGTAACCTTCTCGGCTCTAATGCAAAGTAATACACCCCCCCTTACGACAGATGGAGCTATAAGTTTAATTTTTAAATTTTGGAGCTATAGAAAAACTGATTGAAAAATGCTGGGGTCACTGTGACCCCATGAGTCCAGCTAAGGGTTAATGTAAAATTTTTGTTATATAATTTGTTATTATTATTATTATTGTTTTATTTTTATACGTTTTATCGTTTTTATATTTTTATATTTTTTACATTTTTTACATTTTTTATATTTTGTATATTTTTTATATTTTTTATATTATTTATATATCAGACTTTATTTTATTTTAAGTGCCTACGGGGTCTCAACCCCAAGGCCAAATAAACCTTATCAATCAATCAATCTCTCTCTCTCTCTCTCTCTGGCGCGGTGAGTACATTGACGTTAGTCTATCTGTCTCTGTGTTTAATACTAGATTGCAGTACTCACGCATAAAATACGAGTTTTAGTGGATATAAAATCGGACGCCCGCTGTCTACAGTGTGTATCTATATAATTAGTTGCGCTCGTACTGTGGACAGCCGTCCAGAAGAAGTGCATAAATCACTGGAGGTGTTTGGAGGTTAGCTGGAGATATTTGCTAGCGGCGGTAAATTTTGGCGGTCAAAACAGTCACGGAGTATCAACGTTGCGAAAATCATCTGGAAGAAATGGCAACACCGCGGGGCTGCTTTGTCTGCGGAGCGAGGTTGACGCGTAAGGACTACACAGAGGTGTGTAACCTGTGTAATAATATCGTGCATACTAATTGTTTTGAAGTTGTACCGGGTTCGTCTGAGCGGCGCTGTTGTGCTATCGCGAAATCTAAGTCTAAATCGTTAGTAACTGAACCAGTCGACAAGAGGGCGCCACCGCCTGGGTTACCGCGCCAGCCTTTCGCGACCGACAGTGCCGCGTCGGAGACCACGCCCATTCCTACCACCTCTTGCGCTAAACGTGTAGCCTCGCCTCCGTCGCCATCATTGTCGCAGGTTGCTAAGCAACCTCGCGGCGCCCCGCCCGCTAAGTCTAATCCCGCGTCACATGATACGCTCGGTGATGCCGTTCCGATGGCGGCTACCTTGCCACCGTGGGTACAGGAATTTACGCAGAGTGTTAAAGAAAGCTTACGGAGCGATATCAAAACGGTGCTGGATGTGGTTAATCGAGTCGAGGGTAAGGTGGACGAGGTCAGGGCCGAACTTAGGGATTTAAAAGCGAAGGTCAGTTCGATTGAGAAGGACATGGTCGAGAAATTTACAGTTGTTGATGGGCGCTTAAACAAATTAGAAAATAGAGTATGTAATTTAGAATCGGGAAATACTACAGATGTTACAGGAACATCCCGTCTTCCTATAAAGGATACGTGTGAAATCCTTATTACGGGTTTGCCCGGACAATCCTTAAAATCGGACATCGAGCTGTTGGGTAGTATTTTTGAAGTACTGAAGTTGCCGAATATAAAAACCCAAGTTATTGACCTCCGCCCTTGGACCCCGCGGCCAAAAACTGACACAAATACCTTGAGTTTACCATCTACGTCGTTGCGCTCGCGCGTGTTAGTTGTTAGAATGACCTCCGTTGTATCCAGGGATGCGGTGATCGAGAGGGCGCGCCTATTGAAAGGAAAAAAATCATCTGATATCTTTGGAGAGGGCGACGACAAATTCTTGTTTATTAGGCCTCTCTGGCCGAAAACTGTTTTTGAATTGTGGCAAGCGGCAATACGTAAATCAGCCGAACTGGGTTATGCGAGGCCCATAGTATTAGATTCAATTGTATATATGCGTGAGGTGAGGGATGGTCCTTTAAAACGAGTAACCACGGAGGCTGATTTTTCTAGCTTTCCTCCTCTTTCTCCTCTCACCAAATGAGACGGGGCTGGTCGGGCCATATCATCCAAATCATCTAAAACGTTCTCCATTTTTCACTCTAATATTAATCGACTTAAAACTCATTTCTCATCTATCGAAGCACTAGTTCATCCAGACTCTCACGATGTCATTGCAATCACCGAAACCTTCCTTACAGTTCACGATTCTTCGGAGATTGTTAATCTTCCGGGTTATACGTTACATCGTTTGGATCGGGAGGGTAAGGAGGGGGGAGGTGTGGCGGCTTATGTTCGGGAGGATATTGGGGTGAGAGTCGTCGCGCACTCTGAACCTGTTTTCTCGAATTCGCCGGAGTATATGGTTCTGTGTTTAACGGGTAAAACCGTAACATTAGTATTAGCAGTGGTATATCGCAGGCCTTCAGCGGCGTACCCAACGGAATTCTTTGATGTTTTGTCGGACTTTCTTCCGCGTTATAAGCATGTCATAGTCACTGGGGACTTCAACATTGATATGAATTCTACCAGTGCTATGGCAATTAAATTTAGGGATAATTTATCGGCACTGGGTCTTTCACTTGTACAATCTGAACCAACTCACCATGCAATGACATCGTGTGGTCCTTCTCATACATGGTTAGATCTCTTTCTTATTAGTGAACCATCACCTGATTATAAATACATTAAAACGGTAGCTCCATTCGCAGCAGGGCATGATGCTATAAACCTTGTCCTTTGGATTATGAATACAAAGACTGAAGTTAAGAAAATTAGTAAACGTAATTTGGGGGAGATCAACCTTCATACACTCGCGACCACATTCAACTCATATATCGACTCATATTCATCGCAATTTAATGATCATCCTTGGCCCGACCAATCTGTTCCTATAGATCTGTGCTCAATTAATCTTCAGTCTCATCCGTTCTCACAACGAGCTCCTTCAACATCAATTACCTACACCATCTCATCCACATTGTCATGCATTAGTAAAGCCATTCTTCACGCGTTCAACACATTAGCTCCATTAAAAGTTCACACCATAAAAAGTAAACATAAGCCATGGATTTCCCGGGATATTAAGATAAATATTAGGAACAGAAATGCAGCTTTTAGCAGATTTCGAGCAACGGGTTCGAGTGGGGATTATAATATCTATAAAGATTTTCGTAATCGTGTCTCGAACGCCGTTAACTCGAGTAAATTTCACTATCTGGCTGGAAAACTCGATCATATGAATGATCCTAGGAAATCCTGGATATGTCTCAAAAACATGGGTCTCAGCACTAAATCAAATCCGTCACCACTCAAATTTTTCACAGCTTATCAGTTGAATCAACACTTTGCATCTGTCTCAAACCATGTCCAACCGCTTAACATCCAGTCATTTTCAACTATAGCTTGTAATTCATGTCCAATGTCACCCTCATCCCCATCATTTCATTTCTCTACCGTTACCGTGAGAGCGATTCAGTATGCTATTCGGGGGGCGACTTCGAGGGCAGTGGGAATTGATGGCATATCTGTAGAAATGTTAAAGCTGTTGGAGCCGCAGTTAACCCTGCGCCTTGTGGGTCTTTTTAATGATATGCTTTCGTCTGGGTATTTTCCTGATTGTTGGAAAAAGGTTCTTTTGTTTCCATTGGCGAAGTCGAGCAGGGTCGAATCGTGTTCTGATGTTAGGCCGATTGCGAAGCTTTGCGAGCTATCAAAGGTTTTGGAGAGACTGGTACACAATCAGCTTTCCAAATACCTAGAAGAGAATCATATTCTTACCGACAGGCAGGCAGGATTTCGCAGAGGCCACAGCACGCAGACAGCACTCTTAGGTGTTCTTGATGATGTTAGAAGAGCCATTGACGCCAGAAAAATCACGATACTTATACTGTTCGATTTCTCTAAAGCCTTTGATACGGTACCTCATGACAAACTGATCCAAAAACTGAGTGAAGTTGGTTGCTCTGATAATGTGCTGACCTGGTTTTATCGATATTTTGTGGGTCGCATGCAGGCAGTGGAGTGTGAGTCTGGTGAGCTATCTGATTGGCTTGAGTTTAATGCAGGAGTGCCACAGGGCAGTGTTCTTGGTCCGATGTTGTTTTCCATTTTTATAAATGATCTGCCTAAAGCTCTTACTCATAGTAATTATATGCTTTTTGCCGATGACGCCCAGGTCTATCATTCGTTTTTTCCGGTAGATTTTGAAGCAGGGGTGCAACGTATCACTCAAGATGCTAATGCGATAGCCCGATGGGCTTACACTAATGGACTCAAATTAAATGTAAAAAAAACGAAGGTTATGATTCTGGGCAGTCAGGCTTTTCTGTCGCGTATTGATCTGAACACTGCCCCGAAGGTTGCTCTGGGAACGGAATTCTTGTCTTATGAATGTGAGGTTAAATCGTTGGGGGTTTGGATTTCACCCTCTCTCGATTGGACAAGGCAGGTGCTATCTATCTCGAGTCGTGTACATGGAGTGTTGCACTCTCTACGGTATTATAGGAAATCTTTATCGCGTGCTCTTCGGAAGAGACTGATAGAAGCACTTGTCTTTCCACATTTTGATTATGCGTGCGCGGTCTACAATGATGTCGATCAAACCAGGAATTTAAAACTACAAAGGCTGCTGAATGCGTGTGTTCGGTTCGTGTGGGGAGACATAGGAAGAAGAGAGCACGTTACTCCGTACAGGTTAGGTCTCAGGTTGTTATCAGTCGAGTCCAGACGTTCATACCTCATTGGCTCGCTCGCGTTCAGTATCATTGCTCATAGTTCTCCCAGCTATTTGGTTAATCATTTCATTAAGGCAAACACCCCTCAGCAAAATCAACGTACTTCCTCTCGTCTTCCATTAAAATCACTCACTTATCTCCCTCCTCGTACAGAGGCCTTACATAAGTCATTTGTTATCACCTCATCCAAAATCATTAATGAACTTCCTCCATCCACATTCGACATATCATCTATCAGTCTTTTTAGAAATTCATTATTTCAGCACTTGTTTGGACTCGACCAAGCTGCCTGGGCCACTAGGGTTCAAAATGAAGGGTTAATTTCTCCGGTGATCCCTCACCTCGATTGATAAGACGGAAATAAGACTGAATGAATATATTGCGGCGTCATTTATGTAATTTTGTTATTTATTTATTTATTTCTGTGCAACTTTTGTGCAATGTTATATACATATTTTAATTATTGTAATTGCAGTATCTATTTTTATTTTTTGTGTTATTAATTTATTATATTGTTATACTTTTATTGTTTACCTTTATTGTTATTTTAATTTTAATTATGTATGCCAATGATGTATTTGTATTTAAGTGTCTACGGGATTTTAATCCCAAAGACCAAATAAAGTTTTCTATCTATCTATCTATCTATCTCTCTCTCTCTCTCTCTCTCATTCTCTCACTCTCTGTAACTCATTCTCACTCACTCTCTCTTTTCATTGTATATTTTGTTTTATATTATATTGTTATTGCTATGTTTACTTTACTGTTTTTATTTTTTTATTGTTATTATATTTTTATTCTATTTTTATTGTTATTATTTTTACTTATTTATTCAATTATCTATTTATATGTTTATCTGTGTATTTATGATCTCTTGTTACTTTGTTATATGTTCTCTAGCGTGATGAGTGTTTAGTTTTGATTACTTTTATATTTACGCGGTATTTTATTTTATTTTAGTTTATTTGTTACTGCGCAGATTATATTCATAATATGTATACGAGGATTTTTCCCCGTAATACCAAATAAAGATTCTATCTATCTCATTCTCTCTCTCATTCTCCCACTCACTCTCTAACTCTCTCCCTCATTCTTAATGATTCTCACTCTCACACTCACTCATTTTCTCTCTCTCTCTCGTTCTCTTTCATTCTCTCTCTCTGTGAATGTGTGAGCTGAACCTCAGGCTTGCCCCGTCCGATCCTACCCATCACGCGCACTGTGCGGGCTATATGTCTCACACCTGGATCGACCTGTTCATCCTGCGTGACACGACTCTGCATTTCTTTTATTGCAAATCTGACATTCCATTTTTGGCCGACTGGGCCACGATGCTATAACATTGTTTATCGATCTAGCTAAGCCCGCTACAGCGGAGCAGCGGGTGTCGTCGCGCAGGCTGGGCCGTGTCGATCCGGCTTTGCTCGCCGTAATATTTGGTCGGCTTTATCGGGGGCTTTTGTCGCCTCTTCCGTCTCGTTCCCCCGCGCGATTGTACGACTGTTCGCCATGTTCTGACTGTACCGATGTCGACGTTGGGGCATACGTCCTACGCGCGTCTTGGGTAGCAGTGTCTTGGGTCCACTATTATTCTCGATTTTTATTAATGACCTGCCCGGGGTTCTCAAATCCTCTAAATTCATGATTTTCGCGGACGATACCCAACTGTATTATTCTTTTCCGCCGGCGGAGTTCGATCGTGCTGTGAGAGAGGTCTCGGACAACGCGAGTGCGGTCGCTGACTGGGCAAGTAGGAACGGCCTCTCGTTAAATGTCACCAAGACCAAAGTTATACTACTGGGCAGCCAGCAATATGTTTTCCGGCTCGTGCGTGGTAGCCCGGAATTGATCGAAGTGAATGGTGTACCGCTGCCTTACGAATCATCTGTCAAGTCCTTGGGTCTGTGGATCTCGCCGATTCTGGACTGGTCCAAACACGTGTTGTCCATTTCGCAACGAGTTCACGGTGTTCTGTATGCATTGTGATACCATAAGCGCGCTCTCTCTCGTAACTCGCGTAAGGCACTAGTCGAGAGCCTTGTGTGGACACACTTGGACTATGCGTGTGCAGTCTATAACGACGTGGATCGTACCCGAGACATCAAGCTGCAGCGTCTGCAAAATGCGTGTGTGCGCTTCGTGTGGGGCTCCATACCTTGACGGGCACACATTACTCCATATCGATTGAAGCTGGGTTGGTTGTCTGTCGGGCTCAGGCGGTTATACTTTATGGGTTCCCTCGCTTTCAGAATCATCTCATCGTCCGTACCCTCCTACTTTCGTACTCATTTCTTACTCACTAGCTCTCGTCCTGTCATGCGCTCCTCTTCTCGTTTCCCGTTTCGACCTCTCACGTACCCTCCGCTACGTACTGAAGCGCTAAATGCGTCGTTTACAATCACTGCATCGAAACTACTGAATAACTTTGACGACCTCATATTCGACATGATCCTTTATCGCTCATTTCAAAATCGCCTCCGTGTATACCTAGCTGGGCTCGACAGGCAGACTTGGGCTGATCGCGTAGTCGCGGAGGGCCTTATCGTTGCCCCTGCTCCGTCGTTATAGGCTGTGCCCGTGTTTGCGCCTGCTCTCTGCCGTCTACGTCACTTTTTATGCCTTCACGCTTTATCGCTTCTTTACTACTATGTTTTTTTGCGTATATGCTTTGTTTTACCACTAATTGTATTGCGTCTATTTGTAACATACTTTTTATTGTACTGTAGTGTGTGCTACTTTGGGGGCTACCCCCGTAGCCCAATAATAAACATCAAATCTCTCTCTTTCTCTCATTCTGTCTCTCTCTCTCTCATTCTCTCTCTTTCTCTCACTCTCACTCACTCTCTCTCTCTCATTCTCTCTCATTCCCACTATCTGCCTATCTGCCTCTCTATCTCTTCCTCTCACTGTCTCTCTCGCTCTGTCCCATTCTCTCACGCCAAGATGATGTTTGTCGGACGGACGGACGGACGGACATTATAATTTATCGTTTCTTTTTAATATCAGTTAATAATTATAATAATTTTTTTGTCAGTAATATGAAGCATTAACTTATGTAACACATATTTATCATAAAATACATACATATGTCTTAAGTATTTTTCGCAAGAATTGGGGAGTTTTTAGAATATCGCTCAAAAAGATAACTTTAATATAATGTAGATTTTCAGTTATACTCATAGTCAGCGATCTCAAAAACCCCTATATACCACAAAACCTGTACCGAAACATGAAATTTTTTTTGATTTCTTGAGTTGTTACTAATTAAAAAATACCATCTGAAAGTTTGGACACTCCTGCCACGATATCTGTTTCTCAAAGACCATTCCAAAAAGCGTTTCTTCTAGCAAATAACTCTGAAAATTCGGCATTTTTTTGAGAAGAATTACATATAACTATTTTTGAAAAAGAATTTGACACTAATGCTTACAACGGCATTCGAAAGAGCAGAAAGAATACTTTGGAAATGTGTGTTGATCAATTTTTTTAATTAATTTTTTATTATTATATTTAACGTTCAAGAACGTATTGAAAAAGTGTTCATCTGGGCCGAAAAAGGTTAAGTGGCGCAATTTCTCATTACTTAAGATTATGAACTATGCATTATTATTTAGTATTTATGAATAGAATATTAAATTTATATTAATTATGTTTAGTTCACTAAATTAATTTGTTTTTAACCAAAACACTAAATTTTTTATGTCCTTTCAACGATCTACTTCTTACTTTTGATACTTTTCTTTTTTTAAACCTTTTAGCCCAAATTTTTCCTGTTCAAAAATATAGAAATGTATTAATTCCACATTGTTATTTATTAATTAATTAATAGAAAAAACTAAGAAAAATTATTTTCATTATAATTTGTTTCAACAAATAGTGACTAAAAAATTTATTTTTTTATTTTTGCATGTGGTGTATTAGAGATTGATTGATATATAATTATCTAAAAATAGAGACAAAATACTCTTAAGATATCATATAATAATATGAGTACATTATTATAGAATTAAATGTTTTATGAGTATTTCTACAAAATTGACATTTCCGAAAAATTTTTCAATTTTAGTTTTTTTCCGATAAAAAAAATTGTAAAAATTTTTAAAAATATTTTTTTTAATCAATAAAGTGGACACTATAATCTTTCAATTACGATATTGTGAGTTAAAAAACATTCGTTAGAATATTATTTGCGATTTATCCAAATTATGTTATATGAGAGTAACGTAGAGCGTAAAAGGGTTAAATTAATTTGGCTACCCGTACTTTTCTTGCTACCGTTGAAAAGTACAAGTATTCAACTTTAATACCTCATTTTTACATTAATCTATGCAGAGTTTCTGTACGTTGAAGCTTTAATTTACAAAAAATTGACTTCCTAATTTTTACCTAAAGTATTAATATTCGAATTTGCGCCTTTTTTGGCCAAAATTAAGTGTTGCGTTAATTTTATTTGCAATACATTTTTTTTTATGAATAAAATACGTAAATTTATAGATTTTTTGCAGATAATCGTGTTTTTGAGCTTGAGACGATAATTGGATACTACTAAATCATTGGATCCAGTGGCATACAGCTATACTAAATAATAAAATGTTGACGACCAAAAGAGTTATGTTTGCTCATACTAAAATTTAATAAGGGTACACTTTGCAAATACATTTAAATTATGTACTAATTAACCTACCAGTTTAGTATAGGCGTTTATGCTTCCAAATCCAACGATTTAACACGAACTGAATAAGGTATCACACTCGACAACATGATTACTTGCAAAAAATTCTCAATTTTTTCGCATTTTAATTTGCTTAAACAATTGTGTTGCAAAAACGGATACATATATCGTAAATATGTCCGAATTTCGAAAAAAAGGAAAAAATTTTTTAGAAATGATATTTTCAAATGGATCCGTTGATTTTTCCTTTAAGAAGCAGATCATTAAACGAAAAAAACAATTTTGGGCGTTTTGGTTAAAACTGCTTTTTTATAAATACTATTATTACTAATTTATATGTTTCCAGTTTTACAAAGTATTAACTATAACGTTTTAATAATACCAATCAAAAGAAACGTCATTCATACTGTAACGGGGTGGGTACTGGGGATATGTAAGGCCCACGGTTAGGCCCAATTTGTCCCAACTTACCAACCTTAAGTGTGCAGTTCCACGATGCGGCCGAGAATCCCTTTGATTCCCGTGCAATGCCGTTAACAACGTCAAACACCTCGTTTGACTTAGATACCGTGTGTTGGGTCCTATGCCCAAAATTGCCAACTAGGATAAACACCGGAGAGGGCGGTATTCGTAGGACAGGACGGTAACCGGTAAAACACTATCAACAATCGATATTACTGTTAATCGGCGAGAAAGATTGTCTCGCCGAGTCAATTTATTAACTAAACAATTAAATATTAACAAATTAACTATAAATTAACTTTAACAATTTACGGGGAGTCGTACCGATGACTACCCCCGAGGTCAGCGCGAAAAGAATCAGTTAAAATCTATTTAACTGTCGATTACGAGCAACCGATCCGGATATGATCGGCTGCTTAACCTGATGGCATACGTCACACCGTGTGACGTATGTATCTTTGACGTAGAGAGCTTTGACGTAGAAGCTTCCTACGGCACGCGCGCCTTCTCTCGTGAAGTGGTTCCCGCGAAACACCGACCTGTCTATCCGCGCGGGTATTGTCACGAGAGGGGGGGAAAGGAGGTACGCTTCCTCACCTGGACCGTACCAGGTAAATCGGGACGCGAAATATTAAGTAGACACGCGGGTCTAAATGTGGTGCACCACTTACCGCTTGTCTATATATCACGCCTCGGCGGGAAACGACTGGGCAAAGGGGAGACAGCTCGTCATCGTGCTTATCTCTCTCTCTCACTCCTACGGTCGGGAAGGCGGTCGACTCCTGGCTTCCTTTTCTCACTGCCCGTGAGACGTACTGCTCTGCACGCCGACGTGCAGGTTGGTGGGGAGAAACCCTCGCACCCACACACTAAATGCACCAGTCTTTTATCTCTTATTTTTCCGTTAAAAATCTCTCGGCAATTGTCAACACGATGTTGTTGCCGATCGCGCGCGAACTCTCGTTACTCTCTTGCGTACTATTCTCGCGTGCGTTCCCTGCGCGCGCATCAATCTCGATACTCTTTTCGGTTACTCACCTGATCGGTAACTCGCTTACCGTTATAATAGTTATAATTTTAATAAAAAAGAATTGAATTTCAATGCATCAGAAATGAAAATAATAGAACAAAATTTTGAACAACAAAAAAAATAATATATAATACAGATAAAATATAGTTCGCGTTGATCCTATTACTCCAATGGAAATAGACTATGAAATCCCAACTTATAGTTCTCTTTGTCAAGAAAATAAAACTAAACAATTAAATGATATAGAAGAAAAGCAACGAAAAAGAAAACAGCGAAACATGTTGAAAAGGCAAACAATGAATAGTGACGAAATTAAAAATGAACTAGAAAAAGAAGCATTGCGAAAAAAAGAAGCTTATAATAAAAGTAAAATTACTAATGGCAAAATACAAGAAAAAATACTAAAGAAAAAACATCAAACCAGGTTGAAAAGGCAAACAGTCCATTTAAAAAATGATCGAGAAAAAGAAGCACTGCGAAAAAAAAAGCTTATTATAATAACGACAGTTGCCAATGTAATAAAAAAGAAAATAAAAAATTGAAAAGAGATTTATTAAACAAGGATAAAAAAAAGATAAAAAGATAAAAAAAGATATGGCTACAACATATTACATTGTGAATAAGTAAAAGAATATATATTCATTCCATCATGTATAAAAAATATTAAAAAATGAATATATTACTACTACTGAAACATTAAATTAAAATTAAATACATATAATAACAAATAAATGCTTGCGCTGAACATCATCAAGAAATTACTATAAGTTAGGTAATATATATATCGCACTATCTAATCAAATGTAGCGTTAAAAAATCGGATTTATTACAAAAAAATTTGACTCTTGAAATGTATACCTTACCAGCACGTCCTCGCCGTAAGAGTCAGATAACAACATTAATATGTTGGCTAACGCTGGAAGGAAAAATATATTTTACAGAGCCAGTATCATCAACTGTGCACGAAAAATCACAATGACCCTCCGTTTAACAGGACTTGGACTATAGAAAAGGACATCAACTTTTCGTCAAATACACCGATCATACACCTAACTTCCACATCCAATGTCGTAAAAATAGGTATTTAAAATTATTATTTCAGTACTTAAATTTGTTGAAATTGTACAATTAAAATTGTATCTATATGTACCATATATAAATTATTTAGCCAATACTACCATTCAAAAAACCTTTTCCTCATCCCAGCTCCAAAATAATTAGTTTACATGTCACACAATTTTGTAAAGACAATTCTCATATACATTTTAACAAGGTGAGGCAAAAATGACATATTTTACCGATATTTTGATAAAATGGTAGGTCAAAGTTTTCTCGATACATATAGACCGATTTGTCTGAAATATATAATAATGTAATAAATAATATTGTACTATAAGGCCTCCGGTCTCTGACCCTTCGAAAAACGTTTTGTAATTAATCCTTCTTTAATATAATAACGTCAATTGGATTAGAGGAAAAGGATTAATCTTTTGAGGTTGAAATAATTTTATAAAATGTAAAGTGTAAATAAAAATATTTTTATTATTTAATAAAATGAATTAACAAATTTTTTTATATGAATTCAATTTTGCAGTCACCAAGATATTTCATCAAAACTTCTCGTGTTTCAATTTCTCTTCTTAAGTTTTCATATGCTTCATCATTGTCTATTAACAGAGCATTTACTTTGCTCGGAGCAAAGACGTCGAATGATTCATTTAATTCGAAAATAACTTTTTTTCCATATTTTGTTTAAACTTTTTTTAAGAAGCTGATTTTATAAGTCTGATTTATTGCCAACTCTCTGAGTTTTTTTGTTGGTAAATAACCTCCAGTTTTTCCAGCGTTATTCAATTGATCCATTTTTAATTATTTATTGAATATGTAGAAATAGTAATATTATTATTAGCTATATATTTGATGTTGCTGCGATGGAGCCAAATGTAGGAATGATTCTTCTTGCCTCCTAGCAGCTACTTTATAGGGCATTTTATTCCTACTCCTAGTCCACAGTGTCGAATCCTTCATTTTCTTCGAAACTAAATGTAGTTTCAGTACTTGAAGTATTTGATTCATTGTCTGACTCTACAGACTCTAAGTATGAGTTTTCTTTTACCCAACTCCTTAAACACATTACATTTTGTAGCGCACATTTTTTTTTATATCCATTTTCGTGATAATTACATGGATTATACGAACTGGCTATTACCAAATCCGATATTGGTTGGCAGTTTACATCATCTAAATCATACACATTATTAATAAATTTTGTTGAGCCATGCGACTTTTGCTGACCTTTAACGTAACAATTACCTTGTCACATAAATTTTTTATATCTGTAATTATATTAGGATGATAATGATATGGAATAGTTCCATCATTCCAACATACACCATGGAAATTCGTTGAAACATTTTATTTTGCCTTTTTTCTTTAGCTGAAAGCTCGTTTTGAATATAATTTAAAAAAGAAAACTTATTAGTTACGAATATTACTTAAAATGTAAAAATATTTAAACTACCTCGGAAACGCAAGAGTTTGAGCCATGATTATGACAATTGGCTCATTTCGCGGATTTATATACCCGCGCAAACAACATCCCCACCTTTGACATGCGCAACATGCGCGAAGACTTTATCATTTGCTTATAAAAGAATTAACTCGTTTATAAGGACTTTGTTATTTTAGCAAATGATTTAAGGAAAAGTCACGCATGCACATATACCTTAGAAGACTTTGTTACTTTTTCTCAAGCAAAGGCGCATGCGTATGGACTTCACACATCCTCGAGAAAGTTATGAAGAAATAAAAAAAACTTTGACTTACAATCAAACTGACTATGTTTAAAACATTAAGTACTGAATGCGTGATATTGATGCGTGCGCATCTTCTATCATTTATCCGCGCTTATTTAAAGGAGTTCATGATTTAGTTTTTGTTAGCTCGTTCCATGAGTACGGAGGCATGAATAGCCAATGTGATGGTGGCAAAGGTGCATTAATATTAATTAATGATAATTCTTTAATGATAAGTTCCCCATCGAACTGAAAACACTGTATGTCGACTATTACTTCCATGGTAAATCTATAAATTAAAGCGTTATAAATATAAAGTAAAATGAATGGAAAAGAATTTACTAGTAACAGGTATAAATTGAAATAAAAATGGAAAATTTATCTTGAATATAAATTAAAATAGAAAAAACGTATTAGTTACGAATATTACCAGGTGTAAATTAAAATGAAAACGAAATATTTATGTTTTGAATATAATTTAAAAAAGAAAACTTATTAGTTACGAATATTACTTAAAATGTAAAAATATTTAAACTACCTCGGAAACGCAAGAGTTTGAGCCATGATTATGACAATTGGCTCATTTCGCGGATTTATATACCCGCGCAAACAACATCCCCACCTTTGACATGCGCAACATGCGCGAAGACTTATCATTTGCTATAAAAGAATTACTCGTTTATAAGGACTTTGTTATTTTCGCAAATGATTTAAGGAAAAGTCACGCAATGCACATATACCTTAGAAGACTTTGTTACTTTTTCTCAAGCAAAGGCGCATGCGTATGGACTTCACACATCCTCGAGAAAGTTATGAAGAAATAAAACAAAACGTTTGCCTTACAATCAAACGACTATGTTTAAAACACATTAAGTACTGAATGCGTGATATTGATGCGTGCGCACTCTTCTATCATTTGGACATAGCTAAAGGTTTTAATTTTCATAAAGTAATAACATTTATCAATTTTGAAATATATATTATATATATATAAAGTACGATAAACAGAATTTTGAAAGCTGATTTCTTTCTTTTAATAATACCACATAGCTAAAGGTTTTAATTTTCATAAAGTAATAACATTTATCAATTTCGAAATATATATTAATAATAGGGACTTTGTAAATTTTACTCTTGCATTTCATAGTGACAATTTTATACGATTGTTAGAAGACTTTTTTCTCGAGAAAACGCGCATGCGTATGGACTTTACACATTCTCGTTTGTATAAGACAATACAGCTTAAACGTCTAACTGACGGAGATGAAATCCCTACCTAGCATTTAAGTTTAGGTAAGCTTTTTTTGTTTACAAAATAATGCATATTTTTCATAATAAATAAAATCTCCTGGCAGTTGAATTTCATCTTTTAACGAGTTAAGACGTTGCGCTAGTAAAAAATGTTTAAGCAAAATTTATTACGTTCATCGAAAGAATGTGCTTTAGGACATAGATGTATTATGAGAAAAATACATAATATCGATCCGCGTATGAATCGTGAATTAAACTTACCGAACTTTGCATATAATTTGCATCCAAAAGTGAGAATTTTATTATGCTTTTAATTTATGATTTTTAAAGCATGTTTTACATAAGTGATTTTTTCAGTTCTGGCATTTTCAACAAGAAAGTGAAATATATGTTCCAGAATCAAAAAACTGCTCAACATTGAACGTAAGTTTTATAACAATTAATTATTATTGAAATTAATTGAAAAATTTTATTAAGGAGATGTGAGACTTAAAAATTGGGATCCTTATTTATATTTAATTAACAATGGGTTTACTTTTTGCTAAAAATCTCTCTGTAACACTCTTCTACTTGTTTTAAAGTTTAAGTATGAATTTTTCAAAATTTTTTATCACTAAATTATGAATTTTTTAGATTTTTAATATTCATAATTGTCGAAAAATTTTATGGTGTAAGTTATGTCCTAAAATACATGAAAATTAGTGATTTTATGAGGTTTATGAGATATAACTTACACCAGTGGTCTTGGCCAATAATCTAACCACCGCCATTCGAAAGCTCTCGAAAAATGTGATCTTTTGAGCGGTGTTAGATCAAAATCGATTGTGGCGTGGTTGCCTTTCTTTAAGGGAAGGTCGTAACAGAGAAAACTGTCAATCAAATATGTCACTGTTTTAGTGCGTAAATGGAAATTTGTATTCTGCACTATTCTCCTCTTCTAATGGATCAAATTACTCCAAATTTGGCACACATCAGTAATTTGGTCAGGAGAATAGCGCTCTGGTTTTAATTTAGTCGAAAAATTTCGTATTATTATTATTTACCGTAATTTATCTGACCATTGTATGAGATGCAGTTTAATTACGGTTCTTCACTAATTTTTGCTTCTACGCTATGTCATGATACAAAATTTTACCAGAACAATCGTAATAAAGTATAGAATGGCGCTCTGGTAAGATTTTGTACAAAAAATTATGTAAAACAGTTAAAATTAGTTTGCAAATAATAAACAGTTTTGCAGGTTATCTGCGAAACATATAAGTTTTTTATTTTGCCTAATGGTGGCGCTGTGTAATATTCTTATAGGCCTCGATTTGTCGAATCGATCGGTCAGCTATTAGACACACATGCGGTGTGCCTTACCTATTGTTATGTATATTACTACATATTATATGATTCTATAATTATTTTTTTATAACCTCAAATTGTCAAATCTGTCAAATCTGTTAACCCATCAATCAGTTTTGTACGACCTCCCCTTAATATTCAATATTTTCAGGTGTTCTATCTCTTCGAGATTTTAAAATTAAGAATTGTAACCTAGATAGATAAGTTCTAAAGATTATTTTGAACAAAAGTTGTTTTTAATGTTTTTTCAAAAAAATCAATAGATTTTGAGATAAATTGCTTTGAAAATAGCAATTTTTCTAAAAAATTGAAAAATTTCCATTTTTCATGGTGGAATAACTCTTAGGCAAATTATTTTTAACACCTAAAATTTTTTTTCTATCTTCTGGAAGATATTTCCAGCCTTTTCTCAAATTTTGGAGCGATTTAAAATTTTCATCGTACCACTTGACGTGAAATAGCCCATATATTAATAATAAGGACTTTGTAAATTTTACTCTTTCATTTCATAGTGACAATTTTATACGATTGCTAGGAGACTTTTTTCTTGAAAAAACGCGCATGCGTATGGACTTTACACATCCTCGTTTGTATAAGACAATACAGCTTAAACGTCTAACTGACGGAGATGAAATCCCTACCTAGCATTAAAGTATAGGTAAGCTTTTTTTTTGTTTACAAAATAATGCATATTTTTATAATAAATAAAATCTCCTGGCAGTTGAATTTCATCTTTTAACGAGTTAAGACGTTGCGCTAGTAAAAAAATGTTTAAGTATAATTTATTACGTTCATCGAAAGAATGTGCTTTAGGACATAGATGTATTTTGAGAAAAATACATAATATCGATCCGCGTATGAATCGTGAATTAAACTTACCTAACTTTGCATATAATTTGCATCCAAAAGTAAGAATTTTATTATGCTTTTAATTTACGATTTTTAAAGCATGTTTTACATAAGTGATTTTTTCAGTTCTGGCATTTTTAACAAGAAAGTGAAAAATATGTTCCAGAATCAAAAAACTGCTCAACATTGAACGCAAGTTTGATAAGAAATAATTATTATTGAAATTAATTGAAAAATTTTATTAAGGAAATGCGAGACTTAAAAATTGGGATACTTATTTATTTTTTAATTAACAATCGGTTTACTTTTTGCAAAAAATCTCTCTGTAACACTCTTCTACTTGTTTTGAAGTTTAAGTATGAATTTTTCAAAATTTTTATCACTAAATGATTGAGTTTTTTTTTTTACAACCGCAAGAATCAATTTTATATATAAATGTTACCGATGAAAAGTCATTAATTATTAATTCATTTTAAATTGATTATTTTAAAAAATTGGCTTTGTCAACTTCCTCTGTATCATTAAAGCATGAGGTATGCATTTTTTAGATTTTTAATATTCATAATTGTCGAAAAATTTCATGATTTTAGAGGTAGATTCTTGTAATTTAGCTATTCCATCACCTTAAAATTATTTGAATCATTAGTGAAATTAAATTTAATATTAAATGCTACCTATTTTACATTGTTCCTTAATAGAAAAATTACATTCAAAACCATGTGTGTTGGATATATGTGAGGTAATGCTAATACTCATACATACATCTACATCTCGCTATGAATGTGAACTGTTGCGCGCGTAGTAATACATTGCATTACTACGCAGGCAGTGGACCCGCTTAGCCTATACTACTGCGCGCGTAGTAATACTTTGTATTACTCTGCGCGCAGTGGACCTGCTTAGCACATGCTATGACGTACATATTAATACATTGTACTACTACATGTCTAACTTATTATTCTTTTAATGATGAATATCTGATAAAAATATTATTTTTTCCAGCTTAATAACATAGAAAAAAGTTTAAAAGATCAATCAATAAAAATTCAACTACAACAGGAAAGTTCTACTACTACTACTAGTTTAATTGTAGTAAATCAAATTTTTGTTTATATAATACTTCATTTATTTAACGATTAATATCTAATACAAATATTATTTTTTTGTAGGCTGGTAATACAGAACAAACTTCACTAGGTCAACCATTAGAAGTTCAACTGCAACAGCAAAGTTCTGTCACTAATTTAATTGTAAGTAAATAAAATTTTCTTTTATAATATTTTGTTTATATTAATACTTCATTTATTTAACGATTAATATCTAATACAAATATTATTTTCTTTGTAGGCTGGTAATACAGAACAAACTTCACTAGATCAATTATTAGAAGTTCAACTGCAACAGCAAAGTTCTGTTACTAATGCATTATACTTTAAAATACAGTTTAATTTAAATAATGTTTAAGATATTGATTTATCCTTTAAACTTACTCAGCTCTTGGAAGGTAATTAAATACAAACTATAAAATAGCACACGGTATTTAAGGAACGATGCTGCATGGTATTCTCTCAGTTTGTTCTTAGACATTCATATAATTTGATCAAAAAACTTGAAGAATGAATATTTTGAAAGAGAGTTTTGAATATTTTCAAACTATAAAGGAAGCAGTCACTCTTATCAATTCTTTAAAAGATTATGATGAAGTAATAGTAGAACGTTGGCTGAAACATTGTCAAGTATTCCTTAAGAATTTACGAAAAATTTTAAAAAAAGAAAGATTCAGTGTGTCCCAGAAGCCGTCTATATTGAATCTGATTTCAAAAGTGGAATGTATAAGCATAAATCTAAATAAGAATATAAAAATTGGTAGAGGACTAAATAATACAAATTTGATTAATAATCGAGTGAAATGGATTACTTTGGACAATGCATTTGAAAATAGAATGCGAACTGGTGTTATAGCAAACCTTGGACATATTAATATTAATTCTTTTTTAGAAGATGCATCAATCTTATTTGCATCTGAAGTAAAAAAAAGTTAAAGGAAACTAACGCTTTAAAAATTAATGCAGTGCTTTCCTGCATATTCAATCAATATTCAAATAATAAGGAGAAAGAATATTCAAAATATTTTACAACAAAGAATATAGCTGTTTATCCTTCAAACGTTTTAAAAAAATGGTTTATTAATAATATTAAACATCCTTTAATAAACTATATGGAGGAGTTTGAAACGCAAGATTCAGGGTGGTCCTTAGTATCTATTACTAGCATTCAAATTAATATAAATAAATTTAATCCTATGCGTAGTGGAAGTTCATACATTCCATTACCAAAATTTATACAAAATAAGCATACATGTTTAAATATTAAAAATAGTGATAATCTATGTTTTGTTTGGTCAATTATAGCAGCTTTGCATAACAATTCTTATTTAAAGAATCCGCAAAGAGTTAGTCATTATTTTCCATACATGAATGATTTAAATTTAGATGGTATATCATTTCCAGTTTGTTTAAATCAAATACCTAAATTTGAGAATCAAAACAAAAATATATCTATTAATGTTTTCGCTTTGGAAGAAAAAAAAATAGTGACTATATATCTAACAAAAGATAAAAGAGACAATCATGTTAATCTCTTATTAATTGAAGAGCCATCTACACAAAACAAGAATACGTATGATGTTTTAAATAGTAAATATCACTACGTTTATATAAAAAATCTCTCAAAATTAATAGGAAGTGATTTATCACGAAATAAAGGTAAAAAGTTTATTTGCGTTTATTTGCGTACATTTATTATATATGCTGACTGTGAATGCCTATTAAAACCTGTGGAACATGAAGAGCAAGCTTTGTTACAAAATACTATTACTTCTCAAAAGCATGAAGTATTTAGTATTGGTTATTATCTAAAATGTAGCTATGATAATAATTTATCAATTTATAAATTCTATCGTGGAAATAATCCATCAAAATGGTTTGCTGAAGAACTCATGAGTATAGCTAATTTCATTATAAATATATATAAATGTCCTCAACCTATGTGTGATCTCACTGAAGATCAGATTTCAGCTTTTAATGCTGCTGATAAATGTCATATTTGTGAAAAACCTATAGAAGATAAGATCAAAGTTCACGATCATTGTCATTTGACGCAAAAATATAGGGGTGCTGTACATCAAGGGTGCAATCTGAACTATCAAGATTCGTGGATAATACCTGTCGTCTTTCATAATCTTAGCGGTTATGATGCTCGCTTTATCATACATGATATTACTAATCAATTTTCAGGAAAATGTGAACTTTTATCTTTGACAAAAAAAAAATACATATCGTTCACAAAATATGTAGAAAACAGCGGATTGAAATTACGATTTATTGACTCTTACAGATTTATGGCTTCTTCATTAGATAAGCTAGCCCCGTATTTAGATTGTTATAAAATTATTGCTTCAGAATTTTCTACTTTTGATCAAGAATATCTCGATTTATTGACTAGCATAGGAGTGTTACCGTATGAATATATTGACAGTTGGCAAAAACTTGATGAGACTAGACTACCTGAAAAAAAGCATTTTTTTAGCAGTCTTACAGACTCTATGATTTCAGATAAAGATTATGAACATGCGCAAAATGTGTGGGAAAAATATGATATTAAAACCCTTGGCCAATATTGTGATTTATACATGAAAACTGATATTTTACTTTTAGCAGATGTTTTTGAAAACTTTCGTGATCAATGTTTATCAGCATATGGTTTAGATCCTGCACATTATTACTAGACTGCGGATGTTTATGCAAAATAATATTTTGCATATTTTGCATATTCTGCATATTGCATAAAATTTGCTTATTCTGCATATTTTTAATATTTGATTCATATCATCTTATGTATTTCAATTATGTCACATATTACAACTTACTTTGAATGTATTAGACATCATTTCGACTTAAATTTCTGAGAATCAGAAGTAAAAGAATGCTTAAGCATACTGGAATTAAATTAAGACTTTTGACTGATGTAGATATGCATATGTTTAAAGAATCAGGTATACGAGGTGGTTTAAGCCAGTGCTCAAATCGATATGCAGCTGCCAATAACAAGTATATGATGGACAAATATAATCAAGACCATGAAGATATATATCTAACGTACCTTATATATATATATATCTAACGTAGATATATATATATCTAACGTACCTTGATTGCAACAATCTGTATGGTTATAGCATGACTCAAGCATTACCTTATGATGATTTTGAATGGGTGGAAGAAATTCATAACATTAATTTTTTAACAATTGCAGATGATGCTGAAATTGGTTACATTTTAAAAGTAGATTTAGATTATCCTTCTACACTGCATGATAAACATAATGATTTACCATTTTGTCCAGAACACATAAAGCCGCCAGGTTCTAAACAAGAGAAATTATGTGCTACACTTATGCACAAGAAAAATTATGTTATTCATTATCGTGCTCTAAAACAATAATTATCATTCCAACATGATGAGCAAATATCTTTGAATTGCTGATATGACATATCTGTATTAACATGATCTTTATAAATATGTCTTAAATTCATATCATCTTGACGGAAAATAATTAAGAAATTTACGTTGTCACGAACTAAATGTTTGGGAACTTGTACGTACGATTGACACAAATAAAAACAATCAACATTCTTGTGTCTGCCCATGCAATAAAAAGCTTTCACATTATTCTGTTTTTCACACGCTATATCATCAAATATCATGATAGAATTTGGACGAGCTTCATCGGGAGATACTACAAGATCATGCTCACTAAAAGGTAAGTATTCTACACCTTCAATTGGTTTCAGAAGTTCCTCAAGAAATTTATACTTTGGTTGATTTAATGACTTAGAATATATATAAATATTTTCAAATTTTAAGCCATTAGGATGAATTAAAAGAGCTAAAAGTGCATTGGTTTTTCCACAATTCGATGGTCCACAACATACAGCCCTTATACTATTCGGTAATAATTTCCCATGCCGTTTACATACATCTTTTTTATTTTCAGTAAGAACATCAAAATTTGTAACAGGTAGTTTAAGTGATTGTTCTTGAACATCCATCTTGATCTAACTTTAAGTATATACTGAAAAAAAGAGTATATAAACAAGTATTTATAATGTTATGTTCAGTCAAGCTTGAACTGTAAGAAGAAAATGAGTGTGTATAAAGGTAGTGGTATCGTTAACAATCTTATAAATAAAGTACCTTTTGAAGTTCACTTACCAGGTTATCAATACTGTGGTCCGTGTTAATCCTCTAGATATTGCGTGTAAAGAACACGATCTTGCTTACTCTATAAACAAAGAGGATATTAAATCGAGAAACGTGGCAGATCAGACATTAGCTGAAAAAGCATGGCAACGTGTACAAAGCCAAGACGCTAGTCTAGGTGAAAAGCTGCAGCATACGCTGTAACTAATATTATGAAGATGAAGACTAAGTTAGGAATGGGACTTAGAAAAAAAAGCAATAAAAATGTGTACAAAAGCAAAAGCTTTTAACATTAAAAAAATTAATTAACGTAGTAACAAAATCTATGGTTCCTAATAATGATGCTAAAGTCATCATAAATAATGCTTTATGTGTAGCTCGTAGTACTGTTAAAAAAGCAGGTGGTAAGAAAAATATTAAAGTACCAAGGATTCTCCCAATTCCAAAAAAAATAGGAGGATTTCTTCCGGCGCTTATACCAGTTATTGCGGGGTTAAGTGCCCTAGGATCATTAGCTGGAGGTGCTGCAGCAATTACATAAGCTGTGAATAAAGCGAGTGCTGCTAAACAAAAGTTAGAAGAGCAAAAAAGACATAATCAACGAGTGGAAGCTTCATTTGTTGGTAAAGGTTTATACTTAAAACCCCATCAAAAGGGTTATGTTTTAATTATCAAGAATAATAGCAAGAATAAGAAGCGTACAAAGACAACGAAGAAAAACAAAGTAGTACGCAAAAAAAAAACTTCGATGTAAAATTACCTTATCGTCCTTTGACTAATCATGACTTAATAAATTATGCACAAAAATTAAAAATTTCAAATTTTCGTGGTGAATTTATGAGAAACTTATTGCCTAAAAGTGATCCACGCATTAATGAATGTGCGATTATAAATCTCGATGATATTTCTGGACCAGGAACGCATTGGGTCGCATATCGTAAAATTGGTAAAAAAGTTTTTTATTTTGATAGTTTTGGTGATCTAAGACCACCCTTGGATCTTATAAAATACTTTAAAATTGATCAAATTAAATACAATTATAAAAAATATCAAGATTGTAATAGTTATATATGTGGACATTTATATTTAAAATTTTTATGTGATTTATTAGAACATCCGAATAATTATCACTTGCATAAATAGATGAGTTTAATAAAAAAATCTTCAGTTTTTTTAAAACATTCGAAATGGTTGAATCATTAACTCTAAGTCTATCAGGAACATCATCTGTATTGGAATCATATTATTTTCCACCTACAGAACTTGATAATGAAAAAAACTATGTTCTAGGATTAGTTGAACTACTCACATTCAATTCTATACAAAACATCGATTATGGACAAAACAAATTTTATGTAGGAAGTGAACAAATTGAGTTACCAACAGGCAGTTACGAGATTGAAGATATTAATCAAACTTTGCAAGAAAATCTTGATCAAAAAGGAATAAAAATAAACATTAAACCAAATAATCATACTTTGCGGAGTATAATTACTTGTAATCAAGAAGTTGATTTTCGACCTTTGAACAGTATTGGACGTTTGTTAGGTTTTACACAACAACTGTTACCAGCCTATAAAAGTCATGTATCCGACTTACCTGTAGCCATTCTTAAAGTAAATGCTTTGCGAGTTGAATGTAATATTACAACAGGAGCATACATTAATCGAAGTAAAGTTCATACAATACATGAGTTTTTTCCAGCTGTACCTCCAGGCTATAAAATTATTGAAGTCCCGAAACAAATCATATACTTACCTGTATCAGTCAAAGTAATAAATCATTTGCAACTGCGTATAGTTGATCAAGATGGAGACTTAATTAACTTTCGAGGTGAAACAGTAACTATTTGTTTACACATAAAGAAAGTAAAATAATGGGTATTGTATATAATACTAAAATTGGTAAAGGCTATATAAACATAGTACGATGCCGTCAGAAAATCAGTCGTCAACGACAAGTGAAGAGTCTAACACATCAAAACACTCAATTTTTGAAAAGTCTAGGTCTAAATATTGTAACAAACGCAATTATAAAAGAAAAGAAAGGAAAAAGAGGAAGCAAAAAGATCAAGAAAACATAACTTGTTTGTTTATTTGTTGCTGTCATATTAAAGATGGAACAAGTACTTAGCGTTCAAGCACCAGTTATCTTTGATGAATCTATTGCTCATTATGAAATTCATGCATATCAGCCATACACTTCACTAACATTTAATAATAGTGATGAAATACGTATATCAATACAGCATCAAGATTTGTGTCTTTTACCATCCAAAAGTTCTTTACACATTGTTGGAAAAATAGCAAGAAAAGATGGTAATGCTTTAACTGGTACCAAATTTGTGAATAATGCTATATGTCATGTGTTCGAAGACATTCGTTAGGAAATTAATGCAATTGAAATTGATCGATGTAAAAATGTAGGATTGACTAGCATTATGAAAGGTTACGTATCTTTAAATTCAAATCGAAGTAGATTTCTGGAAAACGCTGGATGGCTTGGAATTGATGAAGATCAAACGATAGTAGATGAAAATGGAAATTTTGATGTGTCAATACCGCTTTCTATTATCTTAGGTTTTGCTGAAGATTATCAGAAGATTATCGTAAATGTTAAGCATAAACTTATATTAACACGATCAAGAGATGATTTAAATTCTATAATCCAAAACCTAGTAAAAATTAATGTGGTTGATGCTTACGAAGATTTTAAATTAGATCTCAAACGTGTTGAATGGCTTATGCCTTATGTTACTATGTCAGATAGGCGTAAAATACAATTAATTACTACATTCAGAAAGATGCACCGATATCCATGAGTTTTCGGTCGTGGGAATTGTATGAATATCCAGTATTACCTTCTACATCTAAACACATTTGGACAGTCAAAACATCAAATCAATTGGAAAAACCAAGATTTATAATATTAGCTTTTCAAACTGGTCGTAAATCTACCAAAACTAAAAATGCAAGCAGATTTGATCATTGTAATATAACTAATGTCAAACTATTTCTTAATTCACAAAGCTATCCTTATGGAAATTTGAATTTAGATATTGAAAATAATCAGTATTCACTATTATATGACATATATGCAAACTTTCATAAATCTTACTACAATAATTCTGATTGTACGTTAGGTCCACTTTTAAATAAAAAACAATTTATTAAATATGCACCATTAATGGTAATAGACTGTTCTAAACAAAATGAATCTTTGAAACAAGCTGCTGTAGATGTGCGACTAGAATTTGAAACAAAAAATAATATACCAGCTAATATAACTGCTTATTGTTTAATTTTACATGATCGTATAGTTAAGTACAATCCTACTAGTGGAAATGTTTTAAAACTTATTTAATTATGTTGCAATATATATGTTTTACAACATATTTTGCAGATATATCTTATATAATAGTATACTATTTATCTATTCACATCATTATGAACATGAGCATCGATATGTTTGGACGTAAACTAGCTGGAGGTGAAATTATTCGCGGTCCACCTGGAATTGGATATAAATTAACTACTGACAATCAGTATGAGATGGAAAATAAAAGACTATGTAATGTGGCTCCTGCTGAAAATCCTAATGATGTTGTAACTCTCAATACTTTACAAAATATACTTGAAAAAGAACTGCTAAAAGTGTATCACATAATATCATTATTACAAAAAAATACAAATGATTTAGATGAAATGGTTGAATTACACAGAGATGAATTGGATGTAAAACTAGTAAATGTTGGTTCTAATGCTATGAAATTAGAAGAATTAGTGCAGAATGTTCATGAATAAAAATAATTAAATTACTAGCAACAAATACCTCGGTCGCTAACGTTCCCTCGGTCGATTTAAACTTTTGATTTATTTTGTTCTATCAATATTAATTATTAGGAAAACATTTAAACTATATGAAGTTATAAAGATATTAGATTTAATTTTTCATTTTCAAAGTTTAGATAAATATAATATGTTAATACTAAGTAATAATAATCTTACTTATTTGTTAACATTTATTATTGTCTATTTTTTAATGCACATAATTACAATAATAATTGGATTTTATTATTCTTCAATTAAAACACTCTTTGATTTTATATTATTATTATTATACTTATGGCGTTGTCCAACCTTATTTCCTTTGTAATTATTATATGTGAAAAAATAAATAAAATTACAATTGTATGAATACAATAAAAAAAGATAATTAGGTAACCTTTAATTTATGCACATTTAGATTTTACATGTATATATGGGCAATTTCTCGTAAATTGATCATGTCAAAAAATAAAAATCATGAAAAATAGAAATTGTATTGTCTTTATTAGATTATATTATATTTATAATTATTAATGATTGATTTTCACCTATCGATTGCTCAACATTTGGAGGATAAAAGTTCTATATATATATAAAAAAAAATAAAATTAATGTTATTTTATTATTTTTTAATTTATTTATTTATTTATTTATTTTTTATTATTTTTTTTAAAATAAATTAAATATTAAAAATATATAATAGAAAAAATTAAAGTTAAAGTTAAAGTTAAATAAAAATTAAATTCCATCAAAAACCTTTCTCCCTTTCTGTGATGTCAATCTATTTGTGTGACGTAATTGTCGATGTGACGATATTTTTTGATAAATAGATGTATTACATGTTTTTTTACGCACTGTTGGGGGTTAATGTTTTTAGTTGTTTTTTTAAAAGGGGTAAAATTTGAAGGGGGAAGGGGTGGTGGTATGGGGTGTACCTTGACCACCTAGACATCGTCTTCAGGAAGTGACAATTTTTTTTGCATATTCAAGCAGGGTGGCACACTACTTACCAGTAGACGATGTCCAGATGACCCGGAGGTCACCCTGACCACCTGGACATCGTCTTCAGGAAGTGACAATTTTTTTTGCATATTCAAGCACGGTGGTACACTACTTACCAGTAGACGATGTCCAGATGACCCGGAGGTAAAAAAAAATAAATCAACAACATAACAATTCAAAAATTGAAGCAGCACCTTTAAAGCGTAGCGCTAATATTGCTAAGTGTTTAACAAAGCGTTAAAAATAAATTAATTAATAAAGAAAATCATATCTAAAGTGCACACTTAATTCAAATAGTTACAAATATACATATAAGCAGCACCTTTAAAGAGTAGCGCTCAAAATTTTAAAATAAATCATCAATAGAACAATTCAAAAATTGAAGTAGCACCTTTAAAGCGTAGCGCTAATATTGCTAAGTTTTTAACAAAGCGTTAAATATAAATTAATTAATAAAAAAAATCATATCTAAAGTGCACACTTAATTCAAATATTTACAAATATACATATAAACAGCACCTTTAAAGAGTAGCACTCAAAATTTCAAAATAAATGAACAATATATATTGAACAAAATATATGAACAATATATGTCAGTCCCAAGCCTGTAATCGCAGAGGGAAAATGAAATTAAACAAAAAAATAATGTCACTTCCCGAGGACGATGTCCAGGTGGTCAGGATGACCTCCAGGTCAACTACCCATCCTCCTTTAATTCCCTCACCTTATTCTATTTTAACACTTTTAAAAAACTCAAGTTCATGATAATGAGTCAATAAATGAAAATGCTACTCCTCATTAAAAAAAAAAAAAATTAGATGTTATTGCAGAACTTAAGAGTAAACAAAAAAAAATAAAAATAGTAAAAAAAAATTAATGTTATTTTATTATTTTTTAATTTATTTATTTATTTATTTATTTTTTATTATTTTTTTTAAATAAATTAAATATTAAAATATATAATAGAAAAAAATTAAAGTTAAAGTTAAAGTTAAATAAAAATTAAATTCCATCAAAAACCTTTCTCCCTTTCTGTGATGTCAATCTATTTGTGTGACGTAATTGTCGATGTGACGATATTTTTTGATAAATAGATGTATTACATGTTTTTTTACGCACTGTTGGGGGTTAATGTTTTTAGTTGTTTTTTTAAAAGGGGTAAAATTTGAAGGGGGAAGGGGTGGTGGTATGGGGTGTACCTTGACCACCTAGACATCGTCTTCAGGAAGTGACAATTTTTTTTGCATATTCAAGCAGGGTGGCACACTACTTACCAGTAGACGATGTCCAGATGACCCGGAGGTCACCCTGACCACCTGGACATCGTCTTCAGGAAGTGACAATTTTTTTTGCATATTCAAGCACGGTGGTACACTACTTACCAGTAGACGATGTCCAGATGACCCGGAGGTAAAAAAAAATAAATCAACAACATAACAATTCAAAAATTGAAGCAGCACCTTTAAAGCGTAGCGCTAATATTGCTAAGTGTTTAACAAAGCGTTAAAAATAAATTAATTAATAAAGAAAATCATATCTAAAGTGCACACTTAATTCAAATAGTTACAAATATACATATAAGCAGCACCTTTAAAGAGTAGCGCTCAAAATTTTAAAATAAATCATCAATAGAACAATTCAAAAATTGAAGTAGCACCTTTAAAGCGTAGCGCTAATATTGCTAAGTTTTTAACAAAGCGTTAAATATAAATTAATTAATAAAAAAAATCATATCTAAAGTGCACACTTAATTCAAATATTTACAAATATACATATAAACAGCACCTTTAAAGAGTAGCACTCAAAATTTCAAAATAAATGAACAATATATATTGAACAAAATATATGAACAATATATGTCAGTCCCAAGCCTGTAATCGCAGAGGGAAAATGAAATTAAACAAAAAAATAATGTCACTTCCCGAGGACGATGTCCAGGTGGTCAGGATGACCTCCAGGTCAACTACCCATCCTCCTTTAATTCCCTCACCTTATTCTATTTTAACACTTTTTAAAAAACTCAAGTTCATGATAATGAGTCAATAAATGAAAATGCTACTCCTCATTAAAAAAAAAAAAATTAGATGTTATTGCAGAACTTAAGAGTAAACAAAAAAAATAAAAATAATATGTATGATGGTAAAATAGCAAATAATTATTTTATTGAATCTTTAATAATTGAAAATTATTTAGGTACAATGTCTGAAATTTGTAAATATTGCCATGTAAAACATTTTTCATGTGAATATAATAAAAATAAATTATTTTCAAGTTGTTGTCAAATGGGTAAAGTAATGCTACCTGACAATCCTACATGGGTGAAAATCATCTAACGTGAACATTTGACGTTGTGATATGCAAGAAAACAAAATGAAAAAAATTATATATTTTTGGTTTCTCTGGACCAATCACAGTTTCTAGAGTACCTGTTTACAGTGGGCATACAGGATCAATTGATTTACTCAACGTATTGAAGATTTTTAATTTTTACATTCCAGGGGAATTACATATATTTTGATATATAAAACATAAACATCTTGAATACATCCCTAATACAAAATCTCACGTGAGATCTCAAGTGAGATTTCATGCCAAAATCTCGTGTGATATTTCAATTGGAGAGGTGTTTAAATTTGCTAAATAATAAAAAATCAATTTCTCACGTGAGATTTTGTAATAGGGATAGAAAATTTTAATAAACATATTTTATGGAGTATACATTGAATATAACTATACCTAATTGATAATAACAATAAAGAAATTAATTAACAAATTCTTCCATTTATAAAATATATGCAATGTTTCCATATAATCAATTTAACATAATTTTTATATTTGTAATATAAATTATATATTTTTATTATTTCTTTTAGTAGTGACTTCTTTTATCTTAAATAACAATATTACTCTTTTTCTGAGTTTTATTTTCGTACGAGATCGACCCTAATTGATAATGTTTGTCATAACACATTGTCTATTCAAATTACATTCGTAACAACTTACTTCATTAAAATTAATTTTTGGGGGCTCACATCTACTCCATTTCCATTGATGGACTCGCATAGTTCCTTTGAATGGAGAAAACAATTGTTAAGAAATAATGTTTATTTTTAGTCAAAACAGTAAAGCATGTAATGATCAGCATCGATTATTTGTTATAAAAGAAATTTGGACAGGGGATGTTACATGCCAGGGGAGATTACATAGATTGTTTTTTAAATTTTATTACGTTAACATTCAAAATTTCCACATCGGAATAATACTGTTTTTATGTAGTTACTTTATCTGAAATTTACTCTATGATTTGGTTTTAAAAAATTTATTAATTTTCCAATTATACTCTACCAGAGGAATTACATTAAAAAAGGTAACCGCTGAATTACCACAAAAACATGCCCGTATTTTTTGCTTAACATCATGAAATATTAAAAATAAAATTTTTACCTCTAAAGTAAACCAAAAGTTAACAATTTCACCTGGTCAGAAAAATGTTTTATGTTTACAATTAATTTTAAAGACATTAATCATAACACATCTATTATTAATAACAAGTTTGTTACAAAGTTCAGCAAGTTCAGTGCACTTCAAAAATCAGTAAATGTTCAGATTTTCAACTTGATTTTAATTGTGGTTATCAAAATGAACAATTAAGTTTTGAACCCGTTTTTGAAATAAAGAAATACGCCTATAATCGCACCAGTTAATATGCGATTATGGCCTTCTTACAGCCAGGGGACGTTACATTTCAACTTTAAGCAACTTAAACTTGGCAATAAAATCAACTTTTATCAAGTTTCACGGCTGACTTACATTAAATTACATATATTGTACTTAGAATATATTATTCGTAATTTTATATATGATATAATGGGATATATTTCACTATTACACAATTGTGCACGTTACATGATTTTCACCCACATATCCAAAAGAATTAAAAAATTGGGTTATAGATAATTCGAAATATAGTACGAATTTTCGTCAAAACATAAGACAATACAACAATTCTTTAGCTTAAATTATTATCCTCATTAATGCGTTCATTAATTAATAAAATACTAAAATCAGACAATGTATGTTGACAATATTGTAGCAATATGACATTATTCCAACAATATCGCTGCAATATGAAGTGCTGTCTGGGTAGGAATGTATCTATTCCTTTATACCTAATGAGTATTTTCTTAACCTTGCATTTTTTTAGAAAAGAAAGTTTTGGAAACAAGATTGTACTCTATTCTCATTCAAGGGAAAAAAATTATAGTGTATTTGGTATTTATTACTCAACGTACTATTAACACAAGTCACATTTTTATATTTTCGGTTTGGAAACTTTACATTTTAACCTTTAGACTACCGAGATTTTAGAAATGAAATCGTCCTTTAAAAGTTTCTGAATTGCCAACCTGCTTGAATATGCAAAAAAAATTGTCACTTCCTGAAGACGATGTCCAGGTGGTCAGGGTGACCTCCGAGTCATCTGGACATCGTCTACTGGTAAGTAGTGTACCGCCCTGCTTGAATATGCAAAAAAAATTGTCACTTCCTGAAGACGATGTCCAGGTGGTCAGGGTGACCTCCGGGTCATCTGGACATCGTCTACTGGTAAGTAGTGTACCACCCTGCTTGAATATGCAAAAAAAAATTGTCACTTCCTGAAGACGATGTCCAGGTGGTCAGGGTCACCCCATACCACCACCCCTTCCCCCTTCAAATTTTACCCCTTTTAAAAAAACAACTAAAAACATTAACCCCCAACAGTGCGTCAAAAAACATGTGATACATCTATTTATCAAAAAATATCGTCACTTCGACAATTATGTCATACAAATAGATTGACGTCACAGAAAGGGAGAAAGGTTTTTGATGGAAGCAGCTTAATATAATATAGATATGTGTATTCTAAACTAATTATATATAATAAAGAAAATATTTGAAATAATATATTATTTTATATTATTATGTCTATACCTAATCTCGAATTTTCCCAATCCTTCTACAAATCTCATATTTTTTCTCGCATCCTCAGCAGCGGTCGGTAACGCTGGCAGGGGGGGGGCAGAGGGCGGTATCTTGGAAGAGAAGGGGGCTCTGTCGGTAACATGGTCTGTATAGATCAATGATCTATATAGGTCGATCTAAATCTTTGTTTAACCGTACGATGGTAAACTAGAATTTGTTGCTCCTGAGCAGCGGTTGGTAACGCTGGCAGGGGGATGGGAATGTACCTGCAGTCGGTAACTGGTGGGGTTCAATCAATGTATAGCAGCGTGGACCACGCCGTTTTCTGCTTTACCATGTGTCGGTAAGGCAGAATAAGCCGCTCGGTCGGTAACAGGGCCAGGACCCGTGTTGCCTATACTACTTACTTAAAAAAAATTTTAGTGCAAAGAATAAATTGTAATTATACATAACTTATGTTCTAAAAAATAAACTTCAATGTAAAAATTTAATAAAAATAATATTATTCAAAAATAAATGAATTTGAACAAAATTTGTAAAACTGAATTTTGTACAATCAAAGGTAATTTGATCAAAGTACTATATGCTTAGAGGTTATGAATAAAGGTGCAAATCATTTAATCGTTGTTATATTAATATATGCAAAAATATTATAAAAAACATTAACAGAACTTACCAATAATCCACTACGAGAACTTACAAAACTTTAATTAACAAGGATGGCAGAGAAATTTGTTGATAAATAAAGAAGACTCAGCACTGCGAAGCACATGTATCCATACGGTCGGTGGTTTCCGTAAGGTGTCTTGGTCTCACGTTTTCATCAAAAATGTCGCGCGCGTTCTTCTATTGAAAGTTATTTATTTATTTATGAACAAGATAAATATTTATACTGTTCCACAGTTTTTTAAATTAAATTAATTAACTACTTTAATCTAAATAATTAGTTATTTTAATAATAATTTTTTAATAGTCAAGTTTTTATTACACCTATTCTAGACTTTTAGATTAATTGTTTAATACTTATTCAATACTTTAAGATTACTTATTGAATACTTTTTGTGCCTAAAATCTGAATTATTTGTTTTTACTAAATTAAAAAGAATATTTTAATAATACTTTAGGATTACTATTACTATTTTTAACTCTTACTACGTCTTAAAAGAATATTATTTTTTCGGAGATTCAAGAATTCTTAATGAATACTTTAGTTCGAAAAGTGTGCTTATTGGGTAATGTTCAATAACAGATATGGCAAGAATTCTGTAATCGACTATTTTAGCAACATGTTTTATTTTTCATTTTCCAATCTAATGTATCGAATGCTCTGAAAATTTGTATAGAGGTTTGGAGACTGGAAATATAACCATAACAATTATTAACACTACATTTACATTGTTATATAGAAATTTCAATGTTTAACACTTGAGATACTTTTAAAATATTCAAGTGCTGTTCAACAATTTTTTTTTTCTAACACTTTAAATAGAGTAATAATAATTTTTATTGTCTGCTTTTGAGCCTCCAAAACTCTGTACAAAATTTCTGATCAATCGTTACAAGGTTTGAAGATAATGTTCAATAATAGATATTGCAAGAATGCTGTAATCGGCTGTTTTTCAAATTTTTTTTATTGTTTAATCTAATCCTAGAAAGCAAACAAAATTAAAAAAGAATTCTTTTTGAATTCGCGAAAATAAAAAGAATTCTTGTTTTTTGTTCGGAAAGAATTCAAAAGAATTCATCAATGAATTAATTTTCTAATCATGTTATGTCACCGTTTTAGAAGAATCAAAGTATTCAAATAGTGCTCTTTAAACAAAAAAAGGACTGTTTAAGTGTTCGAAAGGCAGTAGAAAATTATTTATAAAAGTATTGTACAAAATGTTTGTAAAACAGTTCATTAATCGTTCTAAATATATTCTTTTATAATTTCATAAATAAATAATTGTAATCAAAATGAATTCTATACAATTTATAAAGAGCACTTAAAGAATTAGTAAAGAATATATATTAAATAATATTAGTGAAATATACTTTTATATCGATAAAATATATAATTAATTATGAAGGATATTATACCACGTTATTGCACAGAATATTGAGTATGTTCTTATAAATGAAGTATATCGTCCCTCGATGATTTAAGCGAAACTGGTACGATATCCATATGTACCGATCTCTCCTCCTCTGATGTCAAGCGGTAGTTGAATCTCTGACAGAGCGACGTTCCACGATCCTTGTAAACGAAAAGATTGCGGTAGCCAGAGTGACCAGTTGGTGATTTTTTCTCCTTTTCTCTCTTACGTATATTGATGTTTATTAAGCGAAAGCAACAAAGAGAAAAAATCGCCATCTGGCAACCCTGGCGGTAGCTGTATAACAAAGTGCGTTGTTATGTTATCAGGAAAAAAATGTATACTGCTGTTGCTCGGCAGCACGATGTAAAATTGATCTTTCGTCATCTTGTTTCAGTAATATTGCCAGCCTTTAGCCACGAATTAAATATTTCAGGATATCCTTTCCAACTTACAAACTATTCTTTTAAACGACCTCGTCCTCGCAATTTTAAGATTTGATCAATTTCAAAAACTTTATTCGTAAAGTCCAATCTTACTTTACAAAGCTCCTCTCCGTAAAAGCACCCATCAATCTCTTCATCGGCCAGATCTTTTAAAAAATAGACAACCGGATAAGGAGATGTTGAAATTCTGTAAATCTTGAAAACTTCCTCGGAACATCCGCCTTCGTATGCTTTTGAAAAAACGTTTCTTGCGCGACTGACGCGAACCAAATCACCAACGCTATATTTAACATGTTTCATTACATCAGGTTGCTGTTTAGATTCGTATCGATACTTCAAATTTTTACGTGCCTCCACGGCATTGTGAATGTTTTGTATTATTATAAGCCTCGATTATATTTTCTAATACATCGATATAACATCTGGTATTCGTATGACTAAAGAACCGCCATATACGCTCTTTAAATGTTCTTATAAATCTATCAACGATGGCTGCTTTAGTATCGGGACTACGTACAATTTTGTAAAATATACCTTCTCTTTTGAGAACTTGGTGGAATTCACGACTCGTAAATTCGCGGCCTTTAACGGATTGTAGGCATATCAGATTTCGTCTACCATTCTTGGTTAAAATAATTTCGAAAGCTTTAGCAATGTTATTCGAACAAATCTACGTCTTACAATTTTGTGTTTATTGTACGCATCTTGATTCTCTAGCCATTCAATCACGCGTTGTGCATTAAACGTTTTACGGGTGGCTTGTACCAATTTGTCGGCTTCAGCGCATGCGGTGGATTGTGGTAACCTGTAATACAAGAGTTCCAATTGATTATTCATAATTCTTAACCTCTTTTAACGATTTATTTTATTATTTATTCTTTTTCTTATTTTTACACTTGATAGCTTTCTTGATACATGCGAAAAAATTTTCAAAAGTAACTTTACTAACCATACAACAAGCAGTCATCATCGCTAGAGTTCTTTCATCGCTAGGAGTATCTCCCGCCAACAAACGTGAAAAAGCACGTTCAGCCAAAACTCGGATAGCCTGTTTTCGATTCGCCTTCTTATCAGAATAGAAAATATCGTGTTCTCGACAAGCATTATCTAAAGAATTGATTCCAATTTCACCACGCTCGAGACGTTTGCCTAGTTTTGTACCTGGACCATAAATTTAAAACCAGGTACATGCGCTTCAAAAGGAAGCAATTCAATTAACGAGTTTAGTACACTCTTTTCGTCATTTCTAACTTTTCTTGCCCGCTAGCCGCTGCCATGACTCTAATAATAAATTACCTGGTTTCACAGGTGTTTTAATCTGAGCTACTCGTAGAAATGGAACTTGCTTTTCTTTTCAAATGAGTGCCAATTGTAGTGTCAATTTTTGGTAATATATGTGTATATGTCTTGGTCGATGATGAACTGAACGATGACGATTTCTTCGCAACTACTCTCTAAAGGCGTTCGTTTCGAATTTACTCTCTGTGAACCGATACACGTCGGAGCAATGATGCGAATGAGCGGTACCCTATGGAGACGTTCTTTTTCTATTTCTTACGGCGTCTTTTACCAGATTAATAATATTCATACCCTTCATCCGTGCGTTATCTATTATCATTTTACCTCTATCGTTCCACGATATATTTTCATGACTTCTCAGATGATCTAATAAAGTACCAGCCATTTCTTGAAATTCGACTAGAACGGTCACTATAACGCGTTTATCGATAGCTCTTTTTTCCTCATCTTCTCGTAATTTTATCACCTTATCATCGCTTAAATCTCTCATTTCTTTTATTTCTTTCATTTCATCGTGATGAATCTCGTTATTTCTAAAATGACGATACCTTGTACCTGTAAAACTTGTCTGTAAATATTCCATTTTTCTCTCCCGTTTTTGTATGTGTTGGAGTTTAAAATATCGTTCATTTCTGCATCGAGACTACTCATGGTTGTACCTCGTCTTTGCACGGTATTCATACTGTTAAATAATGATTGTTGTCTCATACGCTCCAAATTTTCGTATGGAACGAGAACCATTTTTCGAGCATGTTCCATATCATTAATCACTTAGACACAAGACTTTGAAAAATTGTACCAATCAATGGTGCGAGTAAAGCTGGTAAAAATCCACCACGTTGCACAATTAGTTTCTTTTTACGATTAAGATTTATTCGTGGTTCAACTAGTTTTCGCAAAACAGTTATATGTTTATGTAATTGCGAATTATATCTCTTACTAACAAGGAGAGGTCACACCCTCTGGAAAACGGATCCTTACGAAACTCTAGGATATAGTTTCTACTATAAAATCATGCAGAAAGTCGGAGTTTTAGTGTCTAATGGCCATTTTTACGATAGATATAAGCAAATAATGAAAAATCTTGCCGAAAAAACCGTTGAGTTTGAATGCTTATAACTCAGAAACAATTAAAGATGTACGTATAAACTAAATTTTAAAAGAAAGCTGAGGTCGAGTATAGATACGTTTTGAAAAAAAGGAAGCTCAAATATTTTAGTATGGTCTAAAGTTATGGGAGAAATAAGAATTAGCCAAAATTTTATCGAAAATTTAAAGTTACAATTTAATGATTTTTTTAGCCCAAAATTTCGTCTAATTCTTATTTCTCCCATAACTTTTAACCATATTAAAATATTTGAGCTTCCTTTTTTTCAAAACGTATCTACTCGACCTCAGCTTTCTTTTAAAATTTAGTTTATACGTACATTTTTAATTGTTTCTGAGTTATAAGCATTCAAACTCAACGGTTTTTTCGGCGAGATTTTTCATTATTTGCTTATATCTATCGTAAAAATGGCCATTGGACACTAAAACTCCGGCTTTCTGCATGATTTTATAGTAAAAACTATATCCTAAAGTTTCGTAAGAATCCGTTTTCCAGAGGGTGTGACCTCTCCTTGTAAGTAGTGCGTTCCCAGCTAATACGTTCAATGCGCACTCACAAATGTGTTTTATCAGTTTAGAATCTGCTTTGTTAAGTGTTTTCGTTGATCGTCTTCCAAATAGTACAAAACTTGTAAAATTACCGCAACTTAAGTGCTGAAAAGTGGATAGTGCCGACTTTTCGACCCCATTACACCGACTCGACTGGTACACGATTTTAAAGTTACCGCGTTTTATCTTTTTCTTCTGCACGTAGACGCATTGATGTTCGTAGTGGGAAAAGATTGTAGTACGGGATCGGCAATTGTCAGGTGTATCCTGCTTCAGATCAAGTAAGAGGTAGCCGTATGGTTGACTCGTCGCGTCCTCGTTAGCTTCCCGTAGGAATCGCGGATTTTTAGACAGATTTCCCAATTCTATGTACCCCGGTTGCAATTCGGCGTAGTACAAAATTTTACGATCGATTCGTCTATCGCACATGTGCTCAAAGTGTTCAAGAAATGGCTTTTTTTATCTCGTGTCCATGATGACGACTGATTATACACATGTGAAAATTAGATATTTGTACCGTGAATCTCGTACCTTCACCGGGAAGTTCGCGAACCGCGGTGGGTCCCCCGCGCACAACTGCTTACGAGCGTTTTACAATTAAGCTCGTCTATGTTTGCGGAATCAAATGAACTCTATCGATACCGCACCCGCTCGTGTAAACGCACTCAATAACCTCACGTCACCGGAAAGATAATTTTATGGCTCATTAAATGATTTAAACATTTGATTATTCGGTCGTAGTCAGTGGATAGAAATACAAATTAATTTTTTAAATTTTAATTTAATTTGTAATTAATTTAACACATTTTATTATGTTGTATATCTTCATTAGATACTGAAAATAACAATGAACAATAATTGCAATAGTAGAAGAGAGTGAAATGAAAAGATAAATGATTAAAAATATTATTAATAAATGTTTTATTTAGATTAAAAGTTCCGGTTAGTACATCGATCAGTTTTCTTTGTAATTACATTCTGTTATAATTATCTTTTTTTACACATTCTGATAGCAGCAGCAGAAATTTTTTCAGTGTACTTTTACCATTGAGATCTAGTCTTAGTATCGTATTTCTGTTCTTTCTTTTTATTCAGTAGTATGCGATCCGATTTGCTCTTGTTTTGACCCATTTTAAGTTACGGAAAGTAAAAATTTTGTAACTTTTGACTGTCTTTTTAGAACTGGTATTGTTCGATTTTATATTCTTTGTTTTCTTCAAACATCCTGCATACTCCAGCCATTGGTGAATTTCCAACTTTGCAATACCGACACGCTTCTAGATCCCATTAAACGATTATGGCCAATCTTTGTATCCATAACTTTTGTGCAAGTTCACGAATCTTCTGTTACCATAAATAAGTTTACAGGTTTTCGTCTCGTTCTGTGTTAAGACATCGCGAAAACATGTTCTTATAGTAGCCGGCGAAGTTAACGTTATTTCATTCGTGTTTGAAATAATCATTTCCCATATACTATCATAGTTCACTTTTTGAGTGTTGGTGTAATTTAGACGAATTCCTTTTACTTTACAGACGCATTCTTCACCATTCGGAGTTTTATATTTCTAAGCATATATTTTTGGCGCTCCTGAAATAAAAGATGTGATGTAGGTCCCTACTTCATTGCCAACCAACTCATAGGTCCGATCACCGACCCTGTTACCGAGCGGTAAATCTTTTTCATTATTTCTACTCACATAGAGTACTGAGTCAGTGTCGTAAAAGAGTACGCGTTCTCCTAATTCGTGCAAATACCCAAATAATTTTAGGCGGACCTGAGCTGTTGCGAAAGCGGCAACGACTATGTTGAATGGCTCGTTGTATGTGATGGTCTGAGGGAACCACTTTTATACTGAGAAATTAACGTACAACATATCATCGTTTACGGGTAAAATTGAATTTACATCAGTTTTCACCTTGTTAAGAAGCTCTGTCAATCTCTGCGGTTATGTAACTACCTCCGTTTTTGGTTTATTTTCATGCTGCGCCAACTTACCCCACAGAGAATTTAAAGATAATTTTGCCACGGATCTTAATTCCGGGTTAAACTTTATGTTACTCTCGTTTAATTGTATACCTTCGTTCAATGTTGGCTATATACTGTTTCTTTTCCTCATCAATAACACAGTTTGGTGGAAATCCTGAAGCTTTGTTTTTATCTTTGTAATATTCATCTATATATCTTGCAAATATACCGCCATTCTGCGTTTTTGGGTCATATTGCGTCATTTCGTACTGTCAAATGTCGTGCACAGCATGAACAACGTAATCTAATTTGACAACTCTTTTAACTTATTCAGATACCCGAGTTCCTTGCAGAATTCGTTCTACAAGGTCTTCATGAGGGCAATCGGATTGTATCACTTCCTCTCAACAAGAACGACATAATGGAAAAATCAGTTTACCATGCATTTTCACAGATAAGACTCAATGGTACGAATTTCTCGGGAGTAGCACGTCGCACATAATCATACCATTGACATTTGATATATCGGGTAAATGTCATATAAGTTTTTTACATACTTCCATCCTTACATACAATTTTGGATGGCCAATAGAGTATTTTACGAGAAACGGATCTTTACCATACTCTAGGATGCACTTATTTTCTAATTTTATTCGGATGGTCGATTTTATTTGTCTTATCTAAAAATAATAAGATACACATGTAGTAATCCTCTTTTGTAAAATAATTAACATAACTGTATACTATACATTTGCCCAAAATACCACGTTTTATACCTTCTTTAAATTCTTTTATTTTCTGATTAAATATTCATAACTCTATATTTTCAACTATTTCTTTCCATTGAGGTTGACAGGCGATGGTTAGAAATGTATTAGGTTTGCCATATTCGTGTACTAATGTCCTTGCATCAATGTAATTTTATTTTATTGATCTTGAACTACCAATAACAGTCGAAAGTAGTGTACCTATTTTTCCTATTTTAAAATTATTGTTTTCCTTTTTTTGTATGTTGGGACAGTGTGGTTATCGCGCGGACATTTGTTCGATTATCGCGGCTGCTCAACTGTTCGATCGAACTCACCTTAACCCTTTCGTGCATTTAAGCAACTGTTAACGTTTACTTTTTTAAAACCAGAAAATTTCGATGTCTGACATCGCGCTAAATCCAAATCTGGGGTTAGATTTCCGAAACTTTAATTATTATTTCTAACACCAGGGAGAGTCAATATTAGAATTAAAAGTTTTATAAAATAAAAAATACCACCGTAAAGAAATCATTTGTGTCATGTTTTAAATTAAAATATTTTACTGTAATGTTGGACGCTCTCAGTATTGGTCCCCAAAATTTTAATTTCGATTCAATTAATTTGACTCCAAATTCATTATCAACAATGTAAACTTTCCTTATTTTTTTTTTTTTTTTTTTTACTCCAAACAGATTCTACGTATAATAAATTAGTATTTTTTATCTTTTAAAATTTTGAATTACAATATTTGCAATTAACATTACGACATCGAAATGTTCTCGTTCCCGAAACACAATGATTATCAGTTCCTTTCTAATATGCACGAGAAGGTTTAACCGTTACAAGACAAACTTATTTTTCTCGCTATGCGGCGACAGTTACCTATTCGCAATACCAATCTGTTAATAGTTATAGGTATACGGGCGGCTCTTAGGGTCACGTAAGGAATCGTATGCGGGATTAAAATTCAATTACGCTAACATCGATCGCTCTCTCTCTCTCTTTCTCTCTCGCTGGGTAAGTGTACAGACACACTCTTCACTGCTCCTATATACCTGCCTGATTCACAAAATATTTAAATTCCTTTGGGAGTATATTTATATTACAGTGTTCCTGATACCTGAGGGCTCTTTTTGGTTTAATACCTTTTGTGTTTTCAAGCCCTGATTTTTCAGTACCAGTGTTTCAATTTTTTGTCTATTTTGCATTCATTGGCGGGACATCGACCATCTTGAGCAAGGTTTTCGGCAAGCAACGGCATGATACTACCTACTGTGCTTGTTTGATCTACGCCTGCTTAATACCGGTTTATTGATAGTTTCCGCCGAGATCCAGCAACTTAAAGAATTGTATACCAATGCATCTTCTAATACCCAGCTTAGAGCTACCGGTGTTCCTTCGGCCTGTCAAATCCCAATTAAAGAGTTATCACTGAGAATTCCAACTCTTGTTAAACTTGATAATTTATATAGTGATATACTTGATGTGCGTCCTTTCTCGCCAAACAGCAGTACGTCTACTTCGGTACCAGATTCAAATTCAAAATCCAGTCACCAAATCATTTATTAGGTTTAAATCATAAATTAACAACTCGCGAGATTTTAGTTCTAAGCAAGTAGATTTATTCGAGATGTTACATACTCCCATTCATGAATTACGTTTGTTGACAAAAAGTAAGCTTGAACCTCTTAATTACAAGGATATTATTTGGGTGCGTGATTTGTCCGTAAAAATAACAATGCTGACCGTGTGCGGATTATAACTGCGGCCGACCTAGATAAATTATTGTGGCTGCATACTGATAGTAATGACGCCCAATCAGCATTTAACTATAAGTGGAAACCACGTGTAGCTCAAATTAATGCTAATTCTTTTATGGATCACTTGACCGAAATTGAATCTTTTCTCCACTTGGAAAATATTTATCTTCTTTCAATCTCAGAGCCCTGGTTAACTCCAAATCGGCCAGATTCTATCTATATTATACCAAATTACTTTTTAGTTCGTAATGATTGTAATGAGGTCTTATATCTATTACTGGAAAACGAGATTACATGCAGGGCGGTGAAGTCGCATGCTATATACGTAATAATATAACTTTTGAAGTGCTTGATTCACCATAGATTAAAAATCTGAATAAAACTGAGTTTTTACTATTAGAGTTAGCTTTAAGTAATACAAAAGTCTTATTTGCTTCGTCTTGTAGTAGATCGAAAGGCTATGTCTTGATTAATTTCTTCAATGTGCTTCAAAGTCGTTCCCATTTATATAATAATATTATTGTTGCTTGGTGATTTAAATTCCAATCCACTTGTTAACAACTATTATTAATCACAGAGTCCTTTTATTAACGGCCATGACTATATCTATATCGATTACAAATTGTCTTCGCGTGTTCTAAAGTATAACGGGGTTACTTTTCGTGATTTTAAGGATTTATCTCTGTTGATTGCTGGACGGTCGATTCTTATTTTGGCTCTCTTCGTAAAATTCTTATTGCTAATCTCGATAAATTTGCTCCGACAGTAACAAAACATGTTCGTCGATGTCCGGCACCTTGGTTAACATCTGAGCTTAAGAATCGATTTAAGGGTCGTGACAGGTTGTATAAAATTGCTAAGCGTCGTCGTGATCCAGATTTGCTAGCTTTTCACAAGTCTATTCGTAAAGAGTTAAAGTCTAACTTCAGGGTGGATCGTAATTCTTTTTTTGAAAAATTGCTGCGTGAAAGCCCTGACCAGTCGCAATCTTGAAAAATTCTGAATAGATTGGGTATTGCAAGAGATGTATACAACTCCCCTACCAAATTTTTCTCAGTTGAAGATCTTATTCTCCACTACATTTCAGTTAGTCGACGCCACCCTAAAAGTATTCATGTTTTAATTTTTGTAGGTTGAAGTTGCTATATTGGCATGCCTTCCTACGGCAAAGAGCTGTAGTTCAGATGGTCTTTTCCTAGGGTACTTTAAAGATGAATATTCTTCAATCGTCCCTTACCTAACTACCTTATTTAACCTGTCTTTAACAAATAAACAATATCCTACATTATGGAAACGTGCGTTAATTGTTCCAGTCAGTAAAGTTTCCAAGCCATTAACTACTTCTGATACCCGCCCTATTGCGGACCTCCCCCACTTTGCGAAAGTTTTTGAACGGTTGATCTCTCGTTAAACAACTTCTCATCTTTAAATTGTATTATTTTTTCACTACCATGGACACCTTAAAAATTAAACAGATTCACACAACACCTTGGAGGTACTGTTATAGTGCATTGGCTTTTATACCAAAAATTTAATTTTTTTTTTAAATACAATTATAATTTATAAATAAAAGTTTTTACCAAAATTTTGTGTAATGAAAGCAGAATAAAAATAATTAAAAAAATAGATACATATTAAATGTTAAATGTATATTTTAAACTATATGAATTCTTATAAAGCTTAAATTTATATTTTAATAATTATAAATGTTAATAAAAAATTAACTTACCAAAAATAGTAAAGTGCATATACTTACTAAATTGTAGTATTTAGTAACTACTTATTGGGTTATTGGGTTATTTTAAACGGATCTAAATAGAACTTCACCTCCTAAAATTAATTTATTTCATGACACATGATCATCGCCAAAAGTTCTATGTCATTAATATTTTGTACTTTTAGAGTAACAAAACTTTCTCCTTAAATAAATAAATTTTTGTATTAATGTTAAAGAACTCTTTATAACATTTTAGCGGCATATAAATAAAAACCTGTTTCTTCCATTTCTCCCGTAATTCGTAATTTGCACCCTATTTCAAAATTTCCGTTTTAATTCATAATTATATCCAATTTATTGTTCCCTTTAGTTAGAGAGCCCATATATTTATTTTGATTATTATAAACAAATTTATTTCTTAAATAACCTTCTGTTTCTAATAAATATATACTTGTTTATTTAAAATATTGTTTTACATAAATATACATTATCTACTCACTTATATATCCATACAACTTTGAAATTTTTATTTAAAAAATATTTAAAATAAATGCTTCTAAATTAATAATTTTTGAAAAACTTTTTAAATGTAATTCATATTTTATATTGCCACTGTTAAAATTTGATTTTCTTTTGCCATTACTGTTATAATAGAATTTATCTTAAAAATGCAATAATTAATGTATGTAATTTTTAACCCATTGTATATCATATGAATATTTTTTTTTTTTTTATTTTATTTAACGTCGCTCTATTTATGCTGCCAGGGCTAATTAGCGACGGAGGTGAACGGTGTGTCTGTAAACAAAGCACATGTAGTTGAAACAGTGGTGCTTGTATCCATCGGAAGATATCGTCGGTCACTGTAATTAGTCTAATAATTACAGTTTCCTTTCCTCCCGATGGAACCACCGCGATCCTCTTTACATCTTCGCGTCCCTAACGTTCCCTATAGTTCAGATGCCAGTGCCTCTCATGCACTGACAAGTGCACGAAACGCACGCGCACCTGAACTGGCGTCACATTATAGTGACACGCCGAGCCACTGAGTCGCGGTGTTCGAAAAATGCACGTGAAAAAATTTTCAGAGGTACACGTCTGGGATCGAACCCACGACCCTCGGTGTGAGAGTCGATCATATGGATATTTCGAATAGTGTATGTTATTATACTTGATTAATATTTATTTTATTTTCAAACAATTTTGTATCTGTATTGAAAGCATTACATTGAATTTTAGATCCGTTATTATTATTGAGTAAACATTCAAAAATTTTATGAGTTTTATCAAGACCACGCTGTAGCAAAGAAAATTTCTGAATATTATATCTATGTATATTGTAAAAAAATTTGCCTGCCAACGCTGCCGCTGTCGCTGTTTCAGAAATTTTCTATGAGGCAGGGTGGTCTTTTTCTGTGATATGCGTGTTGTATATTTATATTCACATTCACATTCACACACACACACACACACACACACACACACACACACATATATATATGTAATATATGTAGGGTGGAGGGTGCAGTAAAAAGATTTTATTTTTAAATTTTCGTACACTTTCATACATTTTCATGTATTTCTGCACAATTTCGTGTATCTGACAACATACAATTAGACCTTAGCTGGAGTAATAACGCGATTTTTATAATACGGCGCATAATCACGGTGGAGGGTCAAGTGAAGGGTGTAGTGGTGGGTTAGTGGAGGGGAGGGGAGGGAGGTGGAGGGAGATACCGAAATAATATATGAAACAAAAAATGTTTAATTTAAAAGAATTTTACCTTAAAATGTGGAGGGGTAGTGAAGGGACAGTGGCGGGAGGTGGAGGGAGATGGAGGGTCTGAATTCCAAATTTTTTGTTGTTATATAATATAGGAAGATATATATATGGGTCGTTCTTATTATTTATTCAGTTATTGATTTTATCGATTAGAATATATATGAAAGAAGGCAGATACAAGTGTTGTTTTGATAAAAAACTTTGGTTTTTGTGAGTAAATAATGCTGCGCACAATAATCACAAATTCACTCATTTAAATATGGGTGGTTCTCTGTGACATCGAAGATGAAAAAAATAAATATTGCCCTAACTGTGGGAATATGTTTTAGAGGTGTCCAGTAGTTCTCCTGATTTTTTTTAGATATTTTTGGGGCCATTATTTTAAGTTACAGAGTGTCAAAGTTGACATTTTAGCACTTTCTTGCATTTGTAGCTCCCAGGGAATGCATTTTTCACTATAAACATATATATGACTTTTTTTGTAAAATTTTCTAATTTTTTCATTAAAAATACTTTTAAAGTCATAAATGTATACTGTTACACTCTTGTAAGCCATTTAAACCTTAAATAGTGAAAATCAGCAATTCTACTCCGGACTCTAAAAACCAAATACTGTCTAAAAGATGTCATCGCCAAATATGAGATACCTCAAAAAAGTATACGTTTTGATATTAAAATAAAATTTATCCAACTTAGAACTCATAAAAATGTACGTATGGACGTATGTGTATATGAAATCCTGTGACCGAAATAACTCTGCTAATTTTTAATCGTTTGAGCTGAAAATTACAGGCTATAATTGTTATAACTATAGAATCTTGGTGTGTGTGAGTCACAAGACACTATTATAAACATTAATTATTTAGACTTGTGAACAGGTTCAATAATTAATTTAACTTTAGTGTGAGGGTTAAGTGTGTAATTTGTCACAACTTTAGCCAGTAAAATTTATTTGTTTTGTCCTTTTAAGCAAATTTACAATTTATTTTAAATAAGCCAAAGCCAAATCTTTTTTTACTCGTTGGGAGTAATAATTATTTTGTTGTGGTGAGTCGAATAAAATAATTTTAAATTGAGAATTGGATATTTCTGAAGTATTTGAAACACTCTGGATTTCATCTGAAATCCCGGTTGAAATCACGCATAGCTAGGGACATTCGTCGGGAAACAAAGAAACTTCCAATTGAGGCAGTGTATGCCCAATTGGAACATTTGAGTTTAAACGCCAGATTAGATGCGTAGCCATTCATCTGGAGATTTTTTGGTTCCCAGAGTACGATGAGACGATAATGGTAGAGTCGAATAATGGAGTGAGTTCTCGCAATTCGAAATCCGCACTGTACGTGCCTGTTGGTCAACAGTCACCTGGGCAACAAAAGCGGAGCTCAGGCAAGAAAGACAGACGGTGTTTGACGAATTTTCAACTGTGGTATGTGCAACTACAGGCAATGGCAGTAAACTCTACGACCCGAATTACCAACTTTGTCGGCGTGTGTCTAATATGCCAAAAAGTCGGTCATAGGTCGTCGGATTGCCCGAGCCAAACCTGCTACCGATGCGGAAATATTGGGCACTCCGCTGAGCAGTGTTCTATCGAATTTGTATCAAAGAAGTGTCAGCTGTGTGGAGCCAGTAGCATTATACTCCAAACCTGTCCAAACTGCGTCAGGTTCCTACAAAACGTGGAAACCTGAACGCAGGGCACGCGAACTGCCCCGGGCGCCCTGCACTGCAGTAAGTAAACCGCGTGGTTTAGAAGTACAAAGATTTAAGGTTGGAGAACCCTCTACACTCTTTAAGAAGTCTAGTAAATAGAAGTCATTAACGGACATAAAATTCTTACTCATACTGAAATTGGTGTTGAAAATAAGCCTGAGTGTAAGGATCTTAAACGTTCTGAAGATTTGTCAGATGGGAAAGTTCCTCGAGCACAACCTGTCAATCCTACCTCAGCTTCGCAAGGTAAAACAAATCAAGGACCCTTATTAGACCAACAAAAACGTGAGGCTAACGATTGGGCTAAGTAACTCCAAAGGTAAATATACTCTGGTATCAGAGATATAATTGGTGAAGAGAGTGTAAAGAGATTGTTATCTCAGCCGCTTAGCACCATCGGAGTGAACGACTTTAGTTGTTACTCATCGTCACCCCGTTGTGACACACCTAGTAATGAGGACAAGAACCCTTTGGTGGAGAAGGAAATTGTCTACAACATTGAGCCCTTGGTGGAGAAGGTAGTTGTCGAAAGTATGCACAGAATGAACCGTACAAACTCGCTACCGAGGAGTATATTTCAGGGGGGAAGGGGTCAGATGCCGTACTAAATACGTCCAAAATGACGCACACGGCTTCGATTCCTAACGACGATAGTCAAATAATAGTCAAATAATGATAATCAGCTATTCTTTTTAGTACAATTCGATAGAAAGGACTTTAAAGCACTTTTTGATCCTGGCGTCATGGTTTCTCTTATACGATCAGATATTGTCGAACAGTACAAGTTTAAATGGAGACCTGTCAAAGTTATCGTAAAAGGTGTGGCTGGACCAGCACTTAAAATTCTTGGCCTTAGCGACATCCAACTGGGAATTGTAGAGAATATTGAGCATTCCATCATTCTCGGTATAGATTTTCTACAGCTTTAGAATGCGGAAGTTAAATTAGGCAAAGCTATCTGCCGTATTAGCGAGAGTGATTGATGACACTTCGTCAGAGAGGCAGCTCCTGACATTGATTTGAGAATTTCCGCTGAATGTGCTGGTATTGTTGAGATATAGAGGCCCAACGGAACAAGTCAAAGAGTTAGTTAAAAGCCTACTCTTGTCCTAGGGTGACGTCCACAGCTTTACAACGTTAACGGAGCACCACATAAAGGTTGAGCCTGGTGCAATTTGCCCAGAGTAAGATCAAAAAGATGTTGTACAAGGACATCATTGAACCGAGTGCGAGTGATTGGTCAGCTGCTCCGGTCATCGTCTACCAGGACGAAGGAAGTTACCGCTTCTGTATCGATTTTCGACACCTTAATGCAGTCACAAAACGTGATTCTTATCGAATTCCTAATATGGATACCATATTGGATAAGTTGCATTAAGCTAGGTATTGCACGGCTTACAGATGCAATTTTCGACCCTAAGGTGGAACCTCATGTGTTTGGTTACTTAGACGACTTGATCGTCATTACCGAAACTTTTGAGGACCATCTAGAATGGCTCGAATACGTACTAAGGACGTTGAACGACGCTTGGTTCGAAGTGAATCGAGAGAAGTGTGAGTTTTGTTGCTCTAGCGTAACGTTCCTTGGGTACAAATTGGACGCGGACAGTTTGCACCCTGATAAAACAGCTGAGATCCCTTCTCGAATGGTAGGCTGGTATTCTCGACTCACTAATCGAGAGGCTGACACTAAGGCTCCCCTTATGAAGTTGCTGCGTAAAGATCAGGCTTGGGAATGGGGCGAGGAGCAGGAAGAGACGTTTTGTCAGCTTAGAGTTGCGCTAGCGGTGCCTGTACTAGCCCGTCCAGACGTTTCTAAACCATTTACCGTCCAAAGTGATCCAAGTGACTTGACAGTAGGTAGGGTAATGATGCAACTGCACGAGGGTGGTGAACATCTGATTATCTATGTCAGCCGACTAATAAATTGTGCTGAACGTAATTACAATGCAACGGAAAAAGAAAGCTTGGCCCTCATAAGGGCTGTTGAGAGATTGAGACCATACACTGAGGCCTATCGATTTACGGCTGTAACCGACCATCGTGCTCTCAAAAGACTCAAAATCTCAAGGAGCCGTCGGGTAGATTAGCATGATGGATACGTGAACTCCCAGATGGATCCAAACGGCAAGTTGATCGCTGTGACAGAGTAGACGCTCCAACAGCGAGCGGTCGAGCGCGACGAAGAAGGCCACCGTTGGTAGGACCTGGTAGCAAGAGAAGGCGTCATTTCATCTTCGCCTCAGCTCATACTGTTGGGAGAAAGTACACCCTCTACGGGGATCGCCGAAGAGATAAGTTCGGGGTCTCCTGACTGCCTGGAGATACCTGCAGATGACCCGCTTGCTAGATGGCCTAGTCAGTGCGGGACATCGACCAGGCATTAGTTGAGCTGGAAGGGACACCACATGCCTCGGTCCATATCCTCGAAGACCGCGTCTCTTCTCGTCGGTGATAGAAGGGAAGCAGCAACAGTCGGTCGTGCATAAATTGTGCCTTCTTCCGACTCGGCCTTCCTTAAGGTAGTGAAGTTGGGGGGGGGGGGGGGCTTTGTAACGGAAATCTGAGACTTTGGTATGTCAAGGCCAACCGACGATATTTGTTCACTTTGGTTCGAGTGTACAATTACGCGCTCGTCAATCGTAGGGATGAAAGTGCAAGAGTGTGTGTGCGTGTTTCCTCACTCTCATCCCTTTTTCAGAAAATGAGGCAATTGCCTAAGCAGTGTGACCCGACTTCCCGGGACTTCTACCCGCGCGAAAAACTTATTGTCGCGACACAAGTCCAGGATTGCCATTTTTGTAATAATTAAAATAATTGTTCATATTTTAATTTACATTCTTTTTGTGATTATTGTCTTCTACCCGATCCCTCCGACATACTAAACATTTAATTAAAATCGCCATCGAGGCAAGGAGGCTTGCTCGAATCCTGTTCCTGACGATACTTACCGACAGTCTGTGCTATATACAAATAAGTTGTGTACGCGGTATAGGGTAACGCAGCTTAAGGTTTTTATTATTTTTAATTATTATTATTTCAAAATCACCGGGTTCGCGATTACCACATCACAATGTATATAATTAATTTTAAATTAAGTATGAGTGTGTCGGGTGTAGTTGATAGAAAATAGACGAGTTATATAGCCGGTAGGCATGGAGCGGTTGCCGGCAGCACTGACTGGATTACCGGTCATGGTAATGAATTCTATCTATTGTTGTTGTAAGTGGAATTTGTGAGTGTTTGAAGTAATATATTTCCTTTACTTTAAAGACTGCCGGTTCCGAGGTGGTTAGCTGTCGGGCTTCCCTCTGGGACGTGAAGTCGAGAGGAAGTATTTCTGGGTAAATTTTATATTTATTATTTATTTTTGTTGATATCACTAGGCGCCCAATTCAAAATCAAATCGGCGTTATAGCCATTTTAACGCCGCTACGATGGATTCTCCGTTGATCCATTATTTATTTTATAATAAACTACGTTAAATAGATGAGTAATTTAGTAATTAAATAATCATTCATTTAGTAATTAAATAATCATGTTCAAGTTTATTATAGTAAATATTGACTTCTTCGTTTTAGGGGCAAGTTTAATAAGTTTACTGCGAATTTCCCCTCTTTTATCACTGATCTCGCGGTTGCAGCGGGTATCGCAACCGTAGGTTCTGCGCGGATTCGGCGAATTTGAATCTGCCGTACACTTTCGGGGCATCGTCTAGGGAGCTTAACTAGGTACTACCATAGTAATTAACTCCCTTCCCCTTACCTATGTGAGACATCGTACCCAGTTATAGTACGCAATTGCAAGATAAGAGTCAAGCTAGCTGCATAGACTGTGATCACGAACTATGTTAAAATCTAATCGATTAATATATTGATCTAAATTTATTTAATTATTTTATTTGTTAGTTGATACTTTCTTGTGTCTTGTACAAGGCAGGCATTCCACGCAATTGAGTCTACTACAATTTAGGATACTTTTGGATTAGTCCCTCCTTAACTGGATATAGTTAGATCTGCTCAACTTCGCACAAAACTACACTTCTCATTTTTTATTCTCAATATTATATAAAATTTAATTATTCCGTCAAACTTTATCCATAAAATTTTTATATGTATTTTTCAGATCGATTCACAAAAGGTGTCTACGCTATATCAGTATCTGGACGATTACCAGCTGGTGTTATTAGAGATATGAAGAGTAGAGGAATAGTATATAAATCTCGTGATACAAGTCAACGATGATATCTAAATTTATCTTAAACTTATGTAAATAATTAAAGCAAGATATAATTATTTATTACTATTTTATATTATCACGACTCATTACACTACATTAAACTTTTTTGTATAATACATGAATGAAATAAAATTCTAACCATTTAATACTTATAAGTTTATTGTTTTTCTATAAGCATGCTCTCACAGAGATTCTACAGCAAACTTTTTTTTAAATTGGCGTTTCAGACTGTCGGCACTGCAGTTAGATTTTCGATTTACTTAACATATATAAATCATCAGAAAAAAGTAAATAATCGGCTATTCAGTACATTGTTACTAGTTGACCATCTGTAACTATTGTTATAACAAACAATTTTACTGTGCCTGATACGTGAACAGTTTCGTATTTCGACGATTAATTCATGAATATTTTAAATCAAACCTGCCAATCAATTTTCTTTCCAGCCATATTAAGGGGATAATCCTGAGTTAAAAATGAAAAAGAACCAATAATTAATAATTCTTTTATAACAAGTAAAAACATTTCTTAAGTTTTAAAACAAATTATACTATTATAATATTTTATTTAAAAATTTTTGGCCCATTTATGTGTTACATATAACAATTTATATAATTATGAGACTATGTACTCTTATTTTTTTCCATAATGGACTTACCGCAGGATATCTCAGGAACCACTTCATCCACTAGACTGAAATTTTAACAGTAACTTTTAAATATGTCTCTTTTCTATCTAATTTAAATAAACAAGTTATTTAATGTATATATCGCGATAGAAAGATAGTTTCAACAATATCGAGCGGCTAATATCATTAAAATGGTAGGTTCTTGTCTAGGTTAAACCGTTGAAACGGATCCCTTTTATTAATAGGCCAGTCAAATTAGGTTTTTTCGGTGCCAAAATTCCTGATAGCAATTTTTCTGTTGTAAATGGTCAGGAATGGTATGCAGAACAATAATATATTAAAGAAAGCCATCAATTTTGTACGCCTACTTTTTAATAAACAATTAAACTTCGATTTCGGCATTTTTTTTGTCATTTTCTTCTGCGGTTTGAAAAGTATTGACTTTAGCGAAAAAAGTTGTGAGTAAAAGTTGTTCATTATTTAATTATCTTCCAAAAAATTCCGGGAAGGCCCCCTTTAAGTCTATTAGTTTACTTGCAAATTGAAACAAACCACAGAATTCGTCAAAATCGAAATTTGTTAATAACTTTTTAAAAAGTTACTTTATTTTATTATAACTTTAGGAAAATATACTACACTATAGTCTAAATTAACATGTTAAATTTCAAGCTTCTATCAATTATACTCTTTGTTTAATGAATCTCTAAATTTAGAATTTTTTTTAACAATACGATTTCGATATGAAAAAGTTATCTTGATTAGGCGCCGCCACTTGTGATTAAAGTAAAAGAGTTATATTTCAATAAACTTGTTCGAAAACCACGAAATTTTAATTAGGAGAGCCCCTGGAAGCTAATGTTTATAAAGTGCTTATACTTATAAAGTGTTTATAATTAACTTGTATTTCAAAGACAACATTTAGGTCCGATCAAAATCGAATTATGTCTATTGGAAAGTACTGATTTTTATCTAATTTAAAAAAAAATTGTCCGTCTACGAGCATTAGGGGCCAAGTTACGTTTTTTTTACATCAAGCAATTGCTCCGTGAATAAATGATATATCGTCATCATAAATATGATGAGCGCTCTCCATGGTTATTAGTAGGAATTTGTCGATCTGACGGAGGCGAAGGAAAAGAAAAAAACACAAAAAGTTTTTCTTCCAAGCGACGTTTCGTTGGCTTGGTCTGCCAACCTCTTCAGGCTATTTTTTATTGATAACACACAAATAACAAATTAACAGAACGCACAAACAATATTGAAAAACTTAGATGTAAAAAAATACCTTTTTTATAATCGGATAACCGATTCGTCAAGCGGTTAGATAAACAGTCAACATAAGCAAAACTTGGTGTATTTATATATATATCGCTAAAGGTAGTGTAACGTAAACATTGTACAACTGTCAAATCAGGCATTTAAATTTCTGAGAACTGGAAAATAAGAGCTATTTAAAAATCTAATATCGTCTTTCTTATTAATATTATTAACATCAAGTTTAATGTGTAACATTTCCGAAATAAGACGCTTTTTATAATTGATCTCCCTATCGACAATTTTTACACCATCCCAATCAAATTCATGTTTATTTAAAAACATATGTTGATTAATAACTGAATCAGTATTGTTATTCTTTTTGTGTTCATTAATCCTCGTTTTTAGTAAACGTTTAGTTTCACCAACGTAAGATGCAGGACAGTCTTTACAATTGAATTTATAAACAACATTCATCTGTTCAAACTTTTTTGTACCATCTTTACCCAGTTTAATAATAGAATTCAAACTTTTTTGAACTAATGGTAGAGTTTGAATATTAACAGACCTTAATATGCGAGATAATTTATCAAAATTCTGAGAAAAAGGTAATGGTAAATAGGCAAGACGTTTAATTCTGGAAGTAGATTGAATATTTTTTTTATTAAATTTTAACTTATTTAGACGGAAGTGAATATTTTGTTTAATAAATTTGATATTGTAGTCATTGTCGATAAGTAGATTTTTTACAATATTTAAATTAGTTGTATGATATCGTACATCTGATAATAAAAAAGCTCTGTCTACTAAATTATAAATAACATTCTTTTTTTGTTGAGTTGGATGATTTGAAAAATAATTAATCAATCGACCAGAAGCTATGGGTTTTTGGTACCAATTTGTTATAATACGATCATTTTCTCTAATTAAGGTAATGTCAAGAAAATTGATTTTTTGGTTTATTTCTAATTCTGAAGTAAATTGTAAATTTTTATTATATGAATTAAAAATCTTTATAACTAAATTTACATGTTCTTTCTTAACACACAAGATAGTATCATCAACGTATCTAAAATAAAAAAGTGGTTTGCAATTATGTTCGTTCAATAATTTATTTAAGCAATCATTTTCCAAATCATCCATTACAATATCAGCAAATAACGGAGAAATCGGAGAACCCATGGGAGTACCATGAATTTGTTGATAATAGATATTGTTAAAAACAAAATATGTATTATTGTAAAGAAATTTCGTACATACTAAGATCTCATTGAACGGAATTTTTCTTTTCCTTCGCCTCCGTCAGATCGACAAATTCCTACTGATATATCGTCATGTTTGAAATCGAAAAATGCAGTTCTAGACTTGCAGTTTATGCATAATTATAAGTTGTTACTCTTACAGGGATTTTTAATTCTATTAAAGAGATATCCGATTTTTTCGAAAACACCTTCGGATCAATAAAAACATATTATGAGTGGACGGGAAACCATGTTAACTTAAAACAGAAAACAATGAGACAGTCGCTGTTTATTTTAATTGGTTACAAGAAATAAAAAATAAAGTAGTCAAAGCGTCCGACAGAGAGGGACGAGTTGCGATAGCAGATCATTTCATGCTTGAACTAAGGCGAGATTCTTTAAGATTATTTTTAAAAGAGCTTCGTTGGGAAATTCGTGCGCATTTGGGGGTTCCAATTTTTATAAAACAGGCTCGTGAACAAGCGCTCGAGGTAGAGCGTGAGTTCGCTTGTAGCGTCTTGGACGAGGAGACGCCGAGTCGAGAAGAGGCTCATTCTCGTTTAACTCGAGAAACGCATAAAGTAAACTATATTTCGAATAACTCTCCGATTGTTTGTCAATATTGTTCTAAAACTGGTCATGGAGCCATAAATTGTTTCAAATTAGCACAAAGTTTTGCAGAAAGATATTCCGATAATGCCAACCGACGCAATCCCATAAACAGTTCTTGTTGCTCACAAAGTCGCTCGGATAACAGTCGTAATTATAATAGGCCAAATTTACAATTTGATGGTTGGAACGAGTATCAGAATCAGACGGAATTATTACCAAATAGAGATAGAGATAAAAATGGTTCCTTCGTTCGTTATAATAATAAATTTTCATCGCAGTAATTTAACGAAGAAGATCGGGGAAATAATTCCGGGACTCGCGGTGTAGGCGAGTCGGTTAATTCAACTTCCCAAGACTCACGATATATTAATAACGAATCGAATAATAATATAAGATCATCGGTTACTTGTATCCATTGCGGAAAACCCGGTCACATAAAGCGCGATTGTTATAAATTACAAAGAGATATAAGAGAAAAAAATCAAAATCAGGGAAACACCGATACTCTCTCTCTCTCTCCAAGGAGGGTCGAGAGAGAGAGAGGCTACGAATCAAATTCCTTTTACTTCGAGTGCGGAAACCCGCACAAACGTCCCCTTCGCATCGCGAAAATAAATTTAAGCCAAGAAAGTTCAGCTCCGGTCGTAATTCTCGATACCGATCAGTTAAGACGTCCGTTAAAATTCTTGCTAGATACAGGAGCATCGGTAAGTCTAATTAAAGAGTCAGAGGTAGACTCTCGCGTGAAAATTGACGAAAATGATATTATATTGTTAAAAGGCATAACTGACCATTCATTACGTACTTGTGGTAAAATTAGAATACATTTCGAAGGATCTCCCGTGGAACTCAATTTAGTACATGATTCGTTCCCTATACAACTAGACGGAATCTGAGGCACCGATTTTTTTGTAGAAACGATGCAAAAATCAATTATTTGGAACAATATTTAGAATTTAACGGATTAATCCTTCTCTTTAAAAATGTAAATAATACGCAAATGGATGAATTGATTTATATATTGCAGGAAATCGAAAATAATGATCGAAAATCAATGCGATATATGACAAAACCAAGGGAAAACAATGATTATACGAACATGAATAATTCAAGATTTTATAATTATACTGATTGTGACTCAGAAACGTCAAGTGATTTTCAATTGCATGAAAATGATGAAACGTTTATAAAATTTGAAACAAACGAATCGTATGAAATTTACGAGAAAGAACAATGAAATGAAAGAAATCAAAATGGCAACGACAAAGACCTATACAATCCGAGTGAAAAAGAACAAGAGTTATATGACGATTATAAAAATGTCGAAATACAAGTACATCAGATCGACGAGGAGTCGGATCTAAAGAATTATACAAGTAAAGCAAGTGAAAATTGTTATAAATTAATGAAAGAACAACGATTACAAATAAATGATGAAAAAGCGCAGCCACGGGTATGTGATGCGACTGAGCCAAGTATTATATAAAAATTTGATGAAAGTACTGAAAATTACGGTATTATTGAAGCACCATTGTCCCATAGGATGGCTGTGAGTCCATCTTGTACTAATTATGAAAACGAAGTTGACCTGAAGTGTGATATTGAAAATGAAATAAAATATGAAGAAAATTTATTGGATAAGACAGTTAATAATTGTCAAGTACGAATGGATTACGAAATCGAAAAGGGCAATAAATGCGAACCTCGTGATAAAAATGTTAGTTATGTTATAAATTGAATAACAAAGAGTTGGTTATATCGGGGGAAAAGTTAGATATTATCCCGAGAACTGAAATATTATGGATAAACAAACCAGGAACTGAAGAAACTCAAAATGAGATAAATAATGAGAATGTATTAGACATACAGGAAGAAAATGAACAGGATGAGGACCCTAGCGACTTTTTATTGAATGAACGAGTTATAAACGAAAACTTACGAAGTGAATTTGTCGAAGCTGTACACGAAAATGAAATAAATAACAGTTATTTGGTTCATTCAAATAAACCTTATATTAATAATATTTATAGTTTTGAAAGTGAAGAGGTCGACATATACGACATTTCCTACAATCGAGGGTGTTTAACATAACGGAGGATACAAGTACACCTAATCGTAATGAACGGTTAAAAGAAGCCTTGCATTTTGATAAAATGGACGAGGAACAAAGACAATCTATAGAAAATTTAATTGATAAATATTCGGATTGTTTCTGTCTAAAAGGAGAAAAATTAGGCGTGAAAAATGCTATAGAACATAAGATACCGACTGTCGACGACGTACCAATCACAGCTAAGCCATATAGATTTCCTCATGCTCTCAAAAACGAACTTGATAAACAATTAAAAAAAAATGATTGAAGGAGACATAATTGAACCATCAAATTCCAATTATACATCAATAACAAAAACGGAAAAATGCATTTTGCTACTTGTTTTACATGTCGAAGAGCGACTGAGTACTTCAGAAATTATTAATAATCTAAAAACGAATGTATTAAATTTGAAAAATATTACATTAAAAGAAAAATTATTTTCAGTAAGTATCGCAAAGAGTGAATGTATTGAAAACGTTTCATGGAATGAAATTTTGAAACAAATAAGTACTGTTGTAATATGTAAATATTTATGATCGTTATATTACTCCGAAATGGTACACGTCGCGCCATCTATTAGTTTACAACAATTTTGTGCAGTCATACGAGCTCGCGCGAGCGCAAGCGTACCGCGCATGTCTCGCGTCTATACTCTAAGCGCCTATTATGTACTATACTCTTTCAAGACAATACGCCAAGACTCCGATGTAGTCGGACGTGCCGACAGGCTATTGCCACTCTATTATTACATTATATTATATTATTACTAAGACCTCACAGTGTATTTTTTACTCCACCACTCCAACATGGTAGCAGAGCGTGGTTACATGGTTTGTACAAATTTACTTACCATCTATAATGACTCTCGAGTCTTTTTTTTTTTTTTTTTTTTTTTATTTAAAGCTTTTAAATCTTACAGAGACGACCATCAACATGTGACAGTCGGTAGTATATTACCCACCATCGATAAGGAGTGAACTGTCTTACCGACATACGGCAAATCTTCCCGAAACAACTTCTCGATCATGAATAGCGTCGACTGGTACCATCTGAAGACTCTACAACGCAATTGTTTATTTATAATTTTTTTAAAATATAAAGGGACAGGAACTATGAATATTATTGAATATACTATTGCACCAATCGAAAGAAAAACCAGCGTTACTTATATAATACTTTTTATACTGTTACGATATGAGGCTCAGCGCGCAGAATTCGCGACCTTACTATGTTGTTCTTATTGTATAACTAAGAATATAACGATCTAACTTAATTGTTATTATATACTATTGTTATTTTAAGTACAATATTATTTCAATAATGTTAACACTTTTATCTGCGTAGGCGAATAGATGGCAGTATGTAGATCTTAAGCGACTAATATGAAATCGGTCTCAGAGGCATATCTTGAATGCTGTAGGAGTGGGAGTGACTTGGGTCCACACACCAAACATCGACCTGTCGAGCACTTCTATTCTCAATAACGACCATGGAATATACCGCCTAACCGATATTTATTATTATTTTTATTATTGTATGATTACTCATATATACATATATATATATGGGCTATTTCACGTCAAGTG